>OZ004601.1:1808964-2408964 GCA_963924605.1 Malthinus seriepunctatus
ATCTCATTTAATCAGTCCTTTTATCTATCTGCTTATCTCTGTCTCTGTATCTAACTATAACTCCCTCTATTTAACTACGTTTTTAGCTCATTTCATCAGTCTCTTTATCTATCTCCTTATCTCTGTCTCTGTATCTAACTATAACTCCCTCTATTTAACTACGTTTTTAGCTCATTTCATCAGTCCCTTTATCTATCTCCTTATCTCTGTATCTGTCAATAACTCCCTCTATTTTACTTTGTTACTATCTCATTTCATCAGTCTCTGTATATGTCTGTTTATCTACCTCTATCCCCCTCTATTTAACTATGTTTTTATCTCATTTCATCAGTCTCTGTATAAGTCTGTTTACCTATCTCTATCTTCCTCTGTTTCACTATGTCTTTCTCTCACTTCATCCATCTCTTTCTCTATCTCCTTATCTCTGTATCTGTCAATAACTCCCTCTATTTTACAATGTTTTTATCTCATGTCATCAGTCTCTGTATATGTCTGTTTACCTATCTATATCTTTCTCTATTTTACTATGTTACTATCTCATTTCATCAGTCTCTGTATATGTCTGTTTATCTACCTCTATCTCCCTCTATTTTACTATGTTTTTATCTCATTTCATCAGTCTCTGTATATGTCTGTTTACCTATCTCTATCTCCCTCTATTTTACTATGTCTTTCACTCATTTCATCGATCTCTTTCTCTATCTCCTTATCTCTGTATCTATCAATAACTCCCTCTATTTTACTATGTTTTTATCTCATTTCATCTATCTCTTTATTTATCTCCTTATCTCTGTATCTATCTCTAACTCTCTCTATTTTACTATGTTATTATCTCATTTTATTCATCGCTTTATCTTTCTCTAACTTCCTCTATTTTGCTATCTTTATATCTGTCTCTCCCTCTCTAGCTCTCTCTTTTAATATGAGCTGTCATACTCATCTGTTATTTAATCTCATATAGCAATCTCCTCTGCCTCTGTCATCTCATTTTACACAAGTAAAGAAGAACTCTTTGTATTACAGATTTAGCCAGCTGGAATTTATTGTCTTATGTATTAAGACTTCATTTGTCTTCAACAAATTTACTTTTTGCTTTTAAAATCCAAGGTTAATTGAAAATTAAGAAGAGTATGGAGAGAAGAGTCTTAAGGACTCCAAGAACACTGTTTTCTTGGGAAAAAATGTCAAGATTAACATCAGTTTACTATTTATTAAAATGAAAAATACACAAAAGTATATTATAAAACGTATATTTAATATAATTATTATGTACACAAGAAAATAATAATAATATACTAGTAATTAATTAATTAATTATACAAATTTAAAACTAATTATTTGTAAACAATTTATTATTGATTGACGGGCCAACGCTTAGTAAATCGCCTAAGCGAGATTGAAGAGAAATAAAAGTCCCTTTAATGATTCAGTCTGTGTCCTAATCGATGTATGCAGCAGAAATTAAAAATTATAAAAATAGCTATACCATTAAAAAAGAGATTAAAAGTTGCAGCCCATGGCATGGAGTGCAACAAGTCCATCCCTCGTTAGATTTGGAAAGAAATAACTGTAACAAATAAAGCTTGAGGAGTCATCGCTTGAGGAGTTCGGCTCATCAAGCGGTGGCCCACAAGACATAATACATAATTAAAACAATAAATAATTACAAAATAATAATTAATCTTAAAACTGGTAATGGCTGCTTATCGGATAGCTGGTAGGTAGGTGGCGTCGCTTCAACCCTGCACCTTGTCCGAGAGAGTACGAGGGGTGGCAGCCCCGTCCACCACTGGGGGTTGTCCTCGAAATGGTAGGTTGTTGCTCCTCCTCCTTAGTCTTTAATGCGCATGCGCGTGGACTCCATGTAGGAGTGCGCATGTGCGTTGGCGCCGGGCGGGGAGGGGTAGGGGGGAGGGGACCGCCGACCCCCCTCCCACCTACCCCTCCCCGCCCGGCGCCAACGCACACCCACATTCCAACATGGAGACCACGCCCATCGCCACATCAAAGACTACGAAAGAGGAACAACCTCCGACCAATTCGAGGACAACTCGCAGTGGTCTTAGAGGTTGCTTCCCCTCGCGCTCTCTTTAACGTGGAGAAGAGCTGTTGGAAGCAACTTACCTAGCTGCTACGTCATCCGTAGCGATGACCAGTATAGAGGGGTAGCTACCCTCCTAAGCAAGCAATGAATTTAAATTGAAAAAAATTAATTAAAAAAAAAACTAATCGAGAGGTGTAGCTACCCTTCTACTTAAATACAATCCAAAATAAATTAAAAATAAATTAATCCTCGTCCATCCTCATGTTGGGGATCGTCCAACCGTCCATCCTAATCCTCGTCCTCATGTTGGGGCCAAAACCAAAAGGCACTGTCGGTGTGATGAAGAAAAGCATCTTTCCGCGTCAAAGGTAACCTGAAACTAATTTAGAAATGTCGTAGTTTTATGTACCTAACGGCACAAACTGAATTGTTAAAAGGACTTTTGCTTCTTAAATTTTTGTACTAATCGCCCAATAATTATTTACAATTAATTAATGTTTAGTAACCAATAATAAAAAATACGTATTTCGATTCAAAATATCTCGAAAGCCCAGTGAGAAAATAAACTTAGGTAAAATAACTTCAACTTGGTTTCATTCAGTTTTCTTGTAATCCTCTTCATGTGGACCAAAAGGCACTGCAGTTACCGGATCATCTTTCCAAATCAAAAGATCGAACGTCTACTGAAATAAAATGAGAGATGTTTATTTTCAACTAATTAATTTTTAATTTGCAAAATAAATTAGTAATTTAAAATACTAATAAATAAATAAATAAATAAAATGTAAGCAAAATGCAAAATGTAAGAAACTGCTATTAATTTAGAATATATCATTATTTTAAGAAATAAGGTGTTTAAGATTTAAGAAGAAAAAACCGAAGTAAAAATTGTTAAGTAAGTAAATGAAAAATACGTGATTAGCTCAACAAATACCTAATTTTTGAAGAAACTAAATTCATCTAAATTGGGATCACCCAGTTGCAAGTAATTCTAATCAACAAAATTAAGTTAGAAGAATCTACAGATTCTATAATTATAGTAGTAAAGAAGGTACCGGAAGAAAGAAGTTATTAGGAAAAAGGGGATTTACATTTGATTTGAGACAGCTTCAAAAAAAAGTTAATTGAAATTTTTATAATCAATAAAAATTAGCTTAATTTTATACATGGTTTTAAAAAAAAGCAATCACTACTTTAAGAGCATGTAATATACATAAAATTGAGTAACAGAAGTTATATTAAGGGGTTTGCAATACTTCATACTTTTTTGTGACCACAACTCAAAAAGTATGAACCATTTGACACCCCTCTGTACGCATTAAAATGAATAGAAAAAGTTATATTGAGGGGTGTTCAGTAGTTCGTACTTTTTGAGTTGTGGCCGTAACTCGAAAAGTATGAACTATTGGACACCCCTCAATTATAACTTTTTACTCATTTAAATGCGTAATACACGGTCTTAAAGTTGTGAATGCTTATTTTAATTCCCAGTATGTTTAATAAAATTTGATTTTCTGTAAATCATAGCAATACTAAAGAGTTTAGAAGAGAATTAAATTATACATTTAAATGTGCAATAAAAATTAGGAATTAAAGAAAACAAAAAATACGGGTACCCTAATTTTGGTTATACCCTGTAATTATTTACAAATATTTCGAAAGCTCTTTGAGAAAATCATACCTACTTATAATAAATTCATCTTGGTCCATTAAAATTTCTAGTAATCGTCTTGTTGTGGAGTCCAAGGTAAGCGTCAGTTACGGAATCATTTTTCCAAGTGAAACGTTAATTGAAACTGAAACGAATTGAGAAATGTTTTAGTATTATGTTACGACACAAGGTGAATAGTCAAAAAGCTAGTGCCTTTTTTATTTTTATTTTTTTCATTTGCAAAATTACTTAATTAATTAAAAGTAATTATTTTAAAATATCTGAAAGCATGAATGAAATAAATTATAGGTAGGTACTTACAATAACTTCATCTTGGTCTATTAATATTTCTTGTAATCCTTTTGATTTGGTCTAAAAACTGTTAAGTTAAGACGGGCATTAATGGAACATCTTTGCACGTTGAATGTATATTAATACTGAAATCAATTATTAAATATTAGAATTATGTCAGGTCACAAATTTAATCATCAAAAGCATAGTCATTAGTGCCATTTATATTTGTATGAATTGCAAAGCAAAGCCAATGATTGTTTCAAATTAATTAAATTTTATTTGCAAAATTAATTAATTAATCACAAATAATTATTTCAAAATCTTTCTTAAACCCTGCGAGAAAATTTTTTTAGGTAGGTAGTACTTACAATAACTTCATCTTGGTCCATTAAAATTTTTAGTAATCGTCTTGTTGTGAGGCCCAAGTGAAGCGTCAGTTAAGGGAGCATCTTACCAAGTGAAACGTTTAATTGAAACTGAAACGAATTAAGACATGTTTTAGTATTATGTTACGACACAAGGTGAATCGTCAAAAAGCTCTTGCCTTTTATATTCGTTCTTGTTTTAATTACAAAGCAAAGCCATCATAATCATCATAATTAATTTTCATTTGAAAAACTTTATTATTAATTGAAAATAATTATTTCAAAATATATCTTAAACTTACAATAACTTCATCTTGGTATCTGTTCACTTTCTTGTAATCCTCATGTTCTAGTGTTAAGAGCACCGGCACTTGGAACGATCCTTCTAGCACGAAAGTTGAATCGAAACTGTAAATAAATTACGGAATACTTTACTATAAATGACACAGAGTGAATCATAAAAATTGTTGTACTTTTTGAATTTAAACTTTTCAGATTTACATCACAACGTATATGTAACGTTTATTGTTACTAAGAGCTCGGCAGGATAAAAAAAATAATGTTTCAATATAAAATTACTCTTATTTTAATAATTGCTTAAATATTTAATTTTGTTGTTAATCATCATAAATAACTCTTAGAAATTATTCAAATAGTGCAAATGTAATTTAATGAAATTTAAATTTCCGACTAACACATAAGCAACTCTCTGTAACACAGATCGCAAATTTTAGAAAAATAAGGGTTACTCTTGTTGAAAATGAGCTTTCAATTGTTGTTTTTAATTGGAAGTTGTTCCTTATATTAAAATAAGCATTTCTACCAAGTATTAATTAATTTAAGGGTAAAAATTTAAGTATTGTGATCAACAATTATTTTTAATTAATAATTAAAACATTTTCTGTATCTTATTAATCTCAAACAAAAAATAATTAGATAACAGTAACCATGGATGTTTCAAATTAGTTTTAAACCTTTTTAATTTATTTATTTTAGAAATAAACAACCCTAAACTAATTATGCGCCCTCTTTAATTCTATATAAAACTCAAAATTTTGGGAAGACGGCCTTAAAATTAGAAATTGTGAGTAAGCGAAGTTATAGATATACAAAATAAAAGTTACGGAAAAATATGAAACAATATTTTTTATCCTGTTTATTATGCACTAAGACTTTTTTCTAAAACTAATGAACCACTACTAGAAATATAATTAATATGTAACGTACTCCACAACTGGGGTTAAAGAAATAGAAACAATGGTTATAGTAGAAATAAAACGCAAAAGATCGATTAATTTATACTATTATTAATTAATTAAAAAGTGAATTAAAATAATTGTTTTTCCATAAAAGGATGTTAATAAATCCAATACAACCTATATAATTACAAATGACTTATAATTAAAATTATAATTACTATTAGGTATTTACAATTACCTTAAATTATAAAATAATAATTGTTGATCACAATATTTCAATTTTTACAATAAATTAATTAATATTCGGTGGAAATACTTATAATAATATTACGAACAACTTCCAATCAAAAAAAATCCAAAAATTGCAAGTTGATTTTCACAAGAGTAACCCTTATTTTTCTAAAATTTCCTGATCTGTGTTACTGATAAGAATCTGAACTTATGGCGAAAATCGGACTTATATTAACTTTCTCCTACTCATTCCCTACCACTAAAGAAATATCATCCAATGATATGAGAGCATTTAACTAATGGGTTGCCTATATGATGGGCGTAAATTGCTTTTCACGGCATGAATTTACCTAGTTCTTGAACAATTAGTTCAATTTATAATTAATTCCAGCTGCTATTTAGTTACACGGATTTTTTAAATTTAATTTTTTTAACTTATTGTAATGTTTATGTTAAATTGTTTTAGTAAACAAAGAAACATAAAATCATTCAATCAAATATAAACATTTGCTGTACCTTATTAATATTTCTGTTCCTTGCTGTGTGTAGGTATCCTTGTTACGAGGAGCAATTACACTTATTACTACATGTTAACACTCTAACTAACAAATATAGACTGAAGCTCCATCGACAAATAAAATTAATAATTTTGTTATCTGTGGCAAAATAATGACAAATAATCAGGTATGACTAGGTATTGACGTTTTTGAACTTTTATATTTATCATTTTAACAGTTATGTAATAGTCAATGACAGACCTCATGCTTTGCGTATTTTTCCACTTACATTAAAAAGACCTCATTGCATAATCTACTGATTCCTCACAATTGTTAAAACATTAAAAAGAAAGTAAATTAAAAAATTACAAACTTTATTTTTTTTAATTTAGTTTCTTTGAACTAATTGTAATGTTTGTATTAATTTCGTTTTGATAGATACCCTTTTATCTTTTAAAACAAAGAGAAGAAAATCATTTTTCTGAGGGTGCCCCATAATTTAACATTTCAAAATTAAAAATTAAAGTTATAAAAAAAATTAACGGAGCGACAAATTATGGAACCCACTACTAAATTAGTATTAGCGATAGATTTATGATAATTATTGCTACTCGTTATTATTTAATATCCTACTCCACATTCATCGAAAAATATTATTTTTCCATTTAGGAATGACCCGATCCGACGTAGTTAAGTTAGTGGTGTAGCAATAAATAGGCTTCCTCGGGCAATTATTTTGCTACCTACTACAAACTTGATAATCAGGCTGCTTTGTCCATCGTTAAATTGTTTTTATCTAAAACACAAAATCAATTAATTTTCGAATTATTAGCAGATCTAAAATAAACTGGAAGTTACAAAATTTACAAATTTCTATGGCAATTAAAGATTACAAATTGAAATTTAGCAGAATGAAACTCTCATAAAAATATTCAAGTTTGAAAAATTACCTTTATTTATGTTTTCATTCTTCTCCTTCTTACCAGGTTCAGTCATTTGGCCTCTGTTTGTTGTATTAGTTTGCTAGGTGTTCCAATTGACATTTTTTCTTTGGACTTACATTTATTAACATTCTTCTGCGTTCAATTTTATGAAGATGTTCTCTGTAGTTAACTGTCCTTGGAATATAATTTGATATTATTGCTGTTTCTTGTAGTCACCCATCGTCTGTTGGTTGTACTTGTCTGCATTGTAGCCTTCAATGTTTGATACTTCCTCAAATTTGCACATTAGCAAAGGACGATACTGCAAAATCCATTAATTAACAACCAACATATAAGAATTACTCTATAAAGTTATTCTATTATCCTTATTATTTTAAATATAATCGCCCCATTTGAATATTATTTTTGATTCTATTTTTTCCTGAAATTTTCTTCCCTGGAAAAGTACAATAAAGAATGTTGTTTTCTCCGTTCCTCATCGATGAGTTTCTAAAAACATCTCCATGGAGTAGAATTCCACTCTTAAGAATTAGAAATATTAACTGAGTTGTACTTCTTTGTTTATTTACTATAAGAATTAAATAGAAAATGACAATTTTTAAGTAAATGTGGGAAATTCGGGGAGATTATTATTTGTGCAAGGAGAACTAAACACTTACAGAGACTTCCATATTTTTGCAGTTGCTTCGAAATTAACCGACCAAATGGAATAGAATTTATTCTACTTCACAGCTTGATTGAAATATCAATTGGTGGACTAGATCTTCTAGTAGGTCTTATAGTCCTAGAATTGGTAGATTAGATCTTCCAAAAGTTTGTTCAAACTAATTGTTCATCGATTGTCCAACAATTTCGCAACTTTTCCTTTTTATAATGTCCTTATTATAGAAGCTGGGAACTTCTTTCGTCTTATTTATTTGTTGTCTAATTTCGGACTCGTATATTTTTAAGTAAAATTATTCTCTGTAAAAACAAGACCTAAATTACTACATTTACTGAATGCAAAAGGAAGTTACAAATCAGAAGTTAATTTAAGTAGTCTAAATTCTTTGATGAAAAGGACGTCGCATCTACACTAGCCACCACCATCATTAATTTATCACTATCTCAAAGATCATCTCCAGGTCACTTGCAGTTATACTGAAATCATCATCACTTCATCACCAGGTGAATCCCGTCTGCTTGGAAACAAACTATCTAGAAATAAACAGAGGGAATGCATTTTTTAAAGCAGAGTACGGTATGTATCAGAGGTAAAATATTTACTGAATGCAAAGGGCAGTTACAAGTAAGAAGTTAACTTACTCTAAATTCTTTGATGAAAAGGACGTCGCATCGTCAAAATTCATATTCAATTAGCAAGTATCATAATGCTCGTAGTTTTGTATCATAAGAAAGAAAATGAAAAAATCTTGTGCTGTAATTTGGGCACATAACTTTGCACACAAAGTTTTGTTTAACTTCAAAAAATGTTTACTGTATCAAATCTACCAGGCCTTCACAAATAACTTGACTTTCTTTAGATATATCCCAACTCAATTTCATACAGCACTTAATACTCATTCTTTCCTTCTTCTTCCTTCCTCTTTATACATCAGCACCTGCAAATACAAAAAACCGTCGGCTGCGTTGCTCTGACGTATTTAGAGCGTAGCGTCATCTAATATCAAATAATCGAAACAAAAAACGTCATTACAGGAAATCGTTATCGGCATCTATTATTCGTTTCTTATTTCACGTTTAGATGTCACTAATAAAATAACGGTAGTTCATTTGCACGGTGCGAAAAGCCTACTAAATTTGTTGATTTCCACAGTAGAAATAAGCAAATAAACTACTCCAACAAAAGAACTACATACGTCAAATTAAGTTTAAGAAGTATTTTTTACCATTTAGAAAGAAATCATCCTTCATGACCACATAAACGTCCTAATCCTGTTTTCTTTTCCATTATTTGTAAATAATTTCCATTATTCACCAAACCATAATTTATGCTAATTACAAAATTTGGACATTGTTGTTACTCTGTAACACAAAGGATTTTTTCATAAGGCTAAATATAGGTAAATTCAAAATTTAACAAAAAATTTACCATTTTTTAAAGTTATTCCACCAATTCAAAAGTTCTTGCCAAACCATGAAAATTTAAGTCTTGACTGTCGTCCATCTATTTTAATATGACATAGTGAAATTAGCCAAAACTTTTAGTTTTAGCTCACCTGTAGCTTCTTAGTGACTATCATTTGGAAGAAGTCAAATTATGAAATTTTGAAATGCCCTTAGCATTGAAATAATGGGCATTAAAAGTAAAGTTTATTAACAAAAAATATTCTCTATGAAGATATCTAAAACCAGAATCCATAAAATATCCAATAATGAAACTAAATTTTCACCTATTTACGAGGTGTTCCTGTTCCAGCTTTTGTCATCCTCTCTTCCAGCATTTTTGTTTTCGCCCTGCGAAAGTCATAGCCGTTGGCACACGGACAATAATAATTGCTGGATATGAAATAAAAAAACTTTTACAGAATCAAACTTACAGCAGTTCTTGCTGTTTTTATTTCAATTAATTTTGACGTGGAAAGAGCTGCTTCATGACCCGAGATCCGTTTTGGAGCCATCGATAAGCCATATATTGTGTCTCCTCTTACCCATTCCACATGCGTTATGGCACTACAACATAGAAAGCATTATTAACCCTAGAATACTACCGTGAAAAAATTGTGCGTATATCACTCCGTGGGGTTGCCGGTGACCCCAAGTTTAAATAATGATTTTTAGGCCAATATAATCGATAAGGCAATTATTAATTTTTTTTATACATTTCGTGAACTTTACTAATACAACACAAAAAAAATTGCAGACAAAAATTGGAAATAAAGGACCTTAGAAAATAAAATGAAATATAGAGAAATAAACCTAAAAAAATATATATTTCGGTACTCAATAAAAGTTTTAAAAAAATATGGTAGATTAATAAAAATTTGTTGTAATCATATTGTAAACTCTATAAATGTAAACAAAATTGCATATTTCGAAGTAAAAATATATACAAGGTGTTAGAGAAGAACAAAGAAAAATTCATTTTTAAAAATCCATCCATGGTTCCGAGACAGTATATTCGCCCTCCCGTTCCGAAATCGCTTATTGAGTCATCTTTAAAGATTTTGTCTTCTTCCTTCCCATTGCTCACGTTGTGGCACTGCAAGAGAAAAAATTATTTAACACATATTTTGGTGTCTTTCGTTCAGATTTCATGTTGAATGGATGTCTGAGAATCTCTTTAGTACATACCATAACAGCTAAGATTTCTGTCTGGAAAACAGTTGTACAGCTTCCCAACTGTCATGGTAAAGAAAGGTCCATCATTGGTTCCCAGACAGTATATTCGCCCTCCCGTTCCGAAATCGCTTATTGAGTCATCTTTAAAGATTTTGTCTTCTTTCTTCTCATTGCTCACGTTGTGGCACTGCAAGAGAAAAAAATTATTTAACACGTATTTTGGTGTTTATCGTTCAGATTTCATGTTGAATAGGTGTCTGAGAATCTCGTTAATACAAATATGACAGCTAAGATTTCTGTGTGGAAAACAGTTGTAGAGCTTCTCAACTCCCACAGTAAAAAGAAGGTCCATCCTTGGTTCCGAGGTAGGACACCTGACCACGTTGTGGCACTGCAAGAGAAAAAAATTATTTAACACATATTTTGGTGTCTTTCGTTGAGATTTGATGTTGAATAGATGTCTTAGAATCGCTTTGGTACATACCATAACGGCTAAGATTTCTGTCTGGAAGCCAGTTGTACAGCTTCCCAACTGCCATGGTAAAGGAAGGTCCATCATTGGTTCCCAGACAGTATATTCGCCCTCCCGTTCCGAAATCGCTTATTGAGTCATCTTTAAAGATTTTGTCTTCTTCCTTCCCATTGCTCACGTTGTGGCACTGCAAGAGAAAAAATTATTTAACACATATTTTGGTGTCTTTCGTTCAGATTTCATGTTGAATAGATGTCTGAGAATCTCTTTGATACATATGACAGCTAAAATTTGTGTGTGGAAAACAGATGTACAGCTTCTCAACTCCCACAGTAAAAGGAAGGTCCATACTTGGTTCCGAGGTAGGACACTTGACCATGTTGTGACACTGCAAGAGAAAAAACTTATTAAATACATATTTTGGCGTAATTTTGTCAGATTTCATGTGTCTGCCTTCTTGCAAATGGGAGAATCATCACTCATCAAACTAAAATCCTATACGTATGGTTGTCAGTTTGGATCTTAACGCCTTTATCTTCGAGTACGATAAATGACGATGTTGCGTAGACTAATGAACTGAAACGCTCTGTATACTACGAGGACCTAGTTTAGATAATTATTTTGTTCTAAAATTTAAATGAAGCAACTTTGCTTAAATAAATATTAGACAATTAATAAATACGTTAAGTGCTGCATTAATCTTATAGCTGCTGTGTCTCGTGTCTATTGTGAATTTGCATAACAAAATACTTGTTTGTGAAAATATAAAGTAAATGGAAGTAGTTTTATAAACAAACAAATTACGAATGCAGTAAGTAGAGCTGATAAATTACCTTATTGTAGTTAATTGATGAGAAGGCGGATTAATAGTGTAGGTATAACTACTAATTTAAACTAGTAGCTAAGAGAAGAGATATTTTACCGTTTAAAATAACGGACCAAATTAATAATTAAATTTATGACAGGTAAAATGCGTATCAAACGAGATACTGACCTACATCTTAAGATTTATCTAGCAAAACCAAAAGTTTAATAAGAAGGAAAAAAAGGAAAGTGGATTAAATTTTACATTTAGGGTAGGTATACAAACTAAAAGGGTGGGTATTATTAGGGGACTACCGAGTTGTACCACGGCTACCTGACTTAATCCGAAAACGAAAAAGGTTGCCCTTTTTTGATCACCGAGTTGTACCACCAAATTGAAATCAAGTATAAAAAAAGCACTTTCTATAAAAGTGAAATAGAAAAATGTAGTAATAGATTTTGAACAAGCAATTCACAGTGCTATTACGAGGTTTTGGCCATATTCAAAAAATTTAACAGGGTGTAGATTTCACTTATGCCAAGCATGGTATCGAAAAATTTTAAATTTAGGTTTGTCAGGTGAATATAGAGACCCAAATTCTGAAATTGGTAAGTTCTTAAAATTATTCTTCGGGCTACATTTTCTGGAACCTAATGAAGTAGGAGTTTTTTTTGCTAATAAAATTTTTGACAAAATGTCCGATGATAAAAGAGATTTCTGTGACTACATAGTCGATAACTATACAGGGTGATTCAAATTCGAGGACCATGGGGATCTCGGAAACTGTAAGGGATACAAAGTTGGTTAAATGGGGGCAAAGTTGTGTAATTGGATAGCGAATAATATTCAAAAAACAAAATTAAAAAATTTCCATTAGGTCCCGAGATTTCTGAAAAAAAACGAAATTTCGGAAAATTTTATTTATTTTTTTCTGAAGTTGTTTTCAAAGATAGCAGAAAACTAAAAACACATTTTCATTGCATCTTTCTTGTCTCTACAAGACGGCAATTTTAGATTTTTGAAACAACGTTTCGGTTTTGAAATACCATCATCAACTCTAAAATTTTAAATACGAACCTGCATTTTTTATTTTATTTTTGAGTTTAGCTCCTTATTATAAATGCAATGACGTGCCCAAAAAAAAATTTTTTTTTTATTTAAAATTATAAAATTTTTGGAAATCTCATTAATTTTTTTAAGTTATTTTCAAAGATATCAAAAAAAATAAAAACACATTTTCCTTGCACCTTTTTTGTCTCTACAAGATGGCAATTTTAAATTTTCGATAAAACGTTTCGGTTTGGAATTACCATCATCAATTCCAAAATTTTAAATACGGACCTGCATTTTTTGATACGTCATTGCTTTTATAATAAAAAGTTAAACTTAAAAATAAAATAAAAACGGCAGGTCCGTATTTAAAATTTTTAAGTTGATGATGGTAATTCAAAACCGAAACGTTTTTTTAAAAATCTAAAATCCCCATCTTGTAGAGACAAGAAAGATGCAATGAAAATGTGTTTTTAGTTTTCTGCTATCTTTGAAAACAATTTCAGAAAAAAATAAATAAGATTTTCCGAAATTTCGTTTTTTTTCAAAAATCTCGGACCCTAATAGAAATTTTTTAATTTTGTTTTTTGAATATTATTCGCTATCCAATTACACAACTTTTCTCCTATTTAACCAACTTTGTATCTCTTACAGTTTCCGAGATCCCCATGTTGGCCCTCGAATTTGAATCACCCTGTATATCAGAAGAAGGTAAATTTATTCCCAAAATTTGGGCATCTAAAACAAATAGTATGTATCGATCTACCAACGCTTTTGAGTCATTTCACGCTCTGTTAAAAAACAGTTTTTATACTATTCACCCAAACATATTTATTTTTGTGGATATGTTACTAAATCTTCAAAATGAAACATTCGCAAAAATTAAGACTGCTAATGGATCGACTAGTATAAAAAAATTAAAATCTATTACTAGAAAAAGACAAGAATTTATAACATCAAAAATTAATCAATTAAACGAAAACAAAATCACTAAACTAGAATTTGTAATAATATGTTTAAGCCATCATTATTCGCCGCAGTAGTTTTACGGTTAATAATGTTTCGTTAATGTAAGTTTCGTTGGTATATTATGTAATGTATTTTAATTAAATTTAAAAAAATTAATATATGAATTTTATATAATATCTATAGAATAAAACTGTTTAACTTGCAAGGTTGTTCTATTATTATAAACAGTTAATCCTCTCCCAAAAAGTCGGTGGTACAACTCGTCTATAGGATTAAATCTACCTGCTGTCCCGTGGTACAACTCGGTGTCCCCGTATTATTACATACCAACTTTAAGGGTTACGGTGAGACGTGTAAGGTAAGGATTGATAAAAAAAACTTTATTATCAACTGGGTACAGGACAGGTACAAAATTGTTTGGAGCCTTGAGTCGATTTCAATCTTAGTGCCCTTTTATTTTTCTTTGTTTCCTAATAGACTAACCTGGGTTTCTGTCGGAATATCTTCTCTCTTCCTCTTAGCTCAAAAGTTCTCGTTTTCACGTGTCCAACTTTCGTCTCTTTCCATTATCAAAGTCGAAAGACTGACACAAGACTATAAGTACGTTCGTTTTTTATTCACTTCTTGACGTTGTCCGTTACAAAAATTGATAAAATAATATTAATAATTTCTCAGTATTAAATAATGGACGAACAGTTCCCAATGGCTGTCTGATGGCTCAGTCAGATCCCTCCGTCTATTTGCTAAAATAGTCAGATCTATAGAGAATAAGTCAGCTGTTTGGAACTGAATTCGAGCATAATCTTGTTTGAAGTTTACAGTTTTGGGCAAAGCATGAAACTTTTATAAACAATAAAATTTTTTTCCTGCAATTAATTTTTTTCCCTCTTTCTCTGTGTGTTCAGACAGTTAGTACATGGCTGAAAATATTATTGTTATTTAATCTAGCTTAATTTTTTATTTTCGAATTGCTACCTCTAAGTTTCGTCACTGCACCAATTAAAATTGTGAAAAGTAGGAAATTCAACTCACAACGTACCGCAGGTATTACCCTACCGCATGTCATGTTTATGTGCAGTAGTTGAAGAATCACATTATATCACACGAACTACCTGTTGTAAGTGTGTCGAGTTGTAATCTTCAAAAAAGGTTTTATATTGTGTTGAGTCCATTTTGGAGACCTTTTTTTATTACTTTTAACCTTGTGCTTTGTTATGTCTTTAAATACCGTTACCGGTAATAACTAGCAAGGTTTAGAACAGGAACTCTCAAACTTTTTGTTTTAGTAACACAGTTAGATGAAATTTGATAAATTTTTTACTAATATGTAGTGGAAAATATCCTGTGTCCACGTCTTCATTTGTCGTGTTTACTACCACCAATAACCGCGTGAAAGGACTAATTAATCAGTTTAATCAGGTTAATCAAAAACGAAAAGTAGGATTTCAAAAAACCCTGTCGAATGAGTTATTAACAGTTCTTCATTCGAGTGAATGTTGAGTATCGAGAGTAATGTTGTTCTTCGGTGAAAGCTTTATGCCATTAGCGATAAAAAAAACGAAAAACTTAAGTTTCAAAAATACAAGCTTCAAGAATATAAAATTTGTCTTTGCACTCATTGATTACAATTGGTCTTGCCAGGTTCGTAACCAGGGGTACGCCAGGGCAGGCTAAGCCTGCTCTGGAAAGTTTTAAGTCTGTTCTTTCTAAGAATTTCGCAATAATAATAAAATGATAAGTTCCTAATTGGTGCCGAAGAAGAAACCATTGATTTTGAGAAACTCAAATTTTAGCAAACTTTGGGCAAGAAACTTCCCTCTTCAGAAGAGATTACAGTAATCAACAGATTTATACAAACCCCAAAGAGAGAAAACTCTGATTTTAGCTTTCAGTCTCTCTTGCAAATTTTGAAGCTGTCCTGATAACACAGTCTGGCTACGGCTCTGAGTTGTGGTAGAAATTAATAGGGCAAGGAACTAGTTCAACACAACGTCCAAAAGCTAAGATGGTCTTTGGCAACCGAAACCTACGGTTTCAAGTGCCCTCCAACTAAAGACACAAGTTCTGCATCCATGGACTTGATCGAACCCTCTAGTCTATCCGTTCTACGTCAGATGCCCCCTTCTCCCACTCTATGTTCATTTAAAAGGCAAGAAACGACAAATCCACAAATTACAAAAATTAGCTTCAGACTAGACAAACGTATGTAATATTTAAGATAACTGGAGTTGTGTACTTGTGGATATGGTCAAATAATCGTAATACAACGTCCAACCTTTATTGTAGGGACTTTTATGATGGACTAAGTGGGAAAGAACGGGGTCCATTTCCCCAGCCCCCCCCCACTTTCAATTGTACAATTTTTTTTATTGATTTGGAAGGTGCTCGCCAGGTGCTGGCGAATGCAGATATTTTTATAAAAAGTGCTCTTCAAATAAGCTAGTAAATTGAACGCATACCTGGGGGGGCTGTGGAAACGAGAGCCCCCCCCACTTTCGATTTTTCAATTTTTTTTTATAGATTTGGAAGGTGCTCGCAAGATGCTGGCGAATGCTGATATTTTTATAAAAAGTGCTCTTCAAATAAGCTAGTAAATTGAACGCATACCTGGGGAGGCTGTGGAAACGACAGCCCCCCCCACTTTCGATTTTTCTATTTCTTTTTATAGATTTGGAAGGTGCTCGCAAGATGCTGGCGAATGCTGATATTTTTATAAAAAGTGCTCTGCAAATAAGCTAGTAAATTGAACGCATACCTGGGGGAGGCTATGGAAACGACAGCCCCCCCCACTTTCGATTTTTCTATTTCTTTTTATAGATTTGGAAGGTGCTCGCAAGATGCTGGCGAATGCTGATATTTTTATAAAAAGTGCTCTTCAAATAAGCTAGTAAATTGAACGCATACCTGGGGGGGGCTGTGGATACGACAGCCCCCCCCCACTTTCGATTTTTCTATTTCTTTTTATAGATTTGGAAGGTGCTCGCAAGATGCTGGCGAATGCTGATATTTTTATAAAAAGTGCTCTTCAAATAAGCTAGTAAATTGAACGCATACCTGGGGGGGCTGTGGAAACGACAGCCCCCCCCACATTCGATTTTTTATTTCTTTTTATAGATTTGGAAGGTGCTCGCAAGATGCTGGCGAATGCTGATATTTTTATAAAAAGTGCTCTTTAAATAAGCTAGTAAATTGAACGCATACCTGGGGGGGGCTGTGGAAACGACAGCCCCCCCCACTTTCGATTTTTCAATTTTTTTTTATATATTTGGAAGGTGCTCGCAAGATGCTGGCGAATGCTGATATTTTTATAAAAAGTGCTCTTCAAATAAGCTAGTAAATTGAACGCATACCTGGGGGGGCTGTGGAAACGAGAGCCCCCCCCACTTTCGATTTTTCTATTTCTTTTTATAGATTTGGAAAGTGCTCGCAAGATGCTGGCGAATGCTGATATTTTTATAAAAAGTGCTCTTCAAATAAGCTAGTAAATTGAACGCATACCTGGGGGGGGGCTGTGGAAACGACAGCCCCCCCCACTTTCGATTTTTCTATTTCTTTTTATAGATTTGGAAGGTGCTCGCAAGATGCTGGCGAATGCTGATATTTTTATAAAAAGTGCTCTGCAAATAAGCTAGTAAATTGAACGCATACCTGGGGGGGCTGTGGAAACGACAGCCCCCCCCACATTCGATTTTTTATTTCTTTTTATAGATTTGGAAGGTGCTCGCAAGATGCTGGCGAATGCTGATATTTTTATAAAAAGTGCTCTGCAAATAAGCTAGTAAATTGAACGCATACCTGGGGGGGGCTGTGGAAACGACGCCCCCCCCCCCACTTTCGATTTTTCAATTTTTTTTTATATATTTGGAAGGTGCTCGCAAGATGCTGGCGAATGCTGATATTTTTATAAAAAGTGCTCTTCAAATAAGCTAGTAAATTGAACGCATACCTGGGGGGGCTGTGGAAACGACAGCCCCCCCCACTTTCGATTTTTCTATTTCTTTTTATAGATTTGGAAGGTGCTCGCAAGATGCTGGCGAATGCTGATATTTTTATAAAAAGTGCTCTTCAAATAAGCTAGTAAATTGAACGCATACATGGGGGGGCTGTGGAAACGACAGCCCCCCCCACTTTCGATTTTTCTATTTTTTTTATAGATTTGGAAGGTGCTCGCAAGATGCTGGTGAATGCTGATATTTTTATAAAAAGTGCTCTGCAAATAAGCTAGTAAATTGAACGCATACCTGGGGGGGGGCTGTGGAAACGACAGTCCCCCCGACTTTCGATTTTTCTATTTCTTTTTATAGATTTGGAAGGTGCTCGCAAGATGCTGGCGAATGCTGATATTTTTATAAAAAGTGCTCTGCAAATAAACTAGTAAATTGAACGCATACCTGGGGGGGCTGTGGAAACGACAGCCCCCCCCACATTCGATTTTTCTATTTCTTTTTATAGATTTGGAAAGTGCTCGCAAGATGCTGGCGAATGCTGATATTTTTATAAAAAGTGCTCTTCAAATAAGCTAGTAAATTGAACGCATACCTGGGGGGGGCTGTGGAAACGACAGCCCCCCCCACTTTCGATTTTTCTATTTCTTTTTATAGATTTGGAAGGTGCTCGCAAGATGCTGGCGAATGCTGATATTTTTATAAAAAGTGCTCTGCAAATAAGCTAGTAAATTGAACGCATACCTGGGGGGGCTGTGGAAACGACAGCCCCCACCACATTCGATTTTTCTATTTCTTTTTATAGATTTGGAAGGTGCTCGCAAGATGCTGGCGAATGCTGATATTTTTATAAAAAGTGCTCTTCAAATAAGCTAGTAAATTGAACGCCTACCTGGGGGGGCTGTGGAAACGACAGCCCCCCCCACTTTCGATTTTTCTATTTCTTTTTATAGATTTGGAAGGTGCTCGCAAGATGCTGGCGAATGCTGATATTTTTATAAAAAGTGCTCTGCAAATAAGCTAGTAAATTGAACGCATACCTGGGGGGGGCTGTGGAAACGACAGCCCCCCCCCACTTTCGATTTTTCAATTTTTTTTTATATATTTGGAAGGTGCTCGCAAGATGCTGGCGAATGCTGATATTTTTATAAAAAGTGCTCTTCAAATAAGCTAGTAAATTGAACGCATACTTGGGGGGGCTGTGGAAACGACAGCCCCCCCCACTTTCGATTTTTCTATTTCTTTTTATAGATTTGGAAGGTGCTCGCAAGATGCTGGCGAATGCTGATATTTTTATAAAAAGTGCTCTTCAAATAAGCTAGTAAATTGAACGCATACTTGGGGGGGCTGTGGAAACGACAGCCCCCCCCACTTTCGATTTTTCAATTTTTTTTTATATATATGGAAGGTGCTCGCCAGATGCTGGCGAATGCTGATATTTTTATAAAAAGTGCTCTTCAAATAAGCTAGTAAATTGAACGCATACTTGGGGGGGCTGTGGAAACGAGAGCCCCCCCCACTTTCGATTTTTCTATTTCTTTTTATAGATTTGGAAGGTGCTCGCAAGATGCTGGCGAATGCTGATATTTTTATAAAAAGTGCTCTTCAAATAAGCTAGTAAATTGAACGCATACCTGGGGGGGCTGTGGAAACGACAGCCCCCCCCACTTTCGATTTTTCTATTTCTTTTTATAGATTTGGAAGGTGCTCGCAAGATGCTGGCGAATGCTGATATTTTTATAAAAAGTGCTCTGCAAATAAGCTAGTAAATTGAACGCATACCTGGGGGGAACTGTGGAAACGACAGCCCCCCCCCACTTTCGATTTTTCAATTTTTTTTTATATATTTGGAAGGTGCTCGCCAGATGCTGGCGAATGCTGATATTTTTATAAAAAGTGCTCTTCAAATAAGCTAGTAAATTGAACGCATACTTGGGGGGGCTGTGGAAACGACAGCCCCCCCACTTTCGATTTTTCAATTTTTTTTTATAGATTTGGAAGGTGCTCGCCAGATGCTGGCGAATGCAGATATTTTTAGAAAAAGTGCTCTTCAGATAAGCTAGTAAATTGAACGCATACCTGGGGGGGCTGTGGAAACGACAGCCCCCCCCACTTTCGATTTTTCTATTTTTTTTTATAGATTTGGAAGGTGCTCGCAAGATGCTAAAAAGTGCTCTTCAAATAAGCTAGTAAATGGAACGCATACCTGGGGGGGCTGTGGAAACGACAGCCCCCCCACTTTCGATTTTTCTATTTCTTTTTATAGATTTGGAAGGTGCTCGCAAGATGCTGGCGATTGCTGATATTTTTATAAAAAGTGCTCTTCAAATAAGCTAGTAAATTGAAAGTATACCTGGGGGGGCTGTGGAAACGACAGCCCCCCCCATTTTCGATTTTTCTATTTCTTTTTATAGATTTGGAAGGTGCTCGCCAGATGCTGGCGAATGCTGATATTTTTATAAAAAGTGCTCTTCAAACAAGCTAGTAAATTGAACGCATACCTGGGGGGGCTGTGGTAACGACAGCCCCCCCCATTTTCGATTTTTCAATTTTTTTTTATAGATTTGGAAGGTGCTCGCAAGATGCTGGCGAATGCTGATATTTTTATAAAAAGTGCTCTTCAAATAAGCTAGTAAATTGAACGCATACCTGGGGGGGGCTGTGGAAACGACAGCCCCCCCACTTTCGATTTTTCTATTTTTTTTTATAGATTTGGAAGGTGCTCGCAAGATGCTGGGTCCATTTCCACAGCCCCCCCCACTTTCAATTTTACAATTTTTTTTATTGATTTCGAAGGTGCTCGCCAGGTGCTGGCGACTGCTGATATTTTTATAAAAAGTGCTCTGCAAATAAGCTAGTAAATTGAACGCATACCTGGGGGGGGCTGTGGAAACGACAGCCCCCCCCACTTTCGATTTTTCTATTTTTTTTTATAGATTTGGAAGGTGCTTGCAAGATGCTGGGTCCATTTCCCCAGCCCCCCCCACTTTCAATTTTACAATTTTTTTTATTGATTTCGAAGGTGCTCGCCAGGTGCTGGCGACTGCTGATATTTTTATAAAAAGTGCTCTTCAAATAAGCTAGTAAATTGAACGCATACCTGGTGGGGCTGTGGAAACGACAGCCCTCCCCACTTTCGATTTTTCTATTTCTTTTTATAGATTTGGAAGGTGCTCGCAAGATGCTGGCGAATGCTGATATTTTTATACAAAGTGCTCTTCAAATAAGCTAGTAAATTGAACGCATACCTGGGGGTGCCGTGGAAACGACAGCCCCCCCCCACTTTCGATTTTTCTATTTCTTTTTATAGATTTGGAAGGTGCTCGCAAGATGCTGGCGAATGCTGATATTTTTATAAAAAGTGCTCTGCAAATAAGCTAGTAAATTGAACGCATACCTGGGGGGGGCTGTGGAAACGACAGCCCCCCCACTTTCGATTTTTCAATTTTTTTTTATATATATGGAAGGTGCTCGCCAGATGCTGGCGAATGCTGATATTTTTATAAAAAGTGCTCTTCAAATAAGCTAGTAAATTGAACGCATACCTGGGGGGGCTGTGGAAACGACAGCCCCCCCACTTTCGATTTTTCTATTTCTTTTTATAGATTTGGAAGGTGCTCGCAAGATGCTGGGTCCATTTCCCCAGCCCCCCCCCACTTTCAATTTTACAATTTTTTTTATTGATTTCGAAGGTGCTCGCCAGGTGCTGGCGACTGCTGATATTTTTATAAAAAGTGCTCTGCAAATAAGCTAGTAAATTGAACGCATACCTGGGGGGGGGCTGTGGAAACGACAGCCCCCCCACTATCGATTTTTCTATTTCTTTTTATAGATTTGGAAGGTGCTCGCAAGATGCTGGCGAATGCTGATATTTTTTAAAAAGTGCTCTGCAAATAAGCTAGTAAATTGAACGCATACCTGGGGGGCTGTGGAAACGACAGCCCCCCCCACTTTCGATTTTTCTATTTCTTTTTATAGATTTGGAAGGTGCTCGCAAGATGCTGGCGAATGCTGATATTTTTATAAAAAGTGCTCTTCAAATAAGCTAGTAAATTGAACGCATACCTGGGGGGGCTGTTGAAACGACAGCCCCCCCCCACTTTCGATTTTTCTATTTCTTTTTATAGATTTGGAAGGTGCTCGCAAGATGCTGGCGAATGCTGATATTTTTATAAAAAGTGCTCTGCAAATAAGCTAGTAAATTGAACGCATACCTGGGGGGGGCTGTGGAAACGACAGCCCCCCCCACTTTCGATTTTTCAATTTTTTTTTATATATATGGAAGGTGCTCGCCAGATGCTGGCGAATGCTGATATTTTTATAAAAAGTGCTCTTCAAATAAGCTAGTAAATTGAACGCATACCTGGGGGGGCTGTGGAAACGACAGCCCCCCCCATTTTCGATTTTTCTATTTCTTTTTATAGATTTGGAAGGTGCTCGCCAGATGCTGGCGAATGCTGATATTTTTATAAAAAGTGCTCTTCAAATAAGCTAGTAAATTGAACGCATACCTAGGGGGGCTGTGGAAACGAGAGCCTCCCCCACTTTCGATTTTTCAATTTCTTGTTATAGATTTGGAAGGTGCTCGCCAGATGCTGGCGAATGCTGATATTTTTATAAAAAGTGCTCTTCAAATAAGCTAGTAAATTGAACGCATACCTGGGGGGGCTGTGGAAACGACAGCCCCCCCCATTTTCGATTTTTCTATTTCTTTTTATAGATTTGGAAGGTGCTCGCCAGATGCTGGCGAATGCTGATATTTTTATAAAAAGTGCTCTTCAGATAAGCTAGTAAATTGAACGCATACCTGGGGGGGCTGTGGAAACGACAGCCCCCCCCACTTTCGATTTTTCTATTTCTTTTTATAGATTTGGAAGGTGCTCGCAAGATGCTGGCGAATGCTGATATTTTTATACAAAGTGCTCTTCAAATAAGCTAGTAAATTGAACGCATACCTGGGGGGGCCGTGGAAACGACAGCCCCCCCCCACTTTCGATTTTTCTATTTCTTTTTATAGATTTGGAAGGTGCTCGCAAGATGCTGGCGAATGCTGATATTTTTATAAAAAGTGCTCTGCAAATAAGCTAGTAAATTGAACGCATACCTGGGGGGGGCTGTGGAAACGACAGCCCCCCCACTTTCGATTTTTCAATTTTTTTTTATATATATGGAAGGTGCTCGCCAGATGCTGGCGAATGCTGATATTTTTATAAAAAGTGCTCTTCAAATAAGCTAGTAAATTGAACGCATACCTGGGGGGGCTGTGGAAACGACAGCCCCCCCACTTTCGATTTTTCTATTTCTTTTTATAGATTTGGAAGGTGCTCGCAAGATGCTGGCGAATGCTGATATTTTTATACAAAGTGCTCTTCAAATAAGCTAGTAAATTGAACGCATACCTGGGGGGGCCGTGGAAATGACAGCCCCCCCCCACTTTCGATTTTTCTATTTCTTTTTATAGATTTGGAAGGTGCTCGCAAGATGCTGGCGAATGCTGATATTTTTATAAAAAGTGCTCTTCAAATAAGCTAGTAAATTGAACGCATACCTGGGGGGGCTGTTGAAACGACAGCCCCCCCCCACTTTCGATTTTTCTATTTCTTTTTATAGATTTGGAAGGTGCTCGCAAGATGCTGGCGAATGCTGATATTTTTATAAAAAGTGCTCTGCAAATAAGCTAGTAAATTGAACGCATACCTGGGGGGGGGCTGTGGAAACGACAGCCCCCCCCACTTTCGATTTTTCAATTTTTTTTTATATATATGGAAGGTGCTCGCCAGATGCTGGCGAATGCTGATATTTTTATAAAAAGTGCTCTTCAAATAAGCTAGTAAATTGAACGCATACCTGGGGGGGCTGTGGAAACGACAGCCCCCCCCATTTTCGATTTTTTAATTTCTTTTTATAGATTTGGAAGGTGCTCGCCAGATGCTGGCGAATGCTGATATTTTTATAAAAAGTGCTCTTCAAATAAGCTAGTAAATTGAACGCATACCTGGGGGAGCTGTGGAAACGACAGCCCCCCCCATTTTCGATTTTTCTATTTCTTTTTATAGATTTGGAAGGTGCTCGCCAGATGCTGGCGAATGCTGATATTTTTATAAAAAGTGCTCTTCAGATAAGCTAGTAAATTGAACGCATACCTGGGGGGGCTGTGGAAACGACAGCCCCCCCCACTTTCGATTTTTCTATTTCTTTTTATATATTTGGAAGGTGCTCGCAAGATGCTGGCGAATGCTGATATTTTTATACAAAGTGCTCTTCAAATAAGCTAGTAAATTGAACGCATACCTGGGGGGGCCGTGGAAACGACAGCCCCCCCCCACTTTCGATTTTTCTATTTCTTTTTATAGATTTGGAAGGTGCTCGCAAGATGCTGGCGAATGCTGATATTTTTATAAAAAGTGCTCTGCAAATAAGCTAGTAAATTGAACGCATACCTGGGGAGGGCTGTGGAAACGACAGCCCCCCCACTTTCGATTTTTCAATTTTTTTTTATAGATTTGGAAGGTGCTCGCAAGATGCTGGCGAATGCTGATATTTTTATAAAAAGTGCTCTGCAAATAAGCTAGTAAATTGAACGCATACCTGGGGGGGGCTGTGGAAACGACAGCCCCCCCACTTTCGATTTTTCAATTTTTTTTTATATATATGGAAGGTGCTCGCAAGATGCTGGCGAATGCTGATATTTTTATAAAAAGTGCTCTTCAAATAAGCTAGTAAATTGAACGCATACCTGGGGGGGCTGTGGAAACGACAGCCCCCCCACTTTCGATTTTTCTATTTCTTTTTATAGATTTGGAAGGTGCTCGCAAGATGCTGGCGAATGCTGATATTTTTATACAAAGTGCTCTTCAAATAAGCTAGTAAATTGAACGCATACCTGGGGGGGCCGTGGAAACGACAGCCCCCCCCCACATTCGATTTTTCTATTTCTTTTTATAGATTTGGAAGGTGCTCGCAAGATGCTGGCGAATGCTGATATTTTTATAAAAAGTGCTCTTCAAATAAGCTAGTAAATTGAACGCATACCTGGGGGGGCTGTTGAAACGACAGCCCCCCCCCACTTTCGATTTTTCTATTTCTTTTTATAGATTTGGAAGGTGCTCGCCAGATGCTGGCGAATGCTGATATTTTTATAAAAAGTGCTCTTCAAATAAGCTAGTAAATTGAACGCATACCTGGGGGAGCTGTGGAAACGACAGCCCCCCCCATTTTCGATTTTTCTATTTCTTTTTATAGATTTGGAAGGTGCTCGCCAGATGCTGGCGAATGCTGATATTTTTATAAAAAGTGCTCTTCAGATAAGCTAGTAAATTGAACGCATACCTGGGGGGGCTGTGGAAACGACAGCCCCCCCCACTTTCGATTTTTCTATTTCTTTTTATAGATTTGGAAGGTGCTCGCAAGATGCTGGCGAATGCTGATATTTTTATACAAAGTGCTCTTCAAATAAGCTAGTAAATTGAACGCATACCTGGGGGGGCCGTGGAAACGACAGCCCCCCCCCACTTTCGATTTTTCTATTTCTTTTTATAGATTTGGAAGGTGCTCGCAAGATGCTGGCGAATGCTGATATTTTTATAAAAAGTGCTCTGCAAATAAGCTAGTAAATTGAACGCATACCTGGGGGGGGCTGTGGAAACGACAGCCCCCCCACTTTCGATTTTTCAATTTTTTTTTATAGATTTGGAAGGTGCTCGCAAGATGCTGGCGAATGCTGATATTTTTATAAAAAGTGCTCTGCAAATAAGCTAGTAAATTGAACGCATACCTGGGGGGGGCTGTGGAAACGACAGCCCCCCCCACTTTCGATTTTTCAATTTTTTTTTATATATATGGAAGGTGCTCGCCAGATGCTGGCGAATGCTGATATTTTTATAAAAAGTGCTCTTCAAATAAGCTAGTAAATTGAACGCATACCTGGGGGGGCTGTGGAAACGACAGCCCCCCCACTTTCGATTTTTCTATTTCTTTTTATAGATTTGGAAGGTGCTCGCAAGATGCTGGCGAATGCTGATATTTTTATACAAAGTGCTCTTCAAATAAGCTAGTAAATTGAACGCATACCTGGGGGGGCCGTGGAAACGACAGCCCCCCCCCACTTTCGATTTTTCTATTTCTTTTTATAGATTTGGAAGGTGCTCGCAAGATGCTGGCGAATGCTGATATTTTTATAAAAAGTGCTCTTCAAATAAGCTAGTAAATTGAACGCATACCTGGGGGGGCTGTTGAAACGACAGCCCCCCCCCACTTTCGATTTTTCTATTTCTTTTTATAGATTTGGAAGGTGCTCGCAAGATGCTGGCGAATGCTGATATTTTTATAAAAAGTGCTCTGCAAATAAGCTAGTAAATTGAACGCATACCTGGGGGGGGGCTGTGGAAACGACAGCCCCCCCCACTTTCGATTTTTCAATTTTTTTTTATATATATGGAAGGTGCTCGCCAGATGCTGGCGAATGCTGATATTTTTATACAAAGTGCTCTTCAAATAAGCTAGTAAATTGAACGCATACCTGGGGGGGCCGTGGAAACGACAGCCCCCCCCCACTTTCGATTTTTCTATTTCTTTTTATAGATTTGGAAGGTGCTCGCAAGATGCTGGCGAATGCTGATATTTTTATAAAAAGTGCTCTGCAAATAAGCTAGTAAATTGAACGCATACCTGGGGGGGGCTGTGGAAACGAAAGCCCCCCCACTTTCGATTTTTCAATTTTTTTTTATATATATGGAAGGTGCTCGCCAGATGCTGGCGAATGCTGATATTTTTATAAAAAGTGCTCTTCAAATAAGCTAGTAAATTGAACGCATACCTGGGGGGGCTGTGGAAACGACAGCCCCCCCACTTTCGATTTTTCTATTTCTTTTTATAGATTTGGAAGGTGCTCGCAAGATGCTGGCGAATGCTGATATTTTTATACAAAGTGCTCTTCAAATAAGCTAGTAAATTGAACGCATACCTGGGGGGGCCGTGGAAACGACAGCCCCCCCCCACTTTCGATTTTTCTATTTCTTTTTATAGATTTGGAAGGTGCTCGCAAGATGCTGGCGAATGCTGATATTTTTATAAAAAGTGCTCTGCAAATAAGCTAGTAAATTGAACGCATACCTGGGGGGGGCTGTGGAAACGACAGCCCCCCCACTTTCGATTTTTCAATTTTTTTTTATATATATGGAAGGTGCTCGCCAGATGCTGGCGAATGCTGATATTTTTATAAAAAGTGCTCTTCAAATAAGCTAGTAAATTGAACGCATACCTGGGGGGGCTGTGGAAACGACAGCCCCCCCACTTTCGATTTTTCTATTTCTTTTTATAGATTTGGAAGGTGCTCGCAAGATGCTGGGTCCATTTCCCCAGCCCCCCCCCACTTTCAATTTTACAATTTTTTTTATTGATTTCGAAGGTGCTCGCCAGGTGCTGGCGACTGCTGATATTTTTATAAAAAGTGCTCTGCAAATAAGCTAGTAAATTGAACGCATACCTGGGGGGGGGCTGTGGAAACGACAGCCCCCCCACTATCGATTTTTCTATTTCTTTTTATAGATTTGGAAGGTGCTCGCAAGATGCTGGCGAATGCTGATATTTTTTAAAAAGTGCTCTGCAAATAAGCTAGTAAATTGAACGCATACCTGGGGGGGCTGTGGAAACGACAGCCCCCCCCACTTTCGATTTTTCTATTTCTTTTTATAGATTTGGAAGGTGCTCGCAAGATGCTGGCGAATGCTGATATTTTTATAAAAAGTGCTCTTCAAATAAGCTAGTAAATTGAACGCATACCTGGGGGGGCTGTTGAAACGACAGCCCCCCCCCACTTTCGATTTTTCTATTTCTTTTTATAGATTTGGAAGGTGCTCGCAAGATGCTGGCGAATGCTGATATTTTTATAAAAAGTGCTCTGCAAATAAGCTAGTAAATTGAACGCATACCTGGGGGGGGGCTGTGGAAACGACAGCCCCCCCCACTTTCGATTTTTCAATTTTTTTTTATATATATGGAAGGTGCTCGCCAGATGCTGGCAAATGCTGATATTTTTATAAAAAGTGCTCTTCAAATAAGCTAGTAAATTGAACGCATACCTGGGGGGGCTGTGGAAACGACAGCCCCCCCCATTTTCGATTTTTCTATTTCTTTTTATAGATTTGGAAGGTGCTCGCCAGATGCTGGCGAATGCTGATATTTTTATAAAAAGTGCTCTTCAAATAAGCTAGTAAATTGAACGCATACCTGGGGGGGCTGTGGAAACGACAGCCCCCCCACTTTCGATTTTTCTATTTCTTTTTATAGATTTGGAAGGTGCTCGCAAGATGCTGGCGAATGCTGATATTTTTATACAAAGTGCTCTTCAAATAAGCTAGTAAATTGAACGCATACCTGGGGGGGCCGTGGAAACGACAGCCCCCCCCCACTTTCGATTTTTCTATTTCTTTTTATAGATTTGGAAGGTGCTCGCAAGATGCTGGCGAATGCTGATATTTTTATAAAAAGTGCTCTGCAAATAAGCTAGTAAATTGAACGCATACCTGGGGGGGGCTGTGGAAACGACAGCCCCCCCACTTTCGATTTTTCAATTTTTTTTTATATATATGGAAGGTGCTCGCCAGATGCTGGCGAATGCTGATATTTTTATAAAAAGTGCTCTTCAAATAAGCTAGTAAATTGAACGCATACCTGGGGGGGCTGTGGAAACGACAACCCCCCCACTTTCGATTTTTCTATTTCTTTTTATAGATTTGGAAGGTGCTCGCAAGATGCTGGGTCCATTTCCCCAGCCCCCCCCCACTTTCAATTTTACAATTTTTTTTATTGATTTCGAAGGTGCTCGCCAGGTGCTGGCGACTGCTGATATTTTTATAAAAAGTGCTCTGCAAATAAGCTAGTAAATTGAACGCATACCTGGGGGGGGGGCTGTGGAAACGACAGCCCCCCCACTATCGATTTTTCTATTTCTTTTTATAGATTTGGAAGGTGCTCGCAAGATGCTGGCGAATGCTGATATTTTTTAAAAAGTGCTCTGCAAATAAGCTAGTAAATTGAACGCATACCTGGGGGGGGGGCTGTGGAAACGACAGCCCCCCCCACTTTCGATTTTTCAATTTTTTTTTATATATATGGAAGGTGCTCGCCAGATGCTGGCGAATGCTGATATTTTTATAAAAAGTGCTCTTCAAATAAGCTAGTAAATTGAACGCATACCTGGGGGGGCTGTGGAAACGACAGCCCCCCCCATTTTCGATTTTTCTATTTCTTTTTATAGATTTGGAAGGTGCTCGCCAGATGCTGGCGAATGCTGATATTTTTATAAAAAGTGCTCTTCAAATAAGCTAGTAAATTGAACGCATACCTGGGGGGGCTGTGGAAACGAGAGCCTCCCCCACTTTCGATTTTTCAATTTCTTTTTATAGATTTGGAAGGTGCTCGCCAGATGCTGGCGAATGCTGATATTTTTATAAAAAGTGCTCTTCAAATAAGCTAGTAAATTGAACGCATACCTGGGGGGGCTGTGGAAACGACAGCCCCCCCCATTTTCGATTTTTCTATTTCTTTTTATAGATTTGGAAGGTGCTCGCCAGATGCTGGCGAATGCTGATATTTTTATAAAAAGTGCTCTTCAGATAAGCTAGTAAATTGAACGCATACCTGGGGGGGCTGTGGAAACGACAGCCCCCCCCACTTTCGATTTTTCTATTTTTTTTTATAGATTTGGAAGGTGCTCGCAAGATGCTAAAAAGTGCTCTTCAAATAAGCTAGTAAATTGAACGCATACCTGGGGGGGCTGTGGAAACGACAGCCCCCCCCACTTTCGATTTTTCTATTTCTTTTTATAGATTTGGAAGGTGCTCGCAAGATGCTGGCGATTGCTGATATTTTTATAAAAAGTGCTCTTCAAATAAGCTAGTAAATTGAACGCATACCTGGGGGGGCTGTGGAAACGAGAGCCCCCCCCACTTTCGATTTTTCAATTTCTTTTTATAGATTTGGAAGGTGCCCGCCAGATGCTGGCGAATGCTTAAATTTTTATAAAAAGTGCTCTTCAAACAAGCTAGTAAATTGAACGCATACCTGGGGGGGCTGTGGTAACGACAGCCCCCCCCATTTTCGTTTTTTCTATTTCTTTTTATAGATTTGGAAGGTGCTCTCCAGATGCTGGCGAATGCTGATATTTTTATAAAAAGTGCTCTTCAAATAAGCTAGTAAATTGAACGCATACCTGGGGGGGCTGTGGAAACGACAGCCCCCCCCACTTTCGATTTTTCTATTTCTTTTTAGAGATTTGGAAGGTGCTCGCAAGATGCTGGCGAATGCTGATATTTTTATAAAAAGTGCTCTTCAAATAAGCTAGTAAATTGAACGAATAACTGGGGGGGGCTGTGGAAACGAGAGCCCCCCCACTTTCGAATTTTCAATTTTTTTTTATAGATTTGGAAGGTGCTTGCCAGATGCTGGTGAATGCTGATATTTTTATAAAAAGTGCTGTGCAAATAAGCTCGTAAATTGAACGCATACCTGGGGGGGCTGTGGAAACGAGAGCCCCCTCCCCACTTTCGATTTTTCAATTTTTTTTTATAGATTTGGAAGGTGCTCGCAAGATGCTGGCGAATGCTGATATTTTTATAAAAAGTGCTCTGCAAATAAGCTAGTAAATTGAACGCATACCTGGGGGGGGCTGTGGAAACGACAGCCCCCCCCACTTTCGATTATTCTATTTCTTTTTATAGATTTGGAAGGTGCTCGCAAGATGCTGGCGAATGCTGATATTTTTATAAAAAGTGCTCTGCAAATAAGCTAGTAAATTGAACGCATACCTGGGGGGGGCTGTGGAAACGACAGCCCCCCCCACTTTCGATTTTTCAATTTTTTTTTATATATTTGGAAGGTGCTCGCAAGATGCTGGCGAATGCTGATATTTTTATAAAAAGTGCTCTTCAAATAAGCTAGTAAATTGAACGCATACTTGGGGGGGCTGTGGAAACGACAGCCCCCCCCACTTTCGATTTTTCAATTTTTTTTTATATATATGGAAGGTGCTCGCCAGATGCTGGCGAATGCTGATATTTTTATAAAAAGTGCTCTTCAAATAAGCTAGTAAATTGAACGCATACCTGGGGGGGCTGTGGAAACGACAGCCCCCCCCATTTTCGATTTTTCTATTTCTTTTTATAGATTTGGAAGGTGCTCGCCAGATGCTGGCGAATGCAGATATTTTTAGAAAAAGTGCTCTTCAAATAAGCTAGTAAATTGAACGCATACCTGGGGGGGCTGTGGAAACGACAGCCCCCCCACTTTCGATTTTTCTATTTCTTTTTATAGATTTGGAAGGTGCTCGCCAGATGCTGGCGAATGCTGATATTTTTATAAAAAGTGCTCTGCAACTAACTTTATAAATAGGGATATCTGTGGAGCCTGTCTGGGATAGGAAAGAAAGTGCTCCAAGTTAAATTAAAGTAATTTTCTCAGAATCTGAGCCGAGATTTTTTTATTTTTGGATATTTTTTGAAAATTACCAAACAAAAGAAAAATAATAAAATATTAGTACATATTTCACATAATATCAAGAAGTGAGGTTATATACGTCGTTCACAATTTTAAATGCACTCTATATTTAAAAAAATATATAGAATGGTCCCGAAGGCCAAAAGTTCCGTTTAGGGCGTTGTTTACTATGGTACTAATTATAATTTTAAATTGAAATCATCCCCGTAAAAATGCTCAGGCTCCACTCAAGCTACCCAGAAATAAAATTAAATCTACAAATTTAATAACATGGTACCTAGTTTTCAAAAAACTAAAAAATATAGATAGGTCCCGAACGCCAAAAATTCCCTTTAGGGGGTTGTTTACTATGGTACTAACTATTATTTAAAAATATCTGTTGTGTCAACACAAGACTTTCCGATTGAGTTGATTATTTTAAGACAAACAGTTAGAAAACAAAAGAATACTGAACATTTTTATAATCACTGATTAAAAATAAATAAAAGTCAAAATTTTTTGACAAATGTCAAATTTTTTGACAACTGTCAAATTTTTTGACAATTGTCAGAAACGTCAGCTGCCAAATATTATTAGATATTTGATTGCGTAAAAACTCTTTTAAAAACAAAATAATTTTAAAAATTTTTATATCATTGAATAAAAAAAAAAGTTCTCTATCGGACGATTTAAAAAAAATTATATAGTTCCATTTAAAAAACACAAAATTTCCTTAATTGCACGCCCCCTAGCGGACCGATTTTGAACAAACTCCTTTCTGCACTCCGTCGTTATCTGATAAGACCCTATACCAAATTTCAAGTCAATCGGTTCGGCCGTTTCAGAGATTTCGTGGGGAACTACATCCACACATACATACACACACACAGACTTTTTTCTAAAAATGGTCTAGATCGACTCGGGGGACCTCAAAATACATATATCCGGTGTTATCTCAAAAAAATTTTTTTACCCCATTACAATACTTTCCTTTAATACCTTAAGGTATCGGAAAGTAATAGAAATCATCCCCTAAAAATGCTCAGGTTACTCAAGCTATCCAGAAAATAAAATAGTGATTGCAATGCAGTATATGGGACCGCTTATAGCATATCACTTTTCTGATGTAAAACAGATCGGAGAGGCCGTAAAAAAAAACTACTCAAAAAAATATTTTAGGCCCAGGGATTAAAAATTTCGACTTTTCTATCGCAATAATTAATAATAGTATACCCCAACTTAAATTAACCTAAATTTTATTATTACTTTGCTGGTAGCGAGAATCAAATTAAGTATCTGGTATCTAGGTGTTATTCTTAACAAGATTTTAAAAAATTCGAACTAAAAGCAAAGTCTAATTAATATCTAATAAATATTTCCCATATAACGTAACGTAATTTACAGCTCGTAACAAATTTTTTTCGGACACATAAACACTAACATCTTGAGCATAATAATTTAGATAGTGTGTGTGTTAGGTAATTCATACAAAAGTTGGATCATCTCTCATATGAACCCCAAAAAAACAAGAATTTCTAACCCCCATTATCTTATTGCTTCGTGTTAAATGTTCGAATGCGTTACACATGGTCGCCTTTGAAAACCAACCTAAAGTATGTAAGATTACCCCCAAAAGTCGAGAAAAACATTCAAAAAATTCCGAGAGCTCTAGGAGAGTCGAAAACTACAAATTTGCTTGTTTCTTATATATTATATCTATAGGATTTGCAAACGAAGGTGCCGCTAAATCAAAAGGTGTGTGGCGTAGCCCACGGGCCCTGCTAGTTTAATATAAATCTGTTTCGAAATCTAAAATTACATTTTGATCTATTTCAATTTTCAAAAAAGAATTAAATCTATAAATAAATTATGAAGAAATTTCTTATTAAGTTCAATCTTAATTATTCTTTATTGAAAGCTTGCCTCCGAGAGTGTAAAACTATTGAAATTTATGATCCTGACGTCACAAATGAAGTGTAGTATACAAAGTTGTACAAAGTTTGCACCATAGGGGCTTTTTTTATTATTTACTATTTTTCGAAAATAGCTTATTATATAAAATATAAGCATAAAATGCATCGGGACCTTTGTATATTTTTTTGAATTTTGAAAATTACGATGTTATTAAATTTATAGATTTCATTTTATTTGCTGGGTAGCTTGAGTAGCCTGAATATTTTTATGGGGATGATTTCTATTTTAAATGATAGTTTAAACCATTCTATATTTATTTAAAAATAGAGTGCATTTAAAATTGTGAACGACGTACATAACCTCTTTTTGATATTATATGAAATATGTAATATTTTATTATTTTTCTTTTGTTTGGTAATTTTCCAAAAATATCCAAAAATAAAAAAATCTCGGCTCAGATTCTGAGAAAATTACTTTAATTTAACTTGGAGCACTTTCTAGACGAATAAAAGTCCTCTCCCAGACAGGCTCCAAAGATAATCCCCATTTATAAAGTTAGTTGCAGAGCACTTTTTATAAAAATATCAGCATTCGCCAGCATCTGGCGAGCACCTTCCAAATCTATAAAAAAAATTGAAAAATCGAAAGTGGGGGGGGCTCTCGTTTCCACAGCCCCCCCAGGTATGCGTTCAATTTACGAGCTTATTTGCAGAGCACTTTTTATAAAAATATCAGCATTCGCCAGCATCTGGCGAGCACCTTCCAAATCTATAAAAAAAATTGAAAAATCGAAAGTGGGGGGGGCTCTCGTTTCCACAGCCCCCCCCAGGTATGCGTTCAATTTACTAGCTTATTTGCAGAGCACTTTTTATAAAAATATCAGCATTCGCCAGCATCTGGCGAGCACCTTCCAAATCTATAAAAAAAATTGAAAAATCGAAAGTGGGGGGGGCTCTCGTTTCCACAGCCCCCCCAGGTATGCGTTCAATTTACGAGCTTATTTGCAGAGCACTTTTTATAAAAATATCAGCATTCGCCAGCATCTGGCGAGCACCTTCCAAATCTATAAAAAAAAATTGAAAAATCGAAAGTGGGGGGGGCTCTCGTTTCCACAGCCCCCCCAGGTATGCGTTCAATTTACTAGCTTATTTGAAGAGCACTTTTTATAAAAATATCAGCATTCGCCAGCATCTGGCGAGCACCTTCCAAATCTATAAAAAAAATTGAAAAATCGAAAGTGGGGGGGGCTCTCGTTTCCACAGCCCCCCCAGGTATGCGTTCAATTTACGAGCTTATTTGCAGAGCACTTTTTATAAAAATATCAGCATTCGCCAGCATCTGGCGAGCACCTTCCAAATCTATAAAAAAAAATTGAAAAATCGAAAGTGGGGGGGGCTCTCGTTTCCACAGCCCCCCCAGGTATGCGTTCAATTTACTAGCTTATTTGCAGAGCACTTTTTATAAAAATATCAGCATTCGCCAGCATCTGGCAAGCACCTTCCAAATCTATAAAAAAAAATTGAAAAATCGAAAGTGGGGGGGGCTCTCGTTTCCACAGCCCCCCCAGGTATGCGTTCAATTTACTAGCTTATTTGCAGAGCACTTTTTATAAAGATATCAGCATTCGCCAGCATCTGGCAAGCACCTTCCAAATCTATAAAAAAAAATTGAAAATTCGAAAGTGGGGGAGGGCTCTCGTTTCCACAGCCCTCTCAGGTATGCGTTCAATTTACTAGCTTATTTGCAGAGCACTTTTTATAAAAATATCAGCATTCGCCAGCATCTGGCGAGCACCTTCCAAATCTATAAAAAAAAATTGAAAAATCGAAAGTGGGGGGGGCTGTCGTTTCCACAGCCCTCCCAGGTATGCGTTCAATTTACTAGCTTATTTGCAGAGCACTTTTTATAAAAATATCAGCATTCGCCAGCATCTGGCGAGCACCTTCCAAATCTATAAAAAAAAATTGAAAAATCGAAAGTGGGGGGGGCTCTCGTTTCCACAGCCCCCCCAGGTATGCGTTCAATTTACTAGCTTATTTGAAGAGCACTTTTTATAAAAATATCAGCATTCGCCAGCATCTGGCGAGCACCTTCCAAATCTATAAAAAAAATTGAAAAATCGAAAGTGGGGGGAGCTCTCGTTTCCACAGCCCCCCCAGGTATGCGTTCAATTTACGAGCTTATTTGCAGAGCACTTTTTATAAAAATATCAGCATTCGCCAGCATCTGGCGAGCACCTTCCAAATCTATAAAAAAAAATTGAAAAATCGAAAGTGGGGGGGGCTCTCGTTTCCACAGCCCCCCCAGGTATGCGTTCAATTTACTAGCTTATTTGCAGAGCACTTTTTATAAAAATATCAGCATTCGCCAGCATCTGGCAAGCACCTTCCAAATCTATAAAAAAAAATTGAAAAATCGAAAGTGGGGGGGGCTCTCGTTTCCACAGCCCCCCCAGGTATGCGTTCAATTTACTAGCTTATTTGCAGAGCACTTTTTATAAAGATATCAGCATTCGCCAGCATCTGGCAAGCACCTTCCAAATCTATAAAAAAAAATTGAAAATTCGAAAGTGGGGGAGGGCTCTCGTTTCCACAGCCCTCTCAGGTATGCGTTCAATTTACTAGCTTATTTGCAGAGCACTTTTTATAAAAATATCAGCATTCGCCAGCATCTGGCGAGCACCTTCCAAATCTATAAAAAAAAATTGAAAAATCGAAAGTGGGGGGGGCTGTCGTTTCCACAGCCCTCCCAGGTATGCGTTCAATTTACTAGCTTATTTGCAGAGCACTTTTTATAAAAATATCAGCATTCGCCAGCATCTGGCGAGCACCTTCCAAATCTATAAAAAGAAATAGAAAAATCGAAAGTGGGGGGGGGCTGTCGTTTCCACAGCCCCCCCAGGTATGCGTTCAATTTACTAGCTTATTTGAAGAGCACTTTTTATAAAAATATCAGCATTCGCCAGCATCTGGCGAGCACCTTCCAAATCTATAAAAAAAATTGAAAAATCGAAAGTGGGGGGGGCTCTCGTTTCCACAGCCCCCCCAGGTATGCGTTCAATTTACGAGCTTATTTGCAGAGCACTTTTTATAAAAATATCAGCATTCGCCAGCATCTGGCGAGCACCTTCCAAATCTATAAAAAAAAATTGAAAAATCGAAAGTGGGGGGGGCTCTCGTTTCCACAGCCCCCCCAGGTATGCGTTCAATTTACTAGCTTATTTGCAGAGCACTTTTTATAAAAATATCAGCATTCGCCAGCATCTGGCAAGCACCTTCCAAATCTATAAAAAAAAATTGAAAAATCGAAAGTGGGGGGGGCTCTCGTTTCCACAGCCCCCCCAGGTATGCGTTCAATTTACTAGCTTATTTGCAGAGCACTTTTTATAAAGATATCAGCATTCGCCAGCATCTGGCAAGCACCTTCCAAATCTATAAAAAAAAATTGAAAATTCGAAAGTGGGGGAGGGCTCTCGTTTCCACAGCCCTCTCAGGTATGCGTTCAATTTACTAGCTTATTTGCAGAGCACTTTTTATAAAAATATCAGCATTCGCCAGCATCTGGCGAGCACCTTCCAAATCTATAAAAAAAAATTGAAAAATCGAAAGTGGGGGGGGCTGTCGTTTCCACAGCCCTCCCAGGTATGCGTTCAATTTACTAGCTTATTTGCAGAGCACTTTTTATAAAAATATCAGCATTCGCCAGCATCTGGCGAGCACCTTCCAAATCTATAAAAAAAAATTGAAAAATCGAAAGTGGGGGGGGCTCTCGTTTCCACAGCCCCCCCAGGTATGCGTTCAATTTACTAGCTTATTTGAAGAGCACTTTTTATAAAAATATCAGCATTCGCCAGCATCTGGCGAGCACCTTCCAAATCTATAAAAAAAATTGAAAAATCGAAAGTGGGGGGGGCTCTCGTTTCCACAGCCCCCCCAGGTATGCGTTCAATTTACGAGCTTATTTGCAGAGCACTTTTTATAAAAATATCAGCATTCGCCAGCATCTGGCGAGCACCTTCCAAATCTATAAAAAAAAATTGAAAAATCGAAAGTGGGGGGGGCTCTCGTTTCCACAGCCCCCCCAGGTATGCGTTCAATTTACTAGCTTATTTGCAGAGCACTTTTTATAAAAATATCAGCATTCGCCAGCATCTGGCAAGCACCTTCCAAATCTATAAAAAAAAATTGAAAAATCGAAAGTGGGGGGGGCTCTCGTTTCCACAGCCCCCCCAGGTATGCGTTCAATTTACTAGCTTATTTGCAGAGCACTTTTTATAAAGATATCAGCATTCGCCAGCATCTGGCAAGCACCTTCCAAATCTATAAAAAAAAATTGAAAATTCGAAAGTGGGGGAGGGCTCTCGTTTCCACAGCCCTCTCAGGTATGCGTTCAATTTACTAGCTTATTTGCAGAGCACTTTTTATAAAAATATCAGCATTCGCCAGCATCTGGCGAGCACCTTCCAAATCTATAAAAAAAAATTGAAAAATCGAAAGTGGGGGGGGCTGTCGTTTCCACAGCCCTCCCAGGTATGCGTTCAATTTACTAGCTTATTTGCAGAGCACTTTTTATAAAAATATCAGCATTCGCCAGCATCTGGCGAGCACCTTCCAAATCTATAAAAAGAAATAGAAAAATCGAAAGTGGGGGGGGGCTGTCGTTTCCACAGCCCCCCCAGGTATGCGTTCAATTTACTAGCTTATTTGAAGAGCACTTTTTATAAAAATATCAGCATTCGCCAGCATCTTGCGAGCACCTTCCAAATGTATAAAAAGAAATAGAAAAATCGAAAGTGGGGGGGGCTGTCGTTTCCACAGCCCCCCCCCAGGTATGCGTTCAATTTACTAGCTTATTTGCAGAGCACTTTTTATAAAAATATCAGCATTCGCCAGCATCTTGCGAGCACCTTCCAAATCTATAAAAAAAAATAGAAAAATCGAAAGTGGGGGGGGCTTTCGTTTCCACAGCCCCCCAGGTATGCGTTCAATTTACTAGCTTATTTGAAGAGCACTTTTTATAAAAATATCAGCATTCGCCAGCATCTTGCGAGCACCTTCCAAATCTATAAAAAGAAATAGAAAAATCGAAAGTGGGGGGGGCTCTCGTTTCCACAGCCCCCCCAGGTATGCGTTCAATTTACTAGCTTATTTGCAGAGCACTTTTTATAAAAATATCAGCATTCGCCAGCACCTGACGAGCACCTTCGAAATCAATAAAAAAAATTGTAAAATTAAAAGTGGGGGGGCTGGGGAAATGGACCCGAAAGAACGTACTCATTCACAAAAAAAATTTCGAACACTACAATGAGTTGACTCGTTGAGTGGTTGAGTCATCGGACTGTTATAGGAACTATTTATACAAATTAAGATTCAAGCTTGCTTGATAGAGCAGTTTCATCTCAAAAATCAATGCTTAAAACATTTCGCGATCGAACAGTACAGAATAACAACCACTACTATTGTTGTATGTATACTACAGTAAACAAGAAATTGGAGCAGCGTTGTTTTACATTTTTTATTTCTACTCAATTCATTTTATTTTATATGCCAAGTTAACGAAAATCAACAAAAATCCAGCTGAATTCCAACAGTAAATTAATGAGCATTGTTAAGAGATTCACTTTTGATCTAAATGATAATGATGTTTAAGATATTCGATGTGAAAAGGTTTGAATGTTGAGTGCATTTTTGTTTATAAATTCACATACAATATATTACAATTATATACAGGGTGTCCCAGCAGAGTATGTATACAGACCTATACAAAAGCATGTGTGCTTAAAAAAAAAGATTTGGGCACACTGGAGCCATCGTCTATCAGCAGTTAGATGTGGTTCCAAACCTCATGATCTGTGATCTCAACCATCGTAGTATTAGAAAAATGTGACCAAAAGGTAAATAGTGGCGCCTTCACGCAGCTTTCTTCGAAGTCACAGTCGGTGATGTTGGAACTACGGCTACCACGTCTAGTGAATGGTAGCTAGGAGCTCAAGTGTTGTAGCTGTAACTCTTCCAAATTATTCCAAGTCTACATTCGATGGCAATAAAAATGAGATGGAAGTTGATAGGTTTGCGATATGTCTCTAGATGAAGATATTGTTTAAATGTTCATATCTATAAATATTATCTGTCTTTTGTCTAAAAAGTATGTCATATCTTCTCATCTCTCAATCTCCTCTGTCCTCTCATCTTATCTGTCAATCTCAGCTGTCATCTCATTGTATGTGTCAGTCTTATCTGTCATCTGTAAATCTTATTTGTCAATTTAATCGGTTATCTCATCTTATCTGTCACTCATCCTATCTGTCAAACCCAACTTTTAGATGAGATGACATGTAAAATAAAAGATTTGATGACGCGTTTGATGACAGTTGAGATGAAAGATAGAATGACAGATGAAATTACATATGGGATGACATAGAGTACGTTCCACTAAGCGATTGCAACGATTGCGTTCGCTGGTGGTAACATCATAGGTAACGTCATTGACAACGACCACAAGACGCTCATTTCGCCCATAAAATTTTGTGGGTTGGCGTGAGCGTTTACATACGCGCGTGCGCATTGAAGCAAATTTTGATAGATTAAATTTTCGATAGGTTTTTCCATGGTTGTCTTGTTTTGACGACCTTTTGAAATGTCTACAGAAAAAATAAGCCTGTATAAATTCTTCGATAGATCAACGTACCAACAACATCTGTCACTGTCATATTGCGGCAAGCACACAACGCGTTCCACTAGCGAATCCGCTCGCAACGTTTACAAGCTAGTGGAACAGGAAATTCGGCGGTCGTGAGGGCGGTCGTTGCGATCGCTTAGTGGAACGTACTCATAGTTTGACAAATGGGTTGATCATCTTTCAACTCATTTATTGAGTCGTCGATTGACAGATGGGATCACAGTGATGACTGCTGTGACATATGAAATGACAGATTAATTGACATATGGCATGACTCCCTCCCCCATGGTTGACATATTAACATTTGACATATAGTAACCATGGTAAATTTGTCATCATTGGTGACAGATTTCCCCAATCCCCATCTACCTAAAACAATTTCTGATAGAACATATGGGATGAAAGATGGGTTGACAGATGGAATGACATATAACAATCCTACTGACATATGAAATGACAAATAAAATTGACATAAGGTAACAGATGACATTGACATTGGTAACTATTGTGACAGATTGACATTAGACACTTGGTAACTACGCTGACAGATCACTCCCGATTTCTCTAAACCAAACCCTATCCTACTTCCTCCACTCCCTCTCTCTCTTTAACTCCTTTTTTGTATATCTCTGTTCCTGTCGGAGCTTCCTGCGCATTTCCGATGATCCATGTGTTTTTTATTGTGTGGATATTTTTTTGAACCTAATGTGTTAAGACTAGGGAATATAGTAGAGTCTACGGCAAGTCTAGTGATTATTCAACTCAGTTTTTGGTATAAAATGAACATTCTACCGTACCTCATTTCTATTGGAACATCTTCAGTGAACATACCTTTGGAACATCCTGTACATATAGTTAACCTTATTCCGTTTTTAATTTCAAGTGTAACAAGGGTTTAGAGTTACAAGTTCGTTGATAAATTGCAAATTACCCTAGGCACGAACATAATTATTGTTCGAGTAGTGAAAAACATTTCTCTTTTCATTTCAAAGACGAAATGCTAACTCATATTTTGCTATTCGTAATATTGTTATGTATCGTCTTATTATATTCAATTTTAGTGACAGTTGCTTGTCAAATTTAGCGACTGAAATACTTTTAATTCATACTGTACTTATAAATCTGACAACGCTGGCCACCCCCCCTCAGCTTGCTAATAAAGTTAGTGGGACATGGGACTGTAAATAATAAATTCATATTGTATTTAGGTATTACAATTTTTTATATTTTTTGAATTTTCTTCAAATTTTCACTACGAAACCAACGACCAATTTCGGCTGGCACAAGCACAGTTATTATAACTATGATTGATCTAGCAATCCTTCATCTTGTGAGGGTCAGAAAATAATTATTGGTCTTATCAGTGACGTCTGACATAGCCACAAATCGATAGCAAGCCTGGAAGAACATTTTCTAGGTTTTTGCATATTTTCATTGTCCCATTATGGGGTTGAGGCCGATTGCCTCCTAGAACCATCAGTGTGAATTCCACCTGTATAAAATAAAATTCTTCCACATTATTCAACTAACTGGCATTTTATTAATGATGAGCTAAAGAAGTTCTCCTTGAGGATATTTATTGTCTTGTGTAAAATCCAGCTCTCGAGTAGTGCATTATTTTAAACAATTTCTACGAGCACTAATTAAAAATGATGATTCGAAAAATTGTAATTAAAAAAATATTTTTTTATAAATCCTTCAGTAGGTTATGAAGGTACAGCGCATTTTGGAAAGGGAAAGAGTAGTGGGAGTTCTTTGTTGCACAACACAAGTAGCCGCAGTTGTAAAGCGTTGCTCTGTGGAGAAGCATACGTTCCGAGTGGTTGAAAATTTACGTCGCGTTAACACCCCCTACTGAGATGATCGTAATTTCAAACTTTCATTCGAGTTTTCGTTCTGTGTAATTTAAAATTTTTGTTATTGTTTAATTAATTGCAGTTGGTGAAATCGTGTTAGATATTAATATTTAAAAAAAAATTAGTGCGATTTTTTGCGATGGATGAAATAAATTTCGCAGCTCAATGTTTATTGGAAATGTCGCATAGTAAAGATCACATCAACCGACCTTTAGATTTATCAAATCGACCTTCTTTTCGTGAAGCATCTACCGTTGTTAAACCGGACACAAACTCCGGTCCGGCCGTAATTGTCGAAAATATACCTGTGGTTCCGCATACTTTTATAAAAGATGAACCAGTTACAACAAATTCCACAGAATCGTCTTCGTATATGGTCGCTCGTATACTCACAGACTTAACTCGTATCAAACAGGAACCGGTCCCGGAAGTTCCTTCGGATTCGGAAGGAAATCTCACCATAGATGAAGGTCGGCGAGACGCGAGCATTAATAGTTATTCTAATAGTACCAATGGGAAATCAAATAATAAGCCTAAATTGTGTAAAGTTGTGGGCGTAACACCCAAAAACCGCAAGACTGAAGTGCTATCGTCTTCGCGTAAACCTGCAGTAACGAGATCTCAACCTTCAAATAGACTTTCATCTCAGTTAAGAAAGATTCATAAGTGTTCCTACGATGGATGTCACAAAGTGTACGGCAAAAGCTCTCACTTAAAAGCTCACCTAAGAACTCATACAGGTAAAATTTTCTATCCAAAAATAGTTTATTTTTAGATTTTCAAGGATTTACTCAGGTAGTTGTAACAACAATACACACGGGCTACTAAATTTTTGCTTGCAATTTGACCCAAACTGGAAATCCTCTTGTGTTGTATTTGTGACTAATTTTTAGAAAGGGGGCGTTGTTCGGATTGTGTGCTTAGATTTAATAGCAAACAAGAAAGAACAACATCATCTGCAAACAACAACTAGAATTAATTTTTTTCAATCGATTTTAGGAACAAATTAATTGTACAATTTTGTAAATAAGGGTGGTGTGGGTGTAACGAGAGAGAATTGCCATTGTTTTAAATCGAAATAAATAAGTATTCTCCGATATAAGGGTTAAATATTTTAATTATTTTCATTAAACAAATTTTTGCCAAAAAGTCCAATTAGGCAAAATAATTAAGTGTTGTAATTTGAGTTAGCACTTACTCGTCTGACTGTGCTTTTGGAGGAGGGCAAATTCGAACACCTAACAAGATTTACTGTAAGCACCATGCACGTTCGATAAGGGGTAGATTTATTTCCTAAAATTAATTTTAATTGCTGTGCTGCAAGGGCGTTTGTAAACATAGAGCCCATACGATTTTTTCTGGGGTGAAAAGTTGAGAAAATGTGTCTTCCGTCTGTCATTTTATTCGCGGTTATCATTTGCAAGTTGTCGTTCCACATTGTCCTCGGTTCTGCCAGTATAGTGGTAGTACTTTTATGACCCATTGGGGGACTTACCCTTGGTATTTTGACCTTGACCAGCTTATTTCCTGACACCCTGATGATATGAATGTTGGTTGGTTAACGTTCACAATATTGCATATATGTTTACTTCTTTTTCCATCCAGTCTTTTTTCATTTTCATTTCATTTTATCCGGTTCTGTTGCAATCTGTTTATAATATTAAAACTGCGCCGTCCGAATAGCAAATAATCGAGATCTCATTTCTATGTACGGAGTTCCGGTATTATATCGTCGATATAAAATAATAGTAAAGTAGCAGTCACACTACAGCGACCAACTACCACTAGCTACCACCTGACTATCCCAACTTTAATTGCCTTATTATAGTTAATCATAGGATTATAAGGCGTTTAAATTTTAGTTGATGATAGCTCTCGTGATACACGATGAACCCCGTGTGCTCAACCGCAAAAGACTAAGTACATATCCCTGTCGAATGCCCTTTATCTCTGGTATTGAACCTGTGAGCTGATGGTTATCTAATTATCCGATTTTTAGTGTTCCTACGTGCTCCTACTGTTACTTCAACAATCATGTCAAATATAAGCTGATTTGACTATCTTGAAAAAACTACCAAATGATTTGTGACGTTACAAATAAAATGGAAGAGCATAAATGGCCACAGATTCACAGATAGTTAAGGATTTGAAAAGGACTACCGAGAGCATGGTCAGACGATGTTAAAGAAAACAAGGTGACATGAAAAGGCAGTGTAGCATGTGCTTAATCTGTTAGGAGGACAGAGAAGGCTATTCTACCTTTTACCTACTTTTTACCTTGGAGCTAGATTGTTACCCCAGGATTATATAATACATCGTGGGACTCAACTCCAAGATTCTTGTTACTGGAACTTCAGCAAACAGTTTGTATAAAATCTGTGGATCCAGTTTAGAATATTTTATTCATTAGATGAGAGCATACTATTTTTGTTACGCCTAAATCAATAACCAATAACCGCCAATGAGAGTATATTGCAAATAATTTATTATAAGCTTTCTCAGTACCAGCGTTAAAATTAACCATCAGGTACTTACATAATGAGCGTTAAAAAATAAAATAAATGAAGAAATTACACTGGTAGAAAACTCTTGCAATAGATCTATATGCCCGAGAATTCCTAAGAAGAAATTATGCAAACTGAAACTCCTCCAATAGATCTATGTGCCCGAGAATGCCTACGAAGGAATTTAAAGGGAAAAAAGTCTACATAATATCTGACAGCCAAGCTGCGATAAAGGCACTCAAAGGCAATAGCTTTGAGTCCTTATCCATTTGACAAATAGACGATCTCTCAAAACTCTGGCAAGAGACCACAAAGTTGCCTTTCATTGGCTGCCAGGTCCCGCTGGAATTGAAGGGAACGAAATAGCTGATGAATTAACTAGAACAAGTTCAACAGCCCTCCCGATCAGACCCAAACCATTCTGTGGACTATCTAGAACACTTAGAAGGGCGGAGATCCAAAAATGGGAAACTGAGAACAAAAATCTTCACTAGAACAACGTACGAGGACAAAAACAGTCGAAGAAATTCATTAATTCATTGAGTTTTCGACCACGAATGCTAAAAAGCTTCTTCTATTATAAAAGAACGAAATCAGACTCATCACGGGTCTGTTTACTGGACATTGCCCAGTGAGGTACCACCTCAAGAAACTGGGACTGGAGGATAGTGACATATGCAGACTCTGTGAAACGGAGATGGAATCCGCCGAACACATTCTCTGCAATTGCGATGCCTTGGCTCGGCGTAGGCTAAAAAACTTAAGGACGCGCCCAATTGGCGCCTGAAGAAGTGAAAAGTAAACTTCGCAGGGATATTCTATGCTTTGCTGGCAAGATTGAATTCCTGAGAACTTAAATACGAGTAGGGTTATGAACCAAAGATCAACACTGGTAGCAGTTCTGTAAGGCTTAGAAGCCAATCGGGATTTTGGTTAGTAGATAGAGACTGTTGGAATATAGTTCAGTCGACGATAGCTTTTGGCTGAAATTTTTGTTAGAAATGGAATATTGAAATAGTCAGATATTTTTATTTCACTTTAATAGTGGCATAAAGAAGATAGCAAGATCTCTCAAAGAAAAAGGCTATATCGCCGAGTGTCCTATACATAGTTTTATGTGTTTCCAAAGGACTTCATTGTCGTACACGTACTACTCCTTCATAAAAGGCATAATGGCTTTCGATCTTACAAAATGAACTGTAAACTTGTACTCGTACAAAAAGAATAATAATAAAAGTCAGAATAAAAGGAACACTAAATTGAACCAAGCTTCAATTTAACGAAGAGTCTACCATCGACTTAGTAAAAGATTGTTTGATCCAATGATCCATCCTGTATATGAACTACTTCAAACGCTTTTGTTTATACAACACGAGGATTAAAGTTGATGGTCATATTGTTTTTCAAAAAAGGTTAATTAAACAATTAATGTAATTAAATTTATGCTTTAATTTGCTGACGATGATTGTCGGACAATCTAATGTTGAAAAATTCACACTTGAAGAAGTAATTTCATTTTTTGTGCCTTTTAACGTTGAGCTGTATGATTACTGGCAACTTTTTCCAATATTCTCCATTTAATTGATTACTTAGAATACTTAAAAATTTCCCAATCTTTTTAATACTTAGGGTATTAAAGAGAGAATATGACAACCGAAAAAATTTAATTTTAAAGATTTTTTGGACGTGCACGAAAAATCTAATTATATTTTGGAATTAAATTTTTATAAATATATATTTTTTATTTATTATTTCGATCTATTTATAAGCGATTTTAACTACATATCACGTAATAAAATTTCAAGGTTGGAGATATTGATTGTTCTATAATTACAATAAACTTTGAGGTTTTATAATGGTCAATTATAATTTTAATTTGGATTTATTTCGAATTTACATGCATCAAAAATCAACCTTATAGCGAAGAATATGAATACAGAGTGGGACAGAAATGAAAAATGCGCTCATCTCTAAAACTTTTGCCACAAGCAGAGCACTGGTTTGTGGCATTTATCTTGATTTAGAGGAATTGATAAAAGGGGTATTCGACAATTTTCGATTTCTCTTGTCTCTACCGATTGTAGCTCCTCAAGAAGTGATCTGAGAGAAATTTTGCCTCTAATAAAAATTAAAGAACATGAAATTATCTATCAGAATCACTAAAAACATCTATCTGAATGGCTAAAATAAATTTAGGTATACAAATCCAAAAGAAAGAAATATTTACTAATTCGGTTTCGACAATTTTCGATGTCTCTCGTCTCTCCCGATTCTAGCTCCTTTAGGAGTGATCTGAGGGCACTTTTACCTCTAATAAAAATTAAAGAACTTAAAATTATCTATCAGAATCACTAAAAACATCTATCTGAATGGCTAAAATAAATTTAGGTAAACAAATCCAAAAGAAAGAAATATTTACTAATTCGGTTTCGACAATTTTCGATGTTTCTCGTCTCTCCAGATTCTAGGAGTGATCTGAAAACAATTTTACTTCTAATAAAACTTAAAGAACATAAAATTATCTACCATAACCACTAACTCTGGATCTATCGTAATTGCCATAATTAATAGAGGAAAAAAAATTAAAAAGAAGAAATTACGTTAAGTCGGTTTTGACAATTTTTAATGTCTCTCCCGAGGTCTCTCCCGATTATATCGTCTTAAGGTGTAATCTGAGAGCAATTTACCTCTAATAAAAATTTTAGAGCATGGAATTATCTATCCGAATCAATAAAAACATCTCTCTACCTCATGAAATAGACGACCGTTAAGAAGGACATGCCACATTCGTTTAGGTTTTTTAAATGCAGGACAGAGCACTGTACGCTACATTTTTTACTCGTAATGTACGTGTACCTACCTTAAAATGCACTGCCGTCTCAGCGAGTCTCAATCACCTTCAATCAACCATCTTATTGGCTTGATTTACATGTTGTATTCCAAAGTATGATTGTTTGTCCCAGCCACGACTCCAGCATCGCATTAAATTTCTTTAGAACAGCCCTGTAACAACAAATTAAATTTAATTCTTATTGAGGCCAAGCAAATAACATAATTATTACAAGATAAATACATTATCATACAAATTTAGCTATTTATAACATTAGATTCATTATTATAATTACCAACAACCAAACAAATCTTGAAATTTTTAAAATTATTATTTATTCGTATTCCGCAACGGCCGCAACCACTCTCTCAATTTATTTAAATAAGTAAATTAAATTTTGCTTTGATAACTTCGAAAAAAAAAGTTTGTTATTTATGTTATTTTAATTAATTTTAAGTGTAATTATTAAGTTTGTAATTATTTTTAATGAAGAAATAAATTCTAAATGAGCTTATCAACCCTGAACTGAACTTATTACGAAAATAATTAAGTTTTCAATCGATATACATAATGATCTCAGTTTTATTTGAAGAATTTTTGTGTTGGAAAATGAAAAAAGAATCTCGAGTATGCATATGCATATCTATAAAGTGCAGGGAAGCAAAAAAAAGAATAAAACGTAATATTACATTTAAACGGCTTATGTTTAAGGATTATTGCAGCAAGGAATGGGAAATTTAATACCGAGCAATTTGAACCATCTTCTACTACAATAAACTGGAGTTTAATGCCATAGTGATAGAATTTTCATATTAAGAACGCGATACAATCAGCAATTGTATAAATACCGAGAGCGATCAAAAAGGTATTGTGTAAAGAAGGCTTGGCAATTACGCGCCTGACTATTATTTTGCTTTTGTAACTTTTCAGGGTTTTTCAGTCGCGTTATAAGTCACCAAGCCACTCTCAAGCCCTTTGGGCAGATTAGATCAGTATAAATTCACGTAGTCCGAAAAAGATTGGAGTTGTGTGAATGCCGAGTTTAAAGAACTATTGACAAGTCAATTTTAAATTTTGGACAATCTTGAGAGGATTTTATTCTCGGTGATATTATATAGATAATATCTAGATATTAGTCTTAGATTAGATATATTTTCATGGGACTAATTGGACTTTTAGCAGCTGTTCAGGTTCACTGTGATTCTTCCCTTGGTTAAATGGCTCCATTCAAGCTTTTGATCGCTTTTGATAGAGTAACAGTAAATGATTTTATAGCATTAAGGCTTAAGGAGTAATCTGAGAGTATATTTACCTCTAATGAAAATTATAGATCAGAAAATTCTCTATCGATATCCATAACTATATTTGTCGTTGCTGTAATAATTAATTTATAACAAATAATCAAATTTGAAAAATTATAATATAACTGCACTGTGCCTCTCGAGGGTGTAGCTCCTTAAGTAGTAGTCTGATGGTAATTTAACTTCTAATGACAATTATAGAGCAGAAAATTCTCTATTGAAGCCGAGATCCAAATCCATAAATATATTTGTCGTAGCTGTCATGATTAATTTATTACGAATAAACAAATTTGAAAAATTATAATAAGTGGAATTCTACAACTGCACTGTGTCTCTCGAGGTTCTAGCTCCTTTAGTAGTGGTCTGATGGTAATTTTACCTCTAATGAAAATTATAGAACAGAAAATTCTCTATCGAAACTCTTAAAAATATTTGTCTTAACTGTCATAATTAATTTATAACAATTAATCAAATGTGAAAAATTCTAATAAGTCGAATTCTACAACTCACTGTACCTCTTGTCTTGGTGTTTGGTCAAACTGTTCTATTAAACCCCTATTTCTATCATTTGTATTTATTTTTCATATTCGAAGTAAAATAAAGTTTATATAGTACATACTTTTGTTGATGTATAGTATAAGGACAAGATCGAACTACAAAAATGCAACTTGAAATGTATAATTTAAGCAATTCTCTCTAATATCTAAAATTTAATACAATATTCTATGCAACGAGGAAAGTTACTAGTCGAGTTAAGCTTTTGTTCTATTGTACATAGTAAATAATGACTATTAGTTGAGTCAGAAAAAGTTAAAAGAATTGTACTTTTGAAAAATTGCATTTCCAAGTATACCTCGCCAGAGGCAAAAATCACCTCATCTTTAGCTTGAAAATTGTATAATTTCTATTATTGAAAATCTGATCAGCTGATCACTATCTAAAAAAATACAGTTTGTTAAAATATTCAAATTGGTTTGTTTTTAAGGCGTTACAACATTACGATTTAAATCACAGGTTTTGTTATTTCACTACTTTGCTTTAGAAAAGATTAGCAATTCAACTAAGCTGCCGTTCTTTTTATATCCCATCAATATAAGAGACTCTTTTGAAATGCGGTAAACCTCATACTTTTATTTCTTAACAATTTTCAAGATAATCAAATGCCTTTTCGAATTGGTAAATTAAATGTAAATTTATTTTCATTTATGCAAACTCTCTTAGTATAGTATGTACTAGAGGGTCTTTTTTGTCAAGATAGTACTACCACTCAATACTCAGCACCTTTCTAAAGAGGACGCTTTTGTGTACTATTTTTTTTCAAAAAAAAAGTTCGTTATTTATTAAGAGTAGATAGGTAACTCAAAGGAAGGTAATAGTCTCGGTAATAGCCTTCAAGTCAGTTTATGTGTAAAATTTTAATTTATACAGATCAATCTTATCCGATATAGAGCATAAAAATATCTACATTAGAATCCCTAAAAGCATTTCTCTTAATTGCCATAATTATACTCTAGGAATGTAAATCAAAAATAAAACATTATGTATTAAGTCGGTTTTAAGAACTTTTGTTGTCTCTCCTGATTCTAGCACCTTAAGGAGTAATCTAAGGGCACTTTTACCTCTAATAAAAGTTATAGAGCATAAAATTATCTTTCAGAATCACTAAGTGCATATATCTTAATTTCCATAACTAATCTAGGAAAATAAATCAAAAAGGAGAAATTGGGTTTCGAGAACCTTCGATGTCTCTCCCGATTCTAGCTCCTTAAGTAGTAATCTAAGGGCACTTTTACCTCTTATAGAAATTATAGAGCATAAAATTATCTTTCAGAATCACTAAGTGCATGTATCTTAATCTTAATATTTTAAGTATCTTAAAATAAATAAATCAAAAAGAAGAAATTGTGTATTAAGTCGGTTTCGAGAACTTTGGATGTCTCTCCCGATTCTAACTCCTTAAGGAGTGGTGTAAGGACAATATTACCTCTAATAAAAATTATAGAGCATAAAATTGTCTTTTAAAATCACTAAGTGCATAATATATATCTTAATTTCCATAACAAACTAATCTAGGAAAATAAATCAAAAAGAATAAATTGCGTATTAAGTCGGTTTCGAGAACTTTCGATGTCTCTTCCGATTCTAGCTCCTTAAGGAGTTGTGTAAGGACAATATATTACCTCTAATAAAAATTATAGAGCATAAAATTATCTATCAAAAGCAATAACAAGCATCTCTCAAATAATTGCCATCATTAATCTATTAGCATACTCTGGATAAGCCACAGTAGTTATCTGTTAGTCAGTAGTATCTCTACTTGGGAATGAGGTTACATGTTCCCATGAAATCTTATACAACTAATCGATAACAAACCCGCTAGTTGGGTATTTAAAATTATAAACGTCGAGATGTGTTTTTTAAATCAATTACCCACTTGAAGCAACAAAATCCCAACCGCAAACACCACTACTTACATATCACGTTATTAACTTAAGTACTTTGTATGAGGAAGTCTTTAAGACACTACAGATAAGCTAAGCGCGTCGTGATAAACTCGATGAAAGAAAAAAAGCTCTAAATTTATACAAAATCAAAATAAGTTTAGAATTTTCATTTCGCAGTGTCAATATACAAGCACAAATGGCTTTTGACTAAAGCATTCGAGTTTGTGTAGTAGATGGGAAGATCGTATGTTTCCAAATATTTCTTTTTGTTATTTGCCTGTTGCACTAAGATTTTCAAACGTATAACAGTTCAAATACATTCAACTCGTTTGTCCTGTGTAAAGTAAAATGTCTTTCGTATTTTTGATGTCAACAAGGAAAGATCACACACCGAGCGAAATTTTTTGATACAATTTATTGAAAAACCTTCTGCCCCTTTCGCTTATTAGATTTTTTCATAACATAACTTTTGCCTTTGATATGGATATTCATATTTCTTTCAAACGGTTATGTTTAAGTTTGTTCGTGTTTTTTTTGTTGAAATGTGTTCTGTAAAATTTTATATTTTTACCGTGTTATATTCCTTTTTTATTTCGGGTCTTCTATACGTCTTCTTTTGTAGGTCTGAAACTATCCTGTAATTATATTGAAACCTTTTCCCTCTTTAGATTTAAAAGCAACGCAAAAAAATACTTAAAGGGTCTTTAGATGAATTGTACGAGGGGAAATGACAAAATTTTCTAAATAACCAAACATGACCTCTCTACAGGGCGTTATTGGGTGATTGTTGATTGATTAGAAGGTCGCAATGCATGATCTGTAATTTTTCTAGACCCCACTGATGTATCTAAGTCAGGGTGGGCTTTCGAGGATTTTAAGAAATGTCCTGGCCACTCGGTTTTTGCTCAGTAGTTTACAGTCTTGGAATCCAGCTTGATGAAACCTTAAACATGCCCAGTTTATCGTGCAGAATTCAGTAGCAATGGTAGACGCCTTCCAGCAACGATATTTAAGAACCATTGCTTCCACTTATCTGCAAACATTAGAATTGGTGACTTGTGAAGGCCTTTCACTTATTGTATCTTTTTCAATAGGTTCATAAGACCCCACACGACCTGTTTAGACCGATATTTTATTTTAAATTATAAGAGAGCATCATTCCTATACATACAAGTGAGGATGGACTTTTGAGGATTTTAAGAAATTTCCTGGGTGCTCAGTTTTTGCTCAAAAGTTTACAATCTTAGAATCCACCCATGATGAAACCTTAAACATGCCCAGTTTATTGTGCAGAATTTAGTAGCAATGGTAGACAACTTCCAACTACGAGATTTAAGAACCATTGCTTCCACTGTTCTGAAACATTAGAATTGGTGACTTGTGAAGGCGTTTCACTTATTGTATCGTCTTCAATAGGTTCATACGACCCCACACGACCTGTTTAGACCGATATTTAATTTTAAATTATAAGAGAGCATCATTCCTATACATACAAGTGAGGATTGACTTTTGAGGATTTTAAGAATTTCCTGGGTGCTCAGTTTTTGCTCAAAAGTTTACAATCTTGGAATCCACCCATGATGAAACCTTAAACATGCCCAGTTTATCGTGCAGAATTCAGTAGCAATGGTAGACACCTTTTAACTACGATATTTAAGAACCATTGCTTCCACTGTTCTGAAACATTAGAATTGGTGACTTGTGAAGGCCTTTCACTTATTGTATCGTCTTAAATAGGTTCATACGACCCCACACGACCTGTTTAGACCGATATTTAATTTTAAATTATAAGAGAGCATCATTCCTATACATACAAGTGAGGATTGACTTTTGAGGATTTTAAGAAATTTCCTGGGTGCCCAGTTTTTGCTCAAGAGTTTACAATCTTGGAATCCGCCTTGATGAAACCTTAAACATGCCCAGTTTATCGTGCAGAATTCAGTAGCAATGGTAGACACCTTCCAACTACGATATTTAAGAACCATGGCTTCCATTTTTCTGCAAACATTAGAATTGGTGACTTGTGAAGGCCTTCCACTTATTGTATCGTCTTCAATAGGTTCATACGACCCCACACGACATGTTTAGACCGATATTTTATTTTAAATTAGAAGAGAGCATCATTCCTATACATACAAGTGAGGATTGGCTTTTGAGGATTTTAAGAAATTTCCTGGGTACTCAGTTTTTGCTCAAGAGTTTACAATCTTGGAATCCACCTTGATGAAACCTTAAACATGCCCAGTTTATCGTGCAGAATTAAGTAGCATGGGAGACACCTTCCAACTACGATATTTAAGAACCATGGCTTCCATTTTTCTGCAAACATTAGAATTGGTGACTTGAGAAGGCTTACCACTTCTTGGATCATTTTCAATGGTTCATACGATCCTACAGGACCTGTTTAGACCGATATTTTATTTTAAATTACAAGAGGGCATTGTCTCTATACATACAAGTGAGGGTCGGCTTTCGATGATTTTTTTTCTGATGAATATTTTTAGGATTATTGATATAGTTTCCACCATGGTTAGGTAGATAATATTTGTAGTTTCCCTCGTAGGAGGACAAAATTCAAAATACGACTAAGCTGGGTTTGGTAATTTTTCTTTTAAATATAGGTACTTGTTTATGTGCGTACTCATCAACTTTTCTTTTGTGTATTTGCATACATTGAAGGATAGAAAAAAAAAATAAATTAATGCCAAGTACCTGAGCACCTACTTAAAATTCACTAGGGAAATTTGTTAACATACGAACGGCTGGTTTTATAGCAGTTTGCATTGCAAATGCTTGATTTTCTTCCATCGGATCTAAGTACGGACTATTTACTTCTTTTCAGTGGCGAGAAAATATTTAGAAAGTTATTTTAAAATAAAATGAGTTTATTATTGATTTGTTTTGAATAGAAATTTAATTATTAAATAAGTGGGGTTTAGAGATGGAGAAAAGCAGTTTAGAGGTCGAAATGGATTTTTTTTGATAAATTAGTTCGTTTTTGATACAATCCTTGTACTTGGAGAAACGTATAAATATAGATTGTTATTTAGTAGTTTGTGAAAAACTTATTCCATTTCCTATAATAATCAAAATGACCTATTTTTTTTTCTTAAGTAGTTTTACAATTAATATCAAATGTAGGTTGTGCAATGATTCGGTTGCATTGTAGCACTTTCTTCTACAGGAAATTAATGGATCAGGGCACATAAAATCTCTGCTCTGAACGGTCCTTTTTACTCTGAAGCTACATCTACGAGAATGGACGTAACACAGTTAGTTTTATATTTCCTCATCTCGACTGGAGCAAAGAATGAGAATTCGTGACTCGTTGTGGGTTGTAGGACGACTCGAAGAGCGATCAATGTATTAATTTTATGCTGGGATTTCCACATTCTCGTTTTGGTAGTTATTGAAAAGTACAGAATAATAAACAACGTAAGTTGGGGGATTTGATGTGCTCTGTAATTTGTGAGGACAAACCTATTACCATAGGTTATGATCGAGTCAGTATCATTCCTTCAGTTCTTTATTGATCATGGCTGCTTTCACTTCTTGTACACCAAAGTCTACCACCTGGATCTAGGTCGATTCAATGCTGATTGATACCAATTCACACCTCTGACGACTAGTAGCTAACTCGTCAGCCAGCTTGAGTCCTATGTCAAAGTGACATTGAATGTAATAATAATTAATAACGTACGTACAGGGTAATCCATTTGGTAACTGTTCTATTAGCCTTACGAAAATGTCACTTTGACATAGGACCCAAGATGGCTGACGAGTCAGCTGCCTGCTGTCCCTTTGACATCATCTCGAGACCTTTTCCCACAGATGCTCGACATGTCTCGCGGTATGTCTAGCTCAATTGTCAATTCCAATTTAAAGAGGTTGAATAATTTACTGGTTGGGAGTAGTACTCCTTTTACACCCCTTCCAGACGTCTCCCCTTCTAGAGCAATAAAATTGCTATAAGCGAATTTTCGATATAAATTGAATAATTAAGAAAATAATCGAATTAAGGGGGGTTAGAGATCAAATTGAGAATGTAATTATTTTTTAATTAAGTTTGGTTTAAAAGTTATCAAATGAAAGTAGTAAATTGTTGTAATAGAATTAGTTCTTTATCGTGGACTGATAAAGTAGATAAACTGATAAGAAGAGAATTCCGGGATTAACAGGATATTGATTTCGTATAGTGACCGGAAACTCTAGGATTCGCTTTAGAAATTCTAGGGTTACATTCTCAACTTGTTCTCTAATTCACAACACATGTTACAAACTTGAACTCCTAATTAGAAAATTATATATAATTTTACGCTTTTACCACCCCAATAGAAATTTATTTAAAACTTTTAGTCGAATTATCGAAAATAGTTAGGTAATTTATCTCACGCACTTCCATTTTAACTTTCAAGTATAATAATATTAAGTCCAGTAAACAATTCAGCTAAAGGGAATTGAAGTGGGACTCAATTGGATGGGATCAAATGGGGTGTACGCAATTTGAAGCAGTTCGTGTGTTTGTTTGCTTAAACGTAAGTAGTTCGGGACGTCGAGGTAGTACAAGTGGACCTTAATACTAAAGCCAAATTGAATATTTTTACTTATTAAAGTAATTAATCTCAATTGAAAAGAAACGTTTCTAAATAATTAATCGACAAACGGCGAGAAACAATTAATCACAAAAATGTTAAAAAAATGTTCCAATTTATACCCTCAAAATGAAAGTTTATTACAAGTAAGCACTATAAATTACTTTCCAAGTTTACTCGAAATTTTTTAAAGTTAACTAAGTTAAAAGCTAATTATGCTATTTGTATTTAAATATCATAAAATGAAAATTTAGCATTTTTAGGGATGAAATGCAAATTTATTTTTACTTTGCAAATTGATGAGACAGACGAGGGTTGGGTATTTTTTTAAAACTAACTGCTCTTGGTCTTTTCACTTATTCATCATCAACTTCACATTGGTGGCAAAAACAACAATAATCGAACTTTTTAACCATTGTTTGAGGGGTTGGAATTTCTATTTAGTGAGGATGGGGGTGTTTACGGATTATAGTTGCGTAGATTTAATTCGTTAGAGTGATAAATTGATAGTTTGTATAATTATTACCATTTGTAGCAATTTCATTCTAATTGCACCCATTCTGATGATTTCATCCCTTGTCTAGTAATCCATTCCAATTTAAAGCTTGACGAGCGTATAATTGCATCTCCATTTACAGGTTCGAATCTCATATTAAATTGAATTAGTCCAATATGGCGGTGTCTTACCCAATATGAAGCACTCGAGCTCCAATTTCTGCAGAGTAAAAGCTATCTGTTTCTACAGCATGCACCTGCACCTGGTAGGCCTTGTTTAACACAGACGTCATGCCATAGTTTTCTGAATAAATGTGGTTCCCACACCCACACCACACCCCACCATAGCTATGGAGACGTTTCTATGTCTGCCTCCACTTGACTTACACGTGGACAAAATGGCACTGAGGTCGGCTCTAAGACTGCGCGATTTAAGGTTGTGGACAACCAGACGAGGAAGTACAGGTCACACGAACATCATATAGGCCAATTCTAAAAAATTGCCTCTATACTAGAACTCAGATCTGACCGTATTTCACCCAAATACATTTTTAACAAAAGGTTTATAAGCTTGTTAACAACACGAGACCCCCGGTACTGACCTCCCTATCTTTACCGATGGATCAAAAACTGAATCTGGCTCAAAGGACAGGAATCTTCTCACCTGGACTAGAAATAAATATCAGTATACCATTAGGAAGATTCACCTAGGTTTTCCAAGCTTAACTTAATGGCATACTAGAAAGTGCCAAAATGGTAAAAAAGAGTCTAGTAATAGGACAACACATACAGATATTGTCGGACAGTAGGGCTACTATCGCGGCCATGAACCGCCACAGAATAACTACGAAGCTGGTCTCGGACTGCATAGCAGCACCAAACGACATTTCGACGAAGGTAACGAAGGCAATAAGGCCGGAATCGACTCTGACGGTCAGCACTCTCAACAGTCTCATAGAACGAGAAACATTAAGCTCACATAGACATAGGTAGTCGAAAGGAACGGGCTGTAGACAAGGCAAAGCAGCAATAATTGTAGCTCCTTCGATACGACACGCAAAATACTACCTCAACCTGTCTCGACTACATCTGCGAGTACTCACGGTCATTGTTGCAGGACATTGTAAGCTAAAAAAATACCTTCACACTCTGGGACTAATCGATAGCCCTAGATGAAGAGGTTGTAATCAGGAAGATGAAACTTCGGAGCACGCGTTCTTTGCTCGTGTCCTACGGTAGCAACTAGAGGATCCATACTTGGACAGTCTACCCGCTAAGCTGCTCGAGTTCATCTTAACACGTTCGCGGACAAGACGTCATATATGACGTCTAATTTAGAATGCTTTACATACGGAGGTAATAATCTGTTACTATCCGCTATAACGTGTTAAAGTTGGGATGGCTCGAGGAGTGACGGGGAGGGGGTGCCTCTGGGGAAGTTGCACAATGGGCCCGATTAAGCGGCCCAAGGATCAGCTGGCTAAAAGCTAAGCCCTCCCACTAGCAATCCAATGTAATCAATTTATACAGGGTTTTAGCTTGCGGTGCCATAAGAGCAAGGCTATCTGTTTCAACAACATGCACCTGCTAGGGCTTGTTTGGCACACGTCATGCCATAGTTTTCTGAATACTTCCAAGACCTGGAGACTCCTCAATCAAATCTGTTTTAGTTCTGTAACCAAATTGGGCTTCGGACCTCGTAATCGTTGCGATCTGAGGCTGTGGCCCCTTTAGCCCCTCCGTCCGTCTTTAATATTCTCCTTCTCTGTTCCTGTGCTTATCCACTAGTAAGTTTTGTAACTTAATGACTTTTGTTCAAACTGGGTCAAAAGTCGGAGTATTTTATGTATAAAATTTAACTGATCAGCTGTTTATATCTTAAATAATCGTAAAATTGCTTTCGAAAATTTGCTTACTGTGTATTTTGATATAGAAACTGTAGGATAACGATCTCACCCCCTTAAAAAAGCTAATAAAAATTGGGTTTGTCATCTTTATCGTGGATTACCGTTAGTCCTATCATCAGAATAATATTACTGTTGTGCCCTATCCTTTTTTTATGGAACCTGTACAATAACACTTGAATGAAAAATAATTTTTTATATAAAATTTTTGCTTCTATATTTCGATTTATATAAAAAAATCAGAATATATTTGGAGAGAATGTAACGGTTGTGGATATTACGTTTTTAGATGACAAGCATTTTCATTGTGAACTCAAATGGTGTGTGCTTTCTAGTAACCCTTGTTATCGATGCTTATCGAACATCCTGAATAGTGTTACCCTTTTGCTTTAGGCATCAAATATTTGCTTGCTTTAGTTAGAATGTTGATAAAAATAACCAGGTCACATTTTGTGTCAACATATTAAACTTTTTTTTCCACCAACATTTTCTTCATTTTTCATCGTAACGATGTATAGAATAAAAAAGGTTAATTTAAGCTCTAAAGACCCATTCATTCATTACTCGTTCATTACGTTACGAATGAAGGAAATTATACGATCAATTATATGGTTGGAAAAAACAAAACAATTTTCTCATATTTTCTCTAGTTCTATTTTTGGGGTAGTAAACATAAATGATTTATTAATCAAACAGAATTAGATGTTAGTAGTTTGTTATTTAATCAGTATAAGAAGTCATTTAAGTGTAACATGGAGGGCAATACGGGAAAATTTCAAAAGTTGAATTGACGCCCAAGTTTTACTGTGGTCAGCTGTCCAACCCTCGACCCTCCACTAAAGCTTAATAATCCTAAGCGACCGCCATAAGCTCTCAGGATCTTACTAAACTAAAAGGTCCGTGTTATTTACCAACATCCGACGATGTACTTCTACACTTGGCCCTGATTGTTTTGTATTTGGTAGAAAAGAAATTGGAAATAGATAAAGAAACTGATAATCACTAAAGGCGACAAATTACGGCCCATTTTTTATTACTTTTTTTGGAATTGAAAATTTCTTAAACTACATTTACTCGATTGACAAGATACAAAGAGAAATAAAACTTTATTCTATTCTTTCGTTTAGAGTTTAGTTTTAGGTTTTATTTTGCTTTTAACGTTTTCCAATTCTTTCCACGCTTTGTTCATCTTTAAACTTTTATTCCATGTAACGTCCTTATTCATTTCAAGAGGCTTACAAACTATTATAATTTTCAAATTGCTTTATTGAAAGTTGCAATTTCAAATCAAATCCTTTTTTGTGATTTTAAGCTCTTTTCACCTGTCGTCGTAGTTTGGACGAGATAGTAGGTATCTTTCCGAGTATCTTTCAGAGCTATGTCTTGCTCTTGCTGAAATAACAATGCGGGTTATTTTATTTATTTCGAAATGTTTTTGAAGGGTAGATCAGGGTTTCTTTTATCTCTAAATTATGCATATAAATACACGTTACGTTGTTGACTTCTGAATACGTTAAAAATTACTTGAGACACAGCGTAGATATTATAAATCTGGATTGGAGATCACACCGTAGCAATTTTGCTACTGATTAACAGGTGAATGAATAACAGGAACACACAAGGCTCGTATACGTGAAGCCTTAAGGCCGTTTCACACACACAGGCTTGCCTGAACTAAGTCCAGACGCTCCGGTTTGGCTTGTGCAGGCCCGGAGTGTGAACGATGTCCACAGACGCTCCGAAAGGCACATCTGTGTGTGTGTGGCGCAAACTTTATGGAACTATTCTACGTCCTATGTAGTTTCCAGTTGTCGTTACCACCTCTTCTCCACATCACCACATCAACATCGGAAAAATTTGCAATTTTTTCCCAGATTTATTAATAACCAATTTCCACTGCTTGTCTTGGAGCTTTTTGGTAAAATCCTTGGAAGAGATGTACCGTTTGGTACCTCCCGTACCAAACTATCAGCAGGTTAAAATTTGACGATCGTTGACTTTGTCTTTCTAAAGCCAACTATTGATCTCGTTGTCGGTTTTGCTTGTTTAATCTGGGTCTAACAAGGAATGTAATTTTGTATTGTGTTATTATGTAATTAAGTATGAGCAATTGATAAGCTGTGCTGAAATAGACAGAGGGAAAAGTATGAGCAATCGATGAGATGTGCTGAAATAGACAGAAAGAAAGGATGAGCAATCGATGAGCTGTGCTGAAATAAACAGAAGGAACGTATGAGCAATGGAGAGCTGGATGATCTGTACTGAAACAGACAGAGGGAAAAGTATGAGCAATCGATGAGCTGTGCTAAAATAGCCAGAGAGAAAGTATGAGCAATAAATGAGCTGTGCTGAAATAGACAGAGGGAAAGTATAGGCAATTGATAAGCTGTGCTGAAATAGACAGAGGGAAAGTATGAGCAATCGATGAGCTGTGCTGAAATAGACAGAGAGAAAGGATAAGCAATCGATGAGCTGTGCTCAAATAGTCAGAGAGAAAGTATGAGCAATTAATGAGCTGTGCCGAAATAGACAGAGGGAAAGTATGAGCAATTGATGAGCTGTGCCGAAATATGCAGAGGGAAAGTATGAGCAATCAATGAGCTGTGCTGAAATAGGCAGATGGAAAGTATGTGCAATGGTGCAATCAATAAGCTGTGCTGAAATAGACAGAAGGAAAGTGTGAGCAATGGACGAGCTGTTGGAGCTGGATGAGCTGTACTGAAATATACAGAGAGAAAGGATGAACAATCGATGAGCTGTGCTGAAATAGTCGGAGAGAAAGTATGAGCAATTAACGAGCTGTGCTGAAATTGACAGAGGGAAAGTATGAGCAATCGATGAGCTGTGCTGAAATTGACAGAGAGAAAGTGTGAGAAATTGATAAGCTGTTGGAAGCTGTTCTGCGTTCTGAAAGGGACCAATACTTCTCTAATATTGGAACTGTTTCTGCAGTGCTTAGGGCACTCTGTTTAAACCGATGTTGTTATTGTTTGTCTGAGTATTTTTCTTCTTCCGGTGTTGTCCCCTATTGAAGATATTTGCCAATATTTGTTTTGGATACACAGAAACACGAATGTTGTACTCTTGCAGTACAACTCTCTGATCCATAATGTTCTTCTTCGTCCTGCTTCGACCTTCTACGCTACTGTTTCCTTGCATGATTGCTTGTAGTAGGCGATACTTTTGGGCACTCGTAATGGTCTGTCCTAGGTATTCCAGCATTTATTGCTTAATTGTACATAGGGTCTCAAAGATTTTTCATGACGTCTACAGCAGCTAAGTTGGTTAATAATATCACCGCAGCGGATATTATCTATAGGCACGCCATTAACACAAATTACTCGTTCATCTGCAACCCAGGCTTCCGAGTTTTACCTTACATGAGTGGTTGTATCCTTCAGCATTCTCTGGCATGCTTGGGTGTAACTCTCGGTGTAACCTCTTTCTTTCTCTTACCAGACCGATTGCTGATGTCTATGGCTGAGTATTTTTATTCTTCCTATTCGGTATTCTATTGATATGAATCTGGGCACCGTTACGTGTTTTATATTCAAGGTTGTTATAACGTCTTGAACCTAGGCGCAGTTTCGACGATCATAGCGTGGTCAGTATCCAAGCGGCGCATTAATACGTCCAACTGTCCAATCCATACAGAGACCAGAGCCGTGGAAGTTCTTAAAACCCGTCTGTTTTTTAAGTTTTTTTTTATCCTAAGGAGTAGGACATAGGAGCCTACTTGTTCTCCTTTTATTGCGACACCCATTCGTGGCGTGGCGCTTATAGATAGTGATGACCTGGAGGTTGATCGTTGAAAATAAATATCATGAACAAGATATTTGATTGGCATGTTTATGTTTACAATCTTATTTCACATTTTCCATCCAAATCAAAGACCTCTAACTTACAAAGGTTGTTTTGATGAAAACCACATGATACACTGTTTGTTATTTTTTAACGTACTCATAATAAATAATAAAGTTTTCCAATAAGTTCTGATTATTATTATCGGCTTACCTACTTTACCATTTTTAAGGAAATAACATATTCGCATTGGATGAAATATATTTTTTTAAATAAATAAATATTTCTTTTTTACAATATTTGAAATTGATATATAAGTATTGATTTGGTGGTATGTCTGGCATATCAAAAGTTTTCAAAAAGTAAAGTTGAAAATATAGACTTCAACCTGTCATAAAATTTTCAATTTACTTTTGCTACAAATGGAGATTATATTGCATCCTCTTTGTTTACTTGAGACACTTTTTGTCGAATACGATGTTGGAAAATAAAATGTGCGACAAAAAGAAAATTTTTTCTATGTAAAATATTAATTTTTGTAAAAGTAGAGAAAGAAATTATTTTACATTCTGCGTTTGTCATGTTTTGGATGTATTTTCAATTTTTTCATCCAAGTTTCATTCCATTTCCAATTTCATGGTTCACTACCAACGTATAAATAAGGAATGGTCAAAGCCTACGCTTTGTTTGTACAAAGGACAACTCTCGTTTGATTTATTTCAATGCAATTTAATTGAATTTCATTAATAAATCCAAAAAGTCATTAATTTTTCTTAATAATAATAAAGGAAAAGTACCAAAAGTCACTTTTAAGTAAAAACATTTTCGACTCGTTTCATTTTTGTTCCATTCCCACGGTGGCTTCCTTTCAACTCTTAACATAATTGCAACACACTTTACTTTTGAAAAGTTGGCAAAAAGATTTTTTCTTATTAACTGACATTGAACTAAATGATAAATCGATTTAAAAGAAATTGTGTAGTAACGTTATCAAAGAAAAACTGATTAACTTTTGAATTAAATTTGTTAACTTCGCTAGTGGGGAAAATCAATGGAAACATTTAAAATTTCCCTTTAGTAGTAGCAGATAGGACGCGGAGGGGTGAATTTGTGTGCTTTAACTTGAAGTATTATAAGAGTGTACAGCACTTTCATTCATATTCGAAGTATTTTATGTTCTCTCAATAATTCAGATTTCATAAAATGGCTTTATGGACGTTCTTGCTTTTGGGTGATAATAATAAGAAATTAATTTATTGTCAAGCAGTTAGAAAAATTCAGCATAAAATAAGATCAAACGTGGTGGCTGCGTAGTGCGTAGTCCATAGCGTTTGATGCTAGATCAGAAAGGTTTTCCAGGCTTGTACTTGAATGAGTATAAGTAGCCTTGAAAGTCGATAGGCGAATTTAGAAACTGCGAGGCCAGTGGCTAATAAAACTTTTGAAACTGAAAATGAAAATAAAACTCTAATGAATATCATCTATCAATTTGATCTGCCAGTCTCATATTATGTCATTATCTCATCTGTTATTTCATCTCATCTGTCAATCGCTTCTGCCATTTAACTAACAAGCTCCTCTGTTATCTCATTTGTCAATCTCATCTGTCATTAATTCTCGTCTGTTAATCTCATCTGTCACCTCATTTGCCAATCTCAGCTGTCATCTCGTCCAATATGTCACTCATCTAATCTGTCAAGCTCGTCTGTGAGATGATACCATCACATGGTATGACGGATGATCTCCTTATGGTGGCAGATTAAAATTTGACATGTAGTAACTGTGGTGACAGATTACCCCCACTCCCAATCTCTCTAAACCAATCTCTGAAATTGATAGATAACTCCACCTGACATATGAAATGACAGATGAAATTGATTGATATGAAACGAGATTGATATGATGATAGCTGATCTTGACATTGACATTTACTTACATTGACATCTGGTGTCAGATGACGACATTGACATATATGGTAACTATGGTGACACATTGACATGTAACTATGGTGACACATCACTCCCCGTTTCTCTAAAGTGTAGAGAAATTTGGTTTAGAATCTAAACCAATCTCTATTCTACTTCTCCCACTCCCCATTTCTCTAAACCAATCCTTATCCTACTATCTCTATTTTATATCTCTGTCTCTTTCGGACCTTACTGCGCATTTCCGATGATCCATGTGTTTTTTATTGTGTGTATTATAGTTTGTTTAAACCTGTAGCCAAAAATAAGTTGCTGATGTCACACGATTGAGCTCAGAATGGGCCGTAATTCATTGGCCCTGGAGCCAATTCTTAAAGTCAACCATGCACGACTTACCACGAACTGATGCTATCAATCTATTTAGAATGTTGTGTGGAAGCTATATTCTGGGACTAGTGTGTCTGACGTGTCTGGTAGCATCGCCAGCCAGTTTCGCCATGTTTGACCATAATTGACTCATCTTTAAGCTCATTTAATTTAATTCTTCATGGCGCAATCTTAAAGGATCTTTAACATTTTCCTAATACTTTAATAGTCATTGATTGATTCTCTTAACCGACGATCATCAGATCACTAGTACCATTCTAGTACCAACAAGTGGATGGTCGAATGTTTGTACCGATGGTAAATATTTATTATTTGACGTGGATTAAAGTTTTAGTGATTATGAACTTCTTCTATTTTATTTATTGCTGCAGAAAAAAGAAAAATAACAAAAATGTTAATCTTGTACAATTTCTCTTAGGTGTTTTCTTCGACAGTTTATAAGACAAACGATTGTATATTGTAAATATTGTGAAACTGAAACTTGGGCAAAACTTTTCCTTGCGAGAAGAACGTATAACAATAACCGCAAAAATAGCAGGTAGAAAATTAATTTTGTGGAAATCTTATAATTATCCAAGCAACCCTTAAAATCCCTTCCTTTAATTATAATTTTTTATAATTTAATAAAATTGAACTGATTAAAGAGTATAGTTGGTTTACACTCAAGTTGGGGATTTTAAAAGGCGTTATTTTTAGATTTTTCCAAACTAAATAAGCGTTTTATTAAAGATATTTTAGCCGCAGCTGTTACTTTTAAATTTAAAAATTTACCTACTACTTTATTTTGTAAGTCTCATTTTTTCGCCTTAACGCATAATTGGACATAACGACAGCTTGATTAAATTTTATTTTTGATTTCGAGAGAAAATGAGCTATTATTTTAATTGGAATTTCTTTTCGCGATAAAGAAAATTTTCTCACGTCTACGTATAGCGACGTAGGTAGCGTGGTGATAAATAAAAGAGAAAAGTTTTTTTTTCCAATCCCATTTTATTTTGGTGAAGGTGTGCACGCTTCTCGTAATAGGAACTTCATGAAGTCTCGATGATGTGTTAGCTCAGCTTCACGTTTTTTTCTGTTTTGTTTTGTAAATAAATAGGTACTGGAGTTTCTCTAAGCGATGCAATCATTTTCTATGTTTACAGCTGTTATGTGTAACCACAATAGTTTTTCGTTTTGCTGAAAAATCCAAATGTTATCACTTTTTGCCAACATTTTTATTAAGCTTAATAATTAGGGCGTAATTTAAACACGTTTTCTGTAGTTAAAAAATAATTAACCCAAATAGGAGAAGCTCTAATTGCAATTTTCTCGTTTCCTTTAAAGTTTAAAATAACGGTTTTATATTTTTGTACAATTCTCATTTGCCTTTCGTTTATCCCCTTATTTAATTTGACAATCTGGGAAATTTTAATCCTATTTTTCCCATTATATTTTTGCAAAGTTGTTAGATGCAGTGAGCTTTCTAAGGCTATACTTGAACCTTAGAGCGTCCATTTTTGTAGATTTAATGCCATGTGCTCAACATATTTTTAATCCTGGGGCCCAATTTTACCTAAGCCAGTACTGCGTTACTTTTGCCCTACCCTATACCTTTCGTTGTTTTTGCTAAGTTCATAAATAATCAACACATGGTTCATGCTCATCCCAGCCACGATGGTAGCTAGAGTAGTCCCAACATAAAAAAGTCCACCACGTGATTACCGTTGCAGTTCCGCTGTAGTTTTGTATTGTCGTTGCTTAGCAACGAACGCTCTGAAGCCACGCCTCGCGCAAATTTGCTCAGGTGATGCGCTTTTCTTTAATTGGAACTGCTCTAATACTGATTGACGACAAACACAGGAAAAAAGTACCCCAACAACCTACGTAACGCCATTTTACGCCCTGAGCTTAAGTTGAGCAAAATTAAGGTTATTTAGAGCATGTTTGAGGAAAATCAGTTTATGGAGATTTCATGCCATACTCGCAACATAATATATCTAATCTTGGGCTCAGTTTTACCTAAGTCGATACTGCGTTACTTGCCCTACCCTACTACACCTTTCGTTGTTTTTGGTAAATTGGTAAATAACCAACACATGGTTCATGCTCATCCCAGCCACGATAGTAGCTAGAGTAGTCCCAACGAAAGAAATGCCCATCACGTGATTACCGTTGGAGTTGAGCTGTAGTTTTTTACTGTCGTTGCTCTTAGCAACAAACGCTCTGAAGCCACGCCTCGCCCAAATTTGATCACCTGGTGGGCTTTTCTTTCGTTGGGACTACTCTAACACTAAAAGGCGACAAATACAGGAAAAAAATACTCAAACAATCTACCCAACGCCATTTTACGTCCTGAGCTTAGGTTGAGCGAAATTAAGGTTTTTTTGATGCACTCTGTATTAAAAGTGACTGACTTTGGATAACATTAATGATTTTTCCTGATGGAATAAAATTTTGATGCTTATTTTCTCATATTTTAATTATTATATCTCTGATAATATTTTATTATGAAACTTAGCGTTCATCAAATTGCAGTTTTATAAACAATAACCGGCATTAATCCTACGTAAGCGACAAGTTTTAAGTTTTGTTTAGTCTTCGATGATATTTTACCTTGAAGGTTATATGTTTATAGACTTGAAAGCTTATAAGGATATCTATTACTTCGATAAAAGATATAATTAATCAGAAAACAAATTTTCCTAATAAAGATACAACCTACATCGTTTTGTTAAAAATCACCCACACGTTGCAGAGTTACAAACTTTCTTTTATAAAATTTAAATGGGCGAAGACGTTCATAAATTACATGGATGATTCATCAAGGAAAGGTAACTCTTGGGTATGAAATACCCACCTTCTGTGTCGTAGGGTTCAAGTATGAAATGCCTTAGGTACTTGGGCCGATTTTGTGAGAAGGCGGTGACAAAACAGAATCAGGCGAGTTTGACTGTAGATTGCAGAGGAATTGCTTTAGAGCTGCTTTTATGAGACGACAGTTTGATTAAAAGTCTGGTTAGGACATGGAGATTGGGAAGTAATAATTATGGTTAGCACTGATTATTAAAAATCTTCATATGGTCCTGACCCCAAAAAATTATTTGCTTTAAGCCAATCATGATTATCTCACTCTTCAGGGTGATTTTTTACGTGATACCAACAGTGGGATCTCGGAAACGGTAAGAGTTGGGTTAAATTAGCAAAAATTTGCGTATTTTGAAAATGGTAACACTAGGTAAATTATTTTAGGAGATCACAAGAGCTATCAAACGATACTAAACTCGACATTTTATGACGGGATAAGCCACCTGACTAATTAAAAGAACAACAGGTTCCCAGAGTGTCCCCATTAGGAAATGAAAAGTTCAACATCACGACGCCTAGCGTCGATGTGATAAAATGTCGATTTTAGTATCGTTTGATAGCTCTTTTGATCTCCAAAAATATTTCTAAAGAATTTGTTTTCTAAAGAAAACTATTTTCAAACTACAGTCGGAAAACTAAATTGCCTAAATGTTTATTTTTTTTAATTATCTCGGAAACCATTTTGAATTTTGAAATATTCTAAACGGATTCTTAAAGCTCTTCAAAGTATGCAACTTTTTCCTCTTTTAGCCAATCTCGTAACTCTCACCATTTGTTGGTACCACTTATAAAAATGACCCATTACATTATTGTGGAGTAACTCGATTTATCCAAGCGTGTTACCAAATTGTTTATGCTTTGCTAATTTATTTATTCAGTATATTTTATATTCTTGAGTGTATTTTCACGAGACTGAACTTTCTTCTGAACGAGTTGAATCCAATTCTTGTTTAAAAAGTTGATTAATTACATTCATTGTTTTAATTTTTCGAATCTCTGCAAAAAGTTTGTAAAAAGCGTGATATTATTTTAAATTTTAATTTTTATTACAAATAAATGTAAGAGAATTGTTTTTCAAATATCTATAAAAGTATAATTTCACATGCAACCCGTGCACTTTGTCGTGCTAAGCATTGCGAGCTATAAAAGTAATTTGATATCATTAATCTTTCAAGTAAGCTGTGATGGTGCTGCATTGTGCATTCTCGTCTTGCATCTCTTAAAAACTTTTCGTAGACTAAAAATGTCCTGTAAATATATAAAAGTTTTTATTTTTATGAATATAGCTAAATAAAGTAAAACGCTTTACATTGTAATGAGATTTATATCAATATTGGTTTCATAAAAATGTTCTTCAAGTATTTTGTTTGAGAAACTAACAACTTTTTTGTTTTTGATTTGAATATCAAAGTTCTAGTTATTTCTATTTTATGGTTACAGCTTTGATGTACTGCAGTAACGTAAATAGGCTTATTTTTTCATAACGGGGACAGTTTTCATGCTAAACCTAAACAATTATATTTTGGCCGCCATTTTTCAAAATGGTGGCCGTAGCATGCTTTATATTTCGGTAACTTCTACTATGTTAATGAAATGGCCAACTAATTTCCAAATACATTTCTTTATAATCATTTTTTAACCAATTGCAATTGGTGGGAAATTTTTAAATTGCGCTCCAAAATGACTATAAACTATAAATAATAATAACTGAGAAAACAATGGTTTTTTGAGCTGAAAATAAAATTTTCAAAACATAAAAGTATAAATGCACTTATTGAAAATTGGCAATCCATTTCACTACTATTAAAGAAAATTTTTCCCATACATAAAGTATCGTTTATATCAATTTGTGGTAGTTCATTTTTATCAAAGCTGATCGTTTTATAGCGGAAAGTGAGTATGTCAAATCCATTTTAGATTTACACTTTAAAGTAAACTTATTTACTGTATTTTAGAAAATATAAGAAAAGCGCCTTTATTTTTAAATCGGGTTAGAGAGTTTTGGATAGACATTTCCTTTTTAGGTACTTGACAATTTTCAAACTCTCGTAAATTTTTTCCCCTTATTTTATATAAATTTTTAAATGGTGAAAATTTATCACATTTTGCTAATATAAAAGGTGTTGTTACAAAACATCAACAGCATCAGAAATAAAATAAATATTTGGGATTATAATAGCAAACTTTTAAAAATTTCAAAATATTAAGCGTGATTCACATGATAGTAGTGCCCATAATATTTGTAGGATGCAGGATATAGTGCAACAGTGCGTATAGGAGCATGTAGAAGCTCGATGTCTCGGTTCCTGATCACAAACGATTGAATTAGGGACAAAGCAACATTTCAGGACGAGTTTCAGGATATAATCTTCGAATATAAAGACTGTTTTAGAAATATTTGTATTTTTTGCTAACACTCCCTTAATTTACACCAAGCCTATTAATTACTTCCATCCATCCCTTTTCACATCACTAAATTAATATTTTTTACAAAATCGACCTTTGCCACTAGAGTCTCAAATCCATATTTTATAAAATATATTTTAGCTACTTGTAGTGGAAGACTCGTAGATACTCCAGTTAAAATTTCACCCTTGTAGCTTATACAGGGTGGTTAGAATTAATTTTTAAATACCAAGACGTTCAAACGATATTTTATCAACACTCTGTAAGTTTTGAATGTTCTGGAGTATCCTAACGCTTCCTAGTTCCATCCACAATATTATTTATCCCCCTTCAGACGTCCAAATTTATATCCCAGTTAAAATTTCACCCCTGTGTACAGGGTGGCTAGAATTAATTTTTAAATACCAAGAAGTTCAAACGATATTTTTTCCTAGATATTTTTCCTAGAAACACTTTAGAGGGTTATCGGAAAATCCTATTTAATAAAACACCCTGTGTATTTTGAATGTTCTGGAGTAGCCCAATACTTCCTATTTCCATCCACAATATTACTTATTTGCCTTCAGACGTCAAAGCATTGGCTTTTTATTCAACATTAATAACACGTTGGGATGCCAGCGCTCAACAAAAATCTCGACAGTCTACAAGTTGCATTTTGATTGTGCATATTATTCATAAAACTTTACGAGCCATATTTATGAATACATAAATCATTGTAATAACTAATATACATAATGAAAATTCGGTTTTCGACCTCTGGAAAATTTCCAAATGTCAGTAAAATGCGTCTCGACGTTTAGAACAAAGATTCATTCTACTATGGAGCGGATTCGCAAGTGACGAGGTCGCGACTTGGCGAGCACTGCGGTGGCCAAATCGGATCTGCAGGTTCTCGACCTAGAAAGTTTTAAGTTCAAGGTTTTTATGTGATATACTATTTTATTTGCTGTATGTGTATCAGTTTGTTTATTTATAAAAAAATGTATTTAAAACAAAAAGTTAAATGAAACAAATCTCACAAAAGAGAATTTATGCAAGTTTTTCCTTTTTCTTTTTAAAAGCTAAGATTTTCTTTTGAGATAATTAATTTTAGCATAATTAAAATATATAACTCAATTAGGGGACAATTTTACTTTAAAATGAAACTTGCAGTTTGCTAAAAGCAATTGGTAATTTTTTTTCTCTGTTGATGAAAGAAAATTTATGAAATAAAATAAGTCGGGAAAAAACAACATGGTTGAGTTGTAGGGAAATCTAAAGCTCACTTTTTGTTAGTAAATGAAATATTAATTTTCATTACTAATTTAGAAAATCCTAAATAGACGTACAAGACGTACATGGTGTGCTAACCGTTGAAAATAAAACTAATATTTGTTACTGGACTGTTCTCAGAATACGATGTCCTGCAAAGGATCTCAGTGATTCGATTATTATAGCTGTCATACTTGTGACAGTTTTATTACAGCTTAATGCCACGCCGAGGGCTAGTTTGAACCACAGGATGTCTATATAACATCTCCATTTAAAAAAACTGTGATTATAGAGCTTAAACGATGGATTTACACAGTCGATTATAGAACCAGTCACTACTAAAGCTTTATAGTTTTACCACATATCCACGAATTAAGTATAAGCAGAGATATAAGAGATACTTCATTATTTTAATCAATAATCGACGATAACATGAAGAAAAACTTCTTCTAGCGATTCACCAGTTATAGATACTTATTTCCATTGAGATATGACCAATATAACCAACCCTTGAAAATTACAGCTCGCACTTCCCTGTGATACGTACGCACTAGTTTTGTTTTCTATTAACGAGTATTTTTCCATCTGGTATTCAGATGGATCTAAAACTGAATGGCCTAAAATATAGAGCATCAATAGCCGTAAGAACCTACCCCACAATTATGCAAGCTGAAACTCTTGCAATATCTCGAGAATGCCTACCAAGGAATTTAAAGGGCAAAAAAGTCCACTTAATGTCTGTGCCGATTCCAATAAATAGTTACGAATGGCACTTTTGTATTAATTTTCGTATTATGAATACCTTCCACAACAAATAATAACTTCAAAATAATATGATATAAGTTTAATTTAAAAAATGCAAAATGATGTGAAATAGTTACAAGTTGGAAAGATACTAAAATAAAAATACCTCAAAAAGGGTATTTGTAAGGTGTACAGGTACATGAACAGGTACATTAACATAAAATTCCTTAGAAAAAGGTTACCTATTGGAAATTCTTAAAATTAAATTACAAAGGGTAGGTACAACGTGAAAAACCCACATTTGGTCTCCAACTTAACAAATCTAAACAAAACCCACATTTGGTCTCCAGATTGTTGAAGCAAAATACATCTGACAATTGTTTCTTTTCAACAATTCTAAACATACTCCCCACCCTGGAAACACTGAAGGGTTTCAAGAATTATAAAAAACATTAAAATTATACATACTTAAGATTAACAGATGAATTAATAAAAATACATATAAAAACTAGAATAAAACCAATAGGATATTGGTATGACATACAATTTCATTGCTCAAGAACATAAATGAATTGATAACAATGCGTAAATAAAAATGTAATGAGTCAATGTAAATTGGTAAGTGATATGAATTCATAATAACTAGAACATAAATGAATGAATAAAAAATTCATAAATACATAAAACATATAATGGAATCAATAAGCCAATATAATTATATTGGTAAGAAATAAGAGTTCCTATAATTAAGACTCAATAAAAAACATGGTGCACCTTTAAAGTTTGCGTTAATCACAAGGCAAAACACACACTTTTTGAACTGCGCGTTTGAACACGCCACTGTTTGTTCTCACTGATACCACCCGCACTAAATTGTCGCTGCCGGGGTGAAGATCTTGGATTCTACCCATAATCCAATTGTTGGGCTGAAGGTTGTCTTCCATAAGTAAAACTAATTGACCGAGTTTTATGTTTTCGCTGATAGAAGTCCACTTTGAGCGAGACTGAAGCTGTGTCAGATATTCCTTCTGCCAGCGTTTCCAAAAGTCCAACTTTAGACGTTGGACATACTGCCATCTTGACAGGCGATTAATTTTTAGGTTCCTTAGGTCGGACTCATCTATGTGATTAAGTGAGCCACAATGAAGGAAGTGTGAAGGAGTTAATGCAGAGAGGTCATTAGGATCATTGGATAACGCGCAAATTGGACGGGAATTCAAGCATGATTCAATTTGCGTTAATAGCGTGTAATACTCTTCGAAAGTGAGTAAACTGTTACCTACAACGCGGCGTAAATGATATTTTACCGATTTGACCGCGGATTCGTACAGTCCTCCGTGATGAGGAGAACGCGGGGGAGAAAAATGCCACGTTATACCTTCTGTGGTGAAATAATCGTTAATTTTTGATTGTACTTCCTTTGTTCTTAAAAACTTACAAATTTCTTGAATTTTGTTATTTGCCGATACGAAATTGGTAGCGTTATCGCTGTACATATGTTGAATCTTGCCTCTACGAGATATGAATCTATGAAATGCGCTTAGGAAAGCTTCTGATGTCAGACTAGAGACCAGTTCTAAATGGACGGCCTTTGTAGTGAAACAAATAAAAATGGCGATATAACACTTTGTTGTATTTACCCTGCCTCTTCTATTGCTGTCTTTAATTAACATGGGTCCCGCATAATCAACCCCAGTAATCGTAAATGGGCTTGAGATATTGACCCTATTAAACGGTAAGTTTCCCATTTGTTGTGAAACGGGTTTAGGCTTTGCTTTGAAACATGTCACGCACTTGCGTAATACTTTATTTATAGAGGTTTTGCCCGAAAGCGGCCAAAAATGTAATCGCACATTGGCAAGTGTCAATTGCGGGCCAGCATGTAAATATCTTTCATGCACTTGTCTAATTATTAATTCAGTAAATTTGTGATTGGCTGGTAAAAGCCATTGATGTTTTTGATCAATGGAAATCTTAGCATTTTGTAATCTGCCGCCCACCCTGATTAGTCCTTTGTCGTCCAAAAATGGATTTAGTGTTTTTAGATTGCTCTTTGTATGAACTTGACCATTGGTCTTTAAATTTTTTATATCGTCAACAAATGATTGTTCTTGGACTAATTTTATTAACACATGGGTTGCGTTATTTAATTCATTAACCTTTAAGGGTCCTTTAATTTTCATACCTTTGCGCGAGTTATTTATAAATCTTAGCATCCAAGCAACTGTTCTTTGCAAGGTGACAAATTTTGAATATTTGTCAAAAATATTGTTGATGTCGCGAGTTGAGACAGCACAGAGAACTGAGGGCTTAACTCTTTCTAGCAATTCTTCGTCAGTTTTGATATCTGACAAATTATTTAACTTAGGCCAACAATTGCTATCTTGTTGTAACCAAGTTGGACCATGAAACCATAAGTGGCTATTAATTAATTGACTAACCGTTTTGCCTCTCGAAATGAAATCCGCAGGGTTTTCGTGAGTCCTTACATGACTCCAACTGCCTATATCAGTGAATTGTTGAATCTCACTGACTCTATTTGAAACGAAGGTCTTCCAGGACTTTGACGGTTCATTAATCCAAGACAACACAATTGTGCTGTCCGTCCAATATGAACAGAATCGAATTTGACCTTTAATGCTTTAAGTACCTTAGCATATAAGTTTGCTAACACAACTGCTGCGCATAGTTCTAACCGTGGCAGAGATACGGATTTTAATGGGGCTACTCTCGATTTCGAGCAAAGTAAATAAGATGAATGTTCGTTATGATGTGTCGCACGAATATAAATGCAAGCGCCATAAGCTGCTTGCGAAGCGTCGCAAAAACCGTGAAGTTCGATTCTATGATACTCGTCCCGTTCTCTAAATTTCCGCGGTATTTCTAATTTGTTTAACTCGGATAATTGACTAATATATTGTAACCACCGGGTATGAATGTTCATTGGAACCGATTCGTCCCATTGCACCTTTAACTGCCACAATTCTTGCATTAAAATTTTAGCGCTTGTAATTAATGGTCCAATTAGACCCAGCGGGTCAAACAATTGGGCGATAGCTGATAAAATTGTACGTTTTGTGACACGATTTGAATTATTGTCACCAGGGCGACTTGTAAATTGAAGAACGTCGTCGCGCGAGTTCCACAGTAAACCTAATGTTTTTTCTGAGTTATTTTTATCGATTGTAAGAATATTGTTCTTGCCCAAACCAGCATCATCAGTTAGTTCATGATGGTTGGACCGCCATTTTCTTAAATGAAAACCACCTTTAGCTAATAATTGAATTAACTCGCCTTTGAGTATAGTCGCGTTTTTGACGGTGTCGCAGCCCGATATTAGATCGTCTACATAAAAATCGTTTTGTAGAACTTTAGATGCCGTGGGAAAGTTAAACTCTTCCTCACTGGCTAAAGCCGTTAAGCACCGAATGGCTTGAAAGGGAGCGGAAGTTGTTCCATAGGTTACTGTTTCCAATTTGAACGTTTGTATAACGTCCTCTTTATTTTCCCTCCATAAAATTAACTGGTAATTTGAATCGTCGGGATCGACTCGAATTTGCCGATACATTTTTTCAATATCGGCAGTAATGACGATGTTATGGCCACGAAATCTTAATAAAATTGTAAATAAATCGTCCTGAATGGTAGGGCCCTTAAGTAATGATTCGTTTAAAGATATGTTAGTGCTAGATTTCGCGGACCCGTCGAACACTACTCGAAGTTTTGTTGTTAAACTATTTTCCTTTACCACACAATGATGTGGCAAATAATAATGTTTATTAGGATTAATATTTGAATCTGAAATTACGCTCATGTGATTGAGATTTTGATATTCTCGCATGAAATCGCAATATTGCTCCTTAAGAGAAGGATGTTTATTTAATTTGTTTTCTAACGAGTGAAAACGTTTCAATGCTATCGCCTTGGTTTCGCCTAATTTTTTTATATTATTATTAAAAGGGAGCTTTACTTGGAACCTACCGTCTGACAACCTTTGAACTGTGTTTACAAAATGTTCCTCACAAGCTCTTTCTTCAATATTTAATAATGGCGAACCTTGAATTTCCTCTAATTGCCAAAATTTTTGCATTGTTTCGGTCAAAGAGTGACCCACAAATGCCCTTGATTGTAGTGGGATTTGGGCAGGGATGTTTCCTGCTATAACATAGCCCAATTTTGTCTTTTGGAAAATAGGACCGATCTTGTCTAATTTTATTTGTCCTACACATAGTAACTCGTAGAACACTCCTGAGCCCAAAAGAAGGTCTACAGGAGCAGGCTCTGCAAAATTTGGATCAGCCAGTTTTATGTGTTGAGGAATTTTACAGTCTGATAATTGTATTTTTGATGCAGGCAAATTATCTGTAATTTTTGAAATGACTAGAAATTCTAATTCTTTGTAATAACGATTAATCGTGGAGTGGATGGTTAAGTTAATTTGCCTTGAAATGTAAGTTATTGAACTCCCTATCCCTACTACGGGTTTGTTAATTTGAATGGGTTTTCTTCCCAATAATTGGAAAGCCCTTTCTGACATGAAGTTGGATTGGGACCCTGAGTCTAGTAGCACTCTCAATTTGTGTTCGTTGCCATGATTGTCATGCACAACTACTAGTGCGGTTGACAGTAATACTGACTGATTACTTGTAGGTGTAATTTGATTATTTATGCATGCCACTGAAGGTGGTGCCGTGTTTGAATTATCAATTTGATTCGGGTTATCCACGGTGATAGCGTCTACGTGGAGCAACGAATTATGTTTTAAATTGCATTTCGTGCAAGTTCCAAACTTACACATTTCTAGAGTATGATTACTCATTAAACAGTTTTTACATAGTCTTAAACGACTTGTTTCCTTGAGCCTGTCGTCTGTGCTCAATTGGAGAAAGGTACTACAACGATATAAGGGATGTGGTCCCTTGCATAACATACAAATATATTTTCGTGTGGTAGCCACGTTGGCTATAATGGGTCTCGAATTATTATTTACATGATTAAAACGTTTAAAATTTAGAACTCCCCTGTGTGGTTGGGGAAAAATTGGTTTGATATTACTAGATGATGGCATACCATCTAAAACTTTACATCTTTGCCTTAGGAAAACCTCGAATTCGGCCATCGACGGTAAGGTGTCCTTAACTGAGGTTAATTTTTTCCACTCTTGGCGCGTATTGACATCAAACTTTCTATCAATTATTTTAATTAAAATGGCATCCCATTTGTCCACGGGCACACCTAATGTTTTTAATGCCCTAGTATGGGTAAATAGATTATTGGATAATTGTTTTAAAGAACTGTGATCTGTTTTAGTGATGGGTGGCAGATCTAAAATTGCTTCGATATGATTGTTAATTATTGCGTTTGAATTATGAAATTCCGCCTTTAATAATTCTAAAGCAATTTCGTAATTTTCATTTGACAGAGGAATATTGTTTACAACTGCTAAGGCGTCACCTTTTAGAGAGGAGAGTAAATACTGAAACTTTTGTATCGGACTCAAGGACTGATTATCATGAATTATGTTAATAAAATTATCGAAAAACGACAACCAATGTTCGTATTTTCCGGAAAAACTCGGTAAATTTAATGAGGGCAAGCGAACTTGCAAATTTTTAGCACTACAACATGCCGAATTTGAACTTGTTGCAGGAGATGGTGGTGTAGGAATTTGAGGTGTATATTGGCTTAATAAATTCTCGGCGGCAGATTTAATTTTAAAATAATTATCGACAAAATATTGTTTTTCGTTAATTTGGTCGTCGCTACAATCTAAGGTTTCAATACGTAACTGAATTTGACAAAAATGATCATATACTCGATCATACACGGATAATCTACCTTGTAATGCTCGATAGTCGGGATCATTTTCAAACTCATTCAAAAAATTTGCAAGTATATCAATATCTCTTTTTATCGAATCTCTTTGAAGGATTAAAATTGTGAGCTCATCTTGCTCATTAGTCATTATTGCTTGACAAAATAATCAAATATAATAAAATAACGTGAAATTTTTCTCGTCTCTGTAATGCGAATAAATAAAATCAATAAATATCAATAAATGCCTAAATAACGTACAACTGTTAATACGACTATTAGACGCGAAAATAAAATAATGCTTGAAATAAAAGGAACAAACAAGGAATGAGGAAGCTGAGGAAATGCGACTCACTTACCATATGTCTAAGGCTGAATATGAGCTCCTACTGAACTTCTTTGAATCTTGTTGCACTTATTTATAATTGAAGCACGTGTTCGCGATCACTTTGGGATTACGAAAAATTGAACCACGTGTTCACAATCACTTCTGGGGTCACCAAAAAATGTGCCGATTCCAATAAATAGTTACGAATGGCACTTTTGTATTAATTTTCGTATTATGAATACCTTCCACAACAAATAATAACTTCAAAATAATATGATATAAGTTTAATTTAAAAAATGCAAAATGATGTGAAATAGTTACAAGTTGGAAAGATACTAAAATAAAAATACCTCAAAAAGGGTATTTGTAAGGTGTACAGGTACATGAACAGGTACATTAACATAAAATTCCTTAGAAAAAGGTTACCTATTGGAAATTCTTAAAATTAAATTACAAAGGGTAGGTACAACGTGAAAAACCCACATTTGGTCTCCAACTTAACAAATCTAAACAAAACCCACATTTGGTCTCCAGATTGTTGAAGCAAAATACATCTGACAATTGTTTCTTTTCAACAATTCTAAACAATGTCTGACAGCCAAGCTGCTATAAAGGCACTCAAAGTCAATAGCTTTGAGCCCTTATCCACTTGGCAATGCAGATAATCCCGCAAAACTCTGGTTAGGAACAACAAAGTCTACCAGGTCACGAAGGAATTGAAGGAAACGAAATAGCTGATGAATTATCTAGAACAGGCTCAAAAGCTCTCCCGATTGGACCCGAACCATTCTGTGGACTATCTAGAACACATAGAAGGGCGGAGATCCAAAAATGGGAAACTGAGAACAAAAATTCTCACTGAAACAGCGCACCAGAGCGAAGATAGTCGAAGAAATTCATTCAACTCGACCACGAATGCTAAAAAGCTTTTTCTATTATCAAAGAACGAAATAAGACTCATCAGGGGTCTGTTTACTGGACACTGCTCAGTGAGGTAGCACCTCAAGAAACTGGGACAGGAGGATAGTGACATATGCAGACTCGGTGAATCGGAAATCGAATCCACCGAACACATTCTCTGCAATTGCGATGCATTCGCTCGGCTTAGGCTTAAACACTTAGGGCGAGCTCAATTGACGTCTGAAGAAGTGAAAAACAAACTACAGAGAGGCATTATATGCTTCGCTGGCAAGATTGAATTCCTGAGAACATAAATACGGGTGTGGTTGTGAACAAATGATCAACACTGGTCCCAGTTCTGTAAGGCCAGTAAGGCTTAGAAGTCAATCGACCCCTGAGTACAGTCACCCTCACAATTAATGGCCACCTTGGCTATACGTTTAGCACGAATTATGGATGTAACCATCATAACATCCCCTACTTAAATTGGGGGGAAACTTTATTTTGCCAACAAGTAGCAAATCAACAACCTCCCCCTCTGTCCTTTTGTCGTTGATGACTAATAACCAACCTGGCGTATAGCCGGGGTGGCCAATAATTGTGAGGCTGACTGTACAATACAATATACGAATATTTTGCCAGCCATACTTAGTAGCGACCGTGGGGGTAGCTATGACCGAAGTTTGAACCCTCATAGCTCACTCTTTATAGTGATGACTGAGCAATCTATCATTTGAACTTCGTTCGTATTGCATAAACTAAAAATACTTTGAGGCTCAAATATTTAGACAGCCCTGTATAATAGATATTCATTCACATTTAACGTTATTAACGCTTCAATACCAAAGTCAATTTGAGTATGGTAAATTTTAAGATAATTTACGTTAAAACTTGAAATTAATCATTGATAGGTATCAAAGTATAAATTTTGGTTTTAATTAGATAAGTTTTGTTTTGATTTATTATTGCGAATATTGAGGGGGATTATAATAATTAAAAAAAAGGAAGAAAATCGTTATTTACAAGCTGCACAATTAAATTGTATGTGGTTGATTTAGAAAGAACGTTATAGGTAAAGAAATAAAGATCATTAAAAACTGAATGCGTAAATTCACCCTTAAGTACTAAAGAAGACAAAATGAGGGGATTAACGAAGGTATTATATTACTATAGAAGGATTAAGTTATGTTGATTTAAGGTATTATTTCAACCGACGTTTTTAATATTTATAATGAAGCTTCTAAATCAATATTATCAAGTTTCTTCCTACAAATTGTTTTATTAATGATCTCATCCGATGCAAATGGTGAATTAATGGTTCAAGTTTAAATACGACTCGAAAGTACGAATTTAAAACAAAATTTATATTAGTCCTTTTGGACGTTTTTTTCTCTTAAAAAAAATATATTTGTGGGGAGAAAATGTACCTGCTTTTACGTCTAAATGAGAACAGTTATTTTGTAATTAATTTCCAAGTAATTATAATTTTTAGACATAGTGAGAGGGAGAGATATCCGACAACACCCTAAAGGTTTTCGTATTTTTAAATCAATTTAATTAAAGCTCAACCCTTGAGTCGACACTTATACGAGCCTGGTATACAATTTTATGTAATTAGATCAAAATTTCGAGGATCAAATCAGGAAAAATACATAAAATAATTTGAGCGTGGCATTTTTTTAATGGCAGTGGAAAATCACTAATTATAAATATTTTTATAAAAATTGGAAAACTGTTACCTTTGTGGGTTTAAAAGAGATGTATGTAGACGTCGAAACTTATGAGAACAATAGGATGGAGCCAATATCTCTGTCTCAGTGCTCTTAACGAGCCACTCGCTGAAATTTGAAAAACATCGACATATGGGTTTGTATGCAAATACGAGTACATAATAGAGTATCAGTATGGACTTTGTGCCGAAGAGAAAAAAATATAACATCAACTACTATAAACAAGTGGTTATACTTGTAGAAGAATAGGTATCCCTAAAAATAAAAATTCAGAATAGAGGCAACAGAGGCTCAAGAGGCAGTAAAGGCTCAAGAGGCAGCTGTCAATGGGCTCATTCTGACGACAGCGAAGTCGCAATATATGTTTAAGCCATTTCTAAATATTAAAGGTTAAAGCCGTGTCCACATTAAGCTTGGCATGTTTTGGCCTGATGGGGATCCGGTTTAAAATGCCGAAATATACCAATTAGCAGTTAATTAGCAAAGGTCAAAGCGAAGCGTAATGTGGACACGGCTTAACGCGCACGAGTACTGCAAGACAGATTTATGTTGGCGAGCGGTGGGAATGCGCAGATACCTAAATTTGTATATAACCCCACCAACGTAGTAATAAAGGTATTTAAGTTATCCGAAGGGGCGTGGCCAAATCTGCTCGAACTTATCCTTACCACTTGTCATCAGAGATCAGTGTTACAGTATGTAGACGTCGAGAACAATAGGGCGCAGCCAATATCTTACGTAGTACAGATGGGGGGAGCAAGAACTCAAGAGCCTCAAGAGGCAGTAAAGGCTCACGACGCAGCTGTCAATGGACTCATTCAGCCGACAGCGATGTCTCATGTTTAAGCTATTTCTAGATATTTAATCTTAAAGCTGTGTTCACATTACCCTTGGTTTTACCATTTGGCACAGTCAGTTGGCATATTTCGGCATATATAATGTGAACACGGCTTAACGCCCACGAGGTGATTCCCCAAATCAGAGCTCACTTTCAGCCCGTTTTATACTAAAACTATTCATTCTACGAAAAAAAGTCATAAGGCTTTTTAAGTAAGTAGAGGTTCAAGAGACAGTAGAAGATCCTGAAGCAGCTGTAAATAGGCTCATTCAGGCGACAGCGATGTCTCAATATGTTTAAGCCATTTCTAAATGTTGAAGCTTAAAGCAGTGTCCACATTACGCTTGGTTTTACCATTTGGCACTGCCAAGTGGCATATTTCGGCATAATGGAAATCCGGTTTAAATGCCTAAATATGCCAATAAGCGGTGACAAATGGCAAAGCCAAGCGTAATGAGTACAGGGATTACCGCGCACGAACTGATTCCCTAAATCCACAGTGTACGATAAAGAAGGTGGAGTAATAAGACTTCGCTAAATGGATAAAAAATTTAACCAGATTGTGCGAGTTAGAGGCACTACGATACCCGGTTGATGCATAGTGCTAAATAAAGTTTGTAAATTGTTTTTATTTAAAATAAATAAACTATTTTGTTACACCTAGTACACCCAGGGGCAAAAGATTTACTACCCATTGTCTAAAATTAATACTAAATAAAAGCTAAATAAAATTTAAAACGCTTGCTCTCCAATGATTCAATGCTAATATACGGCAATAATTTTTGAGAGAATGCCCAGATACTTAAATTGTTATTTATCCCCATCGACGTATTTAAATTATTAAAGGGGCGTGGCCAAATTTATCTCAAGTTAAATTATTTTAACTGTACCAAGCAAGAGGAGTAGCGTAGTCTATCTCACTCTCGACCTTGCAGTTGCACTTTGCCGACAAACCATAACCACTTCGCGCTGCTCACGAACATGTCTTGTTGGTCACCTTCCATATCTTACACCGTGCCTAAATCTCAAATTTCAGCCTCTTTTATAAAAACCGTTCATCCTACGAAAAAAGTCATAAGGCCTTTTCTTTTCTAAATATCTTCTTCTCTCTAGTTTTGGCCGTTCTACTATCGCTAATAACTGGGCTCATTTTCTCATACCCTCAAATATCTCTTCAGTTGCTTCTAATCTTAAAATTTGAGTAACAAAAAAGTGCTGGTGGTGTATTCTCAAACCTACGATAATATCGAGTCGAAGTTTTATAGACTCTAGGCTATTTTTATAAGCCTACTAGACACATTTTATTTTAATACACCCTTGATAATAGAATAATGAATTTGAATATTTAACGAAACAATTTATTATTAATACAACCTTGAATTTCAAGGTATTTTAACCTCATTTATTTCTGACGCAAATCTTTTCTTAATGTCCTAAAATGGAAAATTTCAATATACCTATTTATAAATCTAAGTATTCGTATTCTTCTTGAGGGAAATTTGCCAAATAATTGAATTTGTATTGTGTTTCATATTATTTATTATAAAAGCGCTATCGATTTTTGCTATTAAGTATTGATGGCTTATGAGGCAAGCTATTTATTTTATACACAATTTATTTGTTTTTTCGCCTCCGGTAGTTTATATGAAACGCCGAACAAAAGTGTGTCCGATATGTTTCAATTGCTGCAGTGGACCTTGTTCACTAGTCTCCAATTATTATTGCTATTTAATGCTGCAGAAATAATTCAGAACATTTTGTTTCAAACTTAGACTTAAGCCTGCGCCGCACGCACAGGGTTGCCTTTCGGTTTGAAACCGGAGCGTGTGAACATCGTTCAGGCGGCCTGCACAAGCACCGGCGAGACCTGAGCGTCTGGACAGCGTTCAGACTCAGCGTTTGGCCTGTGCTTGTGCCCGGCTTGTGCAGGTCGCCCGAACGATGTCCAGACGCTCCGGTTCCAAGCTGTGCAGTTTGGAACCGCTGGAACAGTCGAGCTGCATAAGCCAAATCGGAAGGCAAGCCTTTGTGTGTGACGCGGTCTTATCTTGCACCTTATAACGTGGTCTTTACAGAAAGCTACACGCTCGTGTATCTTGTAAAGGCCCTTCCACACACACAGGCTTGCCTATGTGGTGGAAAGCCTGTATAGGCTACCTGAACGCTGCCCAGACGCTCGGAAGGCAAGTCTGTGTACGTGGAGGAGCCTGGGCGACTTCAGACGATAGAACAATTGAGTGATTATGGGCTAAACGGCATACTTTTTCTATCGAAAATGAGTCTAAGGTAGGTATAATTAGTAAACGAGCTCCGCAGAAATGGTTTGACCCGTCAAATACTTCTAGAAAAGAAGTTTTTTACCTCCATCGAGTCCTTTGAATATAAATCAGAATTAGGAAAAAGACAAAGAATGATTTAAAAGTATAAAAATGAGGAGAGAATTACCCAGTGGTGGATTTTAATTTTATGAAGTGACTTAAACTGTGTGGTAATCTTCGTCGCTTTTAAGATGAGGACTTGTGGTTCATCGAGTATATTTGCTGGCTTTATCCTGCTTATAAAGCAGCTACGGGTGGTGGCTCTCAAAGCTGTTCATTAACAAACAATACGTGTACACTGCGACACGCTGATATCACTTAAGATCCCTTCTCTCAATGTCTAAATCATAAAATTGAATTGTAGAAAAATGTAAATTGGAGATTTGCTTTTTAGGATTTGTTACGTCGTCAAATTCTCGAGTTGCGATTTAAACCTTTCTACTTCATAACCGTAAAGTCCATAAGGGTACATTCAAGTAGTTTATAACATGTAGATGTACTTGACTTTTCATACATACGATAGGAACGAGGGTTGACTTCATGAACTCAACTGTAAATATGGTGGTCATGTTTATCTTTGTATAAGTTATGTATAAAAGGGGGTTTTACAAAATGAATTTTTGATTACAACTAAAAATCGTGTTTGGGAGTAATTTGTTAAGAATTTTTATTTTTTTGCTTGGGTGCTTGGGTGTGTTTTTTATTTATTTATCTAACATTCAGAGGTTGCACGAGTATTGATATTTTTTATTTGGGTAATATGCGTTTAGGTAGCTGAAAAATAATTTTTAATAATTTACAAAGAGGAAACAGTCTTCAGAGAGAAATTTCTGTGATTTAAGACTGCCTAGTGTAGGGTTTACAGGTTAAAAACACCTGGATTACATTAATGAGCTAACAACTTAAGAATTTAATATACAAAATTTAACATTTGTAAATGAAACCTTAAACTTCAAAGGTGAAGTACTTTCAGTATTAACATTAAAGTAAAAAGACGTGAAGCGTGAGTTATGCAAATATATGTTGTCAATTTTTAATGTGGAACAAAATTTTAACAAGAAAGATAAACAATTTGAATTTACACTTTGTCGTTTTAAACAAATTTTCGTTATTTTAAATAATAATAAATTTAAAAATGCATATCGGTTTCTATTTATTATTCCATTACTGTGAAAAATGCATACATCTTTTCTTTATTCATTTTAACTTTCCACGTCAAACTTTGATTGCGTTTCAAATGAAATGTGGAAATTTTAATGCATTTTTGATACCTACATTTCCTTTTTTGTATGACTAATGCAAATGCCGTGGTTTTACCAAAAGCTTTCGAGTTTATTCCTTATTCGGATTATGCTTTTTGAGGATTTATAAACCAATAGTGGGTTTGATAGCTTGTATGCCACCCGTCTATAAGCCTGTGTATTTCCCAATATATGTTGGTCTTTTTGTTTATTTACCACCCACTTGTATTATAGCAAAGACCATACAGTAAGAGATAATAAGAATCAAGACGGCAACTTCGCTTTAAAAAACCGGACAAACTATACCCACCCAAGTATCCACTATTAGGGATTTAGTGCACTGGTAGCTAATAATAGAGGATGGCACTAGTGTGCTAATCCCCTTATAATGAAGATCTACGATACAGGTAGGTGGTCCAGTGGTGACGCTGATTCCACTTACGGTAAGATGGCAGAGGTTTTTCTTTTCTATATTTTATAAGAAAAGTTGACATAATATACAAAAATTGAGCTGTTAATGGTAGTTATCTGCAGTCAATGACAGTCACAGCATATGCAGTCATAGACAGTCAACTGCAGTCAGTGTATAAATTCAAAACAGAGTGGTTGACCTCTTGGATGAGAGTTAATATTATATCAGAGACCCTTTTGCATGCCTCTTTGTTCTTTTACCTAAGGATGATGGAGCAAAATGCGAAAAACAAGCTAGCCATCTCAACCCTCAATGAACCATGGGGTCTTATGCAAATCATTGCACCTAAGATATTTCACTGTGGGTTGACATAAATTGGCATAAGTCAATGTACAAAAATTGAGCTGTCAACGGCAGTTATCTGCAGTTAATGGTAGCCATAGCATATGCAGTCATAGACAGCCAACTGCAGTCAGTGTATAAATTCAGAACAGTGGTTGAACAGTACTATCACCTCGATTTTTATGTTATCATAGTCCATCACTTTTAAAAACTGAAAAGCTTCTCAAAAATTCTATTTCATTCTTTGAGCCGTTTTCTCAATAGAAGATTTTAAATAAAAAATAAGAGTTTATAAAAATTCCCCAACATTGAGGACTTACCTATCTTTGATGAAGATCCTGTCTCCATAGCAAAATGATGCTCCACTCATCTGAAACGAAACAAATTTGGTAATTATAGTAGCCAATGGCTTTCGATCTTTTTAAAGTAAGTTAAAACTACAAAGCTTTGTTAAATACCTCGTTTGAAACGTTTTAAACGTAGGAAAATCCAACAAAATTCCCATATCATAGTTCTAATTCAATTTACGGAATTAAAATTAAAAAAAAAACACTTTTTATTTTAAGATTAAGATTTTTAGATTAATTAAACTTTAAACAAACAGGTATTGACCGACACATTTTCGTTACTTAATTGTGGAAAATGAAATACTTTCATGTGATTGTGAGACGTTGAAATTCAAATTACGTGTCTTATTAAAAAAATATCATTCGAGTCTCGTGGAAGCTTTGACGTTCAATCAACTTACACAATATTTTTGAATATGTATTTTCAGAATAGAATTTGATTGCTTTGATATTATTATTGACGCTTCGTTCTTTAAAATTGAATTTTATGCACAAAAATTGACGTTACCCAATATAGTTGAAACCTGTCCAATATAATAAAATAATATGTAATTATAAAAATCGAATGCTGTTTTTTAATTCGATGAAGGTGGATTTTATAATAATGTGGTGTAGCTTTTATTTTATATCCTTCAATATCAATATAGGTACAAGTCGTTTTTTACAGTTGAGGTAGATGCTAAAAGCTTTGTCACGTATTTTATTAATTCTTCGACTAAGACTTTTTCATTTATTTTGCTTTTGCATTTATGAAGCTTTTTGTATTTTGTTGGAAATATTCTATTTCAAAGCTTCAAAAACATGCTATCAATTTATAAGTTATAACCACAAATGATCATTTGAAGTTTTTAATTATCTATTTTCATTCAAAACAGAAAAATATCCATTATGAATATCCAAATATTTGAAATTAGCTGACATAACTCTTACGAAGCTAACCTACAACTTTTGAGCACTAACATGGCACTATCTACTTTTTTTTAAATAATCTATATTCAATTTTAAAGGGTTAGGTCTGGATAGAGTAATACCCAATCAGAAAGAAAACAGACCTCGGGCTCCATGCGTCTAAGGGCTATTTGACATGGACTAAGTATCGTACTAACTGTTAGTAACTGAATCAACTCGAGGAGCAAAAGCAAGGGAATCGAAGCTTTTACGTCGTATACGGTCGTGTGTAAAAATTTTGACGCACGACGTTAAAGCTTAGATTCCCGTGATTCAGTTACTAACAGTTAGTGCGATACTTAGTCCATGTCAAATAGCCCTAAAGCACTGGAGTGTACTGGGGTTAACTAAACCGCCAAACTGAAAATTTGTCTAAAAATTGCTGCTTCTTCTGAAGTGTCTCTAAAGATAAGTTAAGGTAGTTTGCCTATCTCAAAATGTATGCAACTTCACCCACGTCGTCAAGAATGGCCAACATTCGAAACAAAAAATTTTTCCACTATTTCCACCAAAGGTCTGGACTCAAGATTTTAGAACCTTTTTGGTTTTTAGTATTTTATTTCCACTTTCCAAATAATGGTAGAAGGAATTTTGAATTCGTAATTACTGCATCTTATCGGCATTATTACATACGAAATGGCACTAAATCCCTAACGGAGATTATACGTTATGGCTTTAGTAGACTTTGTTGCACATTTCAGTAACCAAACAAACCAACAAATCTCATTTTGTAATTCTAGTTTACACAACGTCGTTACGTCGTTGTTGCAATCTAAATACAATAATTAACTACAAATCTAGTCGAACAAATTTAATTAAAAAGTTATTTAATTTTGTTATGAAAAATTAATTCAGTTGACTATAAGAATTCCTTTCGAGCATAATAATCGACTTGAAATTTTAAATTTTCTCCAATTACCCATCTTGAATTGTTCGTAATAGTTGAAGCATTTTAAATTAACAGTTTTTATAGTACAATTAAAAAAATTAAAATGCGCTATGGTCTTCTTAATTATGCATAAATTAAAAGTACCCAGTGTAAAATTGTGTACGGCGTAAAGTGTTGGCCTCCTTTATCTTAAACATCTTGGAAACAACCATAATCACCAACTTCAAATTACAAACGCTCTCGACTAATTTTGCTTACAACTCTCTCTACCGACTATCTTTACTGAAGTTGCAAACAGTTTAGTTATAATTATTCAGTAATTGCTAATTGTAATCAGCACTTGTAGACTGCCGGTTCCAACACATGGCAAATAAGTGCTTAACGTAATTTCATGTTAAACACAAACACGTATCTAACTAATTAGTTGTTTTATAATAATTTATAGTTTTGTCAATAATTCTATCGATTGATTTACGTTAATTATACCAACTGCTTGTTCACAAACATCTTATAAATAAAGAGAGAGTCGAGAGACGCATTGTGTACCTTTTCACGTTAATCGTTAAATTCAAAACTGAAACTGCATCACATTTAAATGGATCCGAACAATAAATTGACTGTAAATGCAGCAAAGTTAATTTCTTTAGAGATGTCAGTTTCAAGAGTAAGTTCCGGACTGCAAATTCATGACGATGGTTATACGACCGGACTAGAAATCGAAAGTCGTCGTCATTAGCAGACTATCAACGTTCTTAAAGCAGCAGTCACACTAACCGTAGCTCATTGCTGTTATAGTCGTCTCTTTTTAACAGAATATTGTGACTTAAAAGCAGCGGCGCTTCCATGATTTGCACGATTTGCTCTGGTGCAGAAAAACCAAGCCCAACGATGCTTTCATTATTAATAGTTTTACGCAAGAACTACGAATGTTATAATTTATAAACTATCTGCTTAGCACTTCTAGGTGATAATTTTGTGGTCGTTAATTTTTATAAGAGGTAACATTACCGTCAGAGCACTGGTTAACAAATTTTTCACGGAAGAGATGTGCACTGGTGTACAAAAACCCAGCAAAACCAAAAAAACTGTTAAATTGATCAATGAATATGACCACAAGGGCGCTCCTTCGCAAGTTATTCGAAAAAACAAAGAAACTAGTACTTTATTTTTAATCTATTTTAACGCGAGTACTAGGACGGTTATTAACAATCTACTTAGCACTTCTAAGAGATCATTTTATGCTCCTTAACTTTTATTAGAGGTAAAATTACCGTAAGGGCACTCCTTAACAAGTTATTTCCGGGAGAGACGTGCACTGGTGTAGAAAAACCAACCAAACTGGTATTTTAATATTTGATCTATCTTAACGCAAGTACTAGGGCGGCTATTAACAATCTACTTATCACTTCTAAGAGATAATTTTATGGTCTTTAATATTTATTAGAGGTAAAATTACCGTAAAGGTAAGCGTTCATCTATCAGCATCGTAGGCATCGCACGCATCGGACGAATCGGAAAAAAATATTCCTTACAGTGTTTTAAATGAACCATAGTTCATTATATCGCATCGTACGCATCGGATCTCGGTAAATCCGATCATTATTCTCAAGAAGGCAACTTTTCCGATGAGTACGATGCGTGCCGCTGATGCCATCGACAAATCCGAGTAATGAACGATAGTAATCGCAACGGCTCGACGCAATGTTTGCACTTTTGCTGTTTTCAATCACAGTATTTGTTGCAATCATGGACGATTTTGAATCATCTTCTACAAGATCAGGGAACAATGTATGGAACTCTCCATACTCTAACATTTTCTTGCATATATTATGCACCCAAATTTTTTTTTGTTTACGTTTCTTCTTTTTCTTTTCTTCCTCCTCCATTAACAAACAGCTGATTATCACTATTTCATTTTCATTGTCACTCATATTTTGAATTTTGTTATAAGAATCACAGTTGTAGTTCCAGTAGCTGGAAAATACTCGCTTGGTTATAAGCCGTTTGCGACGATCTGTATAAATGAACGAACTCGACATAAAAAATACGATTCGTCCGATGCGTGCGATGCCTACGATGCTGATAGATGAACGCTTACCTTAAGGGCACTATTTAACAAAATATTTCAGGGAGAGCCGTCCATGTGTGTATAGAAAAATTAAGTAAACCGAAATTTTCGATTTTTCATAAATACAATTTTGCTTAGCATTTCTAAAGATAATTTTCTCTTTAATTTTTGTTAGGGGTAGATGTATTAATTTAATGCTTGTTGAGTGTTCCTGATAGCTCTGGCAAGAGATTACTGGATTTTAGTAAAAGCATGTCAAACTGTAAACCGTCAAACATACAAAGAGGGTAGCAAATGGGTATACTTTCAAATAGAAATCGCGAACTCTAATCCAAAAAGCTTGGTGAGGGTTGAAGATTATTTATATCATCCCCGTATATATTTTACTAATAAAATGTAAAAGAATATTAACTCACGACTAACTATTTATTTTTTTATTTGAAAATAAACAAATTTAAACAGATTTTTCCAATGTTTTTCTCTTAATTTGATTGATGATACTAATGCCGATCTTCTGGTGTGGAAATTAATTTCAAATAGGTTTTGTTGTTGTGTGGGCAGACTGTTTCTATATTGGCACATCTATCAAATTAAGGTCAGAAGTTTCGTTAAAAAAACTTTTGTTTGTTGTTTATCCAAAAAAAAAATACACCGCGTCGAGTATCTTTTTCGCATTGAATTTGTAATTTTTGATCTTAAAAGCACCTTTTTTAGAAAAAAGAATTAATATTTGACAATTATTTGCAGATGTGTTGTTCGACTCTTTACGAACTATTTTGTCTAATAAATTCTAGCTGGCTCGATTGGCAAACTCACGAGCGTCTACTAATTGAACAACGTAGTTAATCTATGTGTGTACGCGGCTTAACCTACCTGCAGCTCTTGTTTAAGGTTGCGGCACTACTAAAGACACTGCCCACCATGTACCAACCTACCCCCAACCAAAATTTCAACGTCTTATGGTACCTAGGATTAATGGCGTTGATGGTAGCTGGTTGTAGACGATGGCTCGAGTGTGGCCAACCCCTAAACGAGATTACAGACGATGCGCGGGTTTAATTTACATACAAGGTGGTTTAGAAACAGAAGGACAAGTTTAAGAGCTTATTGTAAGCTCTTATAGCTCGTCTCCACACACAGGCTTGCCTTCCAGTTTGCCTGTGCAGGCGGCCTGTACAGATGAAATCGGAGCGTGTGGACACAGTTCAGACGGTCTGCACAGGCCAAACCGGAGCGTGTGGACAGCGTTCAGGTGGCCTGTGCAGGCCGCCTGCACAGGGCAAGCCGGAAGGCAAGCCTGTGTGTGAAGACGAGCCTTTATAGGTCGTTGTAACCTTATCTCACAATATACACCCCTTGGGAGGTATTCGGTAACCTTGACTTACTTTAAGGACATACTGTATAATAAGTTACGAATAACTGTTTTTTTTTATTTAAGGAAAACTAATTCCGCTATAACCAATTAACTTAAGTAGTATTAGATAACTTGTTAGCAGAAAATCGTATTACGAGTGTATTTAATTTTCATTTTAAAAAGATAATTGACTTTCAGTAATAGGAAAAATATATTTTTTTTGTACAATTTGTAATTTATAGTACATTGCGCTCCAACAATAAATCAAGCACTATGTTTTAGCTTACACAGTTTTAAATTTATAAAATTGGCATTTTTATTAGATTTATTTAACCGTGTAGGTGTGTGTTTTATATTATTTTCAGGTGAATAAATTTCTCTATTAAAATGGCACATTAATATAAATTTTCAAATAGTTTTTCCTCTCGAAATTCTCGCCACGCTCTATTCGAAAGAATGTTAAAATTGCGCTTCTGATTAAGGTATTATTAGAGAATATAAATATATCACATGTTCGGTTATAGTCTTCTCTCTCACTCATTAGTACTACTTTAATACGAAAAATTAATTTTTAATTTTTACAAGTCTCTTGTGTTTTGCTTTAATTCTGTTAGGGCATGTTTTAAATAGGAATAAAGGGATTTAGCTCCAATGCCCCATTTTAAAATAATCCGTGAGGAAATTCATTGCAGATTTATACATATTTAGAGTAAAAGAATTATCTTAGGCAAATTACGCTTGTTAGTTCGCCATTGGCTCTTCACATTGAGACAGTCATAGGTCTGCAAAGCGTGGTGAAACAGCTTCTTCTGACATTTATTTCCTTGCCAGCAGCACCGCCTACGCGTTTAGATTGGGCGAATTCCGTAGAAAGAAAAGCTGACTGATCGTCCATTCTTATATCGGATTATTTTAGAAAAAAAGAGAAAATGAGAGATCAGTCAGCTGTTAAGAACTTTTGTGTTCTATTTGCTGAATTCGCCCAGTGAAATACCACAGACACAGCGCCGTCGTTTTGAACGTTGATTGCCTAAAATTTCGCGTTGCCTGTCACTGTAAACAATAATTTTGAAGCATATTTAAATGCTTCTTGTATGCAAAAGTTTTTATTGCCGATAGAATTTATTCAATTGTTGCTAATAATTTTTTTTAATTTTCAGGTAAACCAAACTAATGATAGTCCTTTTAGAGTTAACGAATTGGGTGAGTTACATTATAATTTTAATTGCTAAATAAACAGGATTGGTAACATGCATGCAGACATACATATTTTGTGAGATGTCACAATTGGAGCGGCGCCGCCGATTTTCAAGATACCACCATAACACGTGTCAGTTTATTTCGTTATGACGATGCTTCTTCGATAGATGAATTTTACCGAATTAATGCCCTTTCACAATCTAGATAACTTTTAACAATATTTTCTGAATTGGCTCACTTGATTCGATATTAATTTACTATTTTAATTGTAAACAGAAATGTTAGAAACTCGGTGGCGCCGCCCCTAATGTGCCATTTAACATAAAACCACATTTGAAGTCTATAAAAGAGTCGATCACCCCACAGCCCTACAGAGGATCTGATTTGGCTGTGTGACCTTTTCATCTGGTAACCTTTGACAAAAATAATGTCAAACGCGACTGATTACACCTGACGAAGTTGATCTGATCATCTAACGAAATCAGATCATCTTTAGAGTGCAGACCTCTAGACTTTTGAGATTATCTGTGCTATAAAAATTAACTTCTACTGATGATCTGACTTGGTCAGACAGCCCGATGATTAGGTCGTCAGGTTATCAGATAGTCAACGAACAGACTTATGTTAGAGAAGACTGATTACATATGATCTGATTAAGTTGATTTGACCATCTGACGAAATCAGGTCATCTGTAGCGTGCAGACCTCTAAGCTTTTGAGATTATCTGTGCTATAAAAATTAACTTCTGCTGATGGTCTGATTTGGTCAGACTGCCCGATGATTAGGTCGTCAGCTTATGAGGTAATCAACGAACAGACTTACGTGATACAAGACTGATGAGTGATTACACAATCATCTGATCAAGTTGATTTGACCATCTGACGAAATCAGGTCATCTGTAGAGTGTAGACCTCTACGCTTTTCAGATTATCTGTGCTATAAAAATTAACTTCTACTGATGATCTGACTTGGTCAGACAACCTGATGATTAGGTCGTCAGCTTATCAGGATAATCAACGAACAGACATTATGTTATACACAAGACTGATTACACATGATCTGATCAAGTTGATTTGACCATCTGACGAAATAAGGTCATCTGTAGAGTGTAGACCTCTAGGCTTTTGAGATTGTCTGTGCTATAAAAATTAACTTCTACTGATGATCTGACTTGGTCAGACAACCCGATGATTAGGTCGTCAGGTTATCAGATAGTCAACGAACAGACTTATGTTAGAGAAGACTGATTACATATGATCTGATTAAGTTGATTTGACCATCTGACGAAATCAGGTCATCTGTAGAGTGCAGACCTCTAGGCTTTTGAGATTATCTGTGCTATAAAAATTAACTTCTGCTGATGGTCTGATTTGGTCAGACTGCCCGATGATTAGGTCGTCAGCTTATGAGGTAATCAACGAACAGACTTACGTGATACAAGACTGATGAGTGATTACAGAATCATCTAATCAAGTTGATTTGACCATCTGACGAAATCAGGTCATCTGTAGAGTGTAGACCTCTACGCTTTTCAGATTATCTGTGCTATAAAAATTAACTTCTACTGATGATCTGACTTGGTCAGACAACCCGATGATTAGGTCGTCAGCTTATCAGGATAATCAACGAACAGACATTATGTTATACACAAGACTGATTACACATGATCTGATCAAGTTGATTTGACCATCTGACGAAATAAGGTCATCTGTAGAGTGTAGACCTCTTGGAATTTGAGATTATCTGTGTTATAAAAATTAACTTCTACTGATGATCTGATTTGGTCAGACAACCCGATGATTAGGTCGTCAGGTTATCAGGTAATCAACGAACAGACTTACGTTATACAAGACTGATTACACATGATCTGATCAAGTTGACCCAACCGTCTCACGAGTCACTCTAGTAGACCCTTAACCGTGCGTTTCCACCTGTATACATGTTTAATAAACATGTTTAACTTTAAACTTGTTTCAATTAAATTTGTTTCTTTAGACTTGTTTAGAAACATGTTTATTGTATGATTTTCGTTTACACATGTTAGTTGTTTCTAAACTGTGAAAGAGTGAAGATGAATTCCGATGATGAAGATTTATATTTTATTGCTGCTGCAGCAAATTACATATCATCGCGCAGTACCAGAAAAAAACCTAAATATTGGTTGCGAAATTTTTTGAAAAAAAGAGCTACACATGGAGCGTATAACTCTATTTTGAACGACTTACGCATAGAAGACCGTAATGGATTTAAAAACTTCGTGAGAATGGGACCTCAGGAATTCGAAAGTCTATTGAGAATGGTTGCTCCACATATTGTAATGCAAGACACAAAATTTAGAGATTCAGTTTCACCATCCGAACAACTCACTCTAACTTTGAGGTACCTTGCTACTGGAAATTCCTACAGCTCGCTGATGTACTCGCACAGAATTTCAAAAGCCAAAATAAGTAAAACGATACCCAATGTGTGTGATGCTATTTGTAAAGTATTGACAGAATACATAAAGGTAATTATACGACATATTTGCTTATTTAATTATTTCTATTTATTATAAATTTTATAACTTCATTATCAAATAAATCAAAATACAAGGTCTTGTAAACATCTTTGTTAATCTTAGCAAAAGTCTTGTGTTGTGTTATCAAAAAGTTGAGTATTCTCATCGTTCAGCTGAGTAGAATACTGAGGGGATGGTGATGACAAAGACACAGCAACTGATGATAATGACGAGTGAGTAGTATATTGAGGGGATGGCGACGACATTTGATGCAGCTCCCTCGAAGAATTGTCATTATATGAGTACGGAGAGATATGACTGTACTGAATTGATGTTAATTGAGAGTTACATTGGGACTGCTGAGTTCCTAAAGTAACCTCATTTTCTTCTTCCATTTTTACGTCAAATATCAAGTCTTGTATTTTTTTTTTCAAAATTAACAAGTTTCTGCTGCGTTTGATTGTACGTAACTCTGCCGCCACATAATCTCCAAAAGCCTTCAGATCATCTTTTACATGTTGTTTGTTAATGATACAATCTCTCGCCTCTTTCAAAATTGTCAAAGGATCATCAGCTGGATCAGATGTTTTCTTCCGTTTTGGTGCTGCTGACGATGGCTGTACTAAAGATGTGTTTCTTTTGTTTTGATTTACCTGAACATTTTCGTAATCGTTTTCTTCATGAATCTCTTCGCTCTGAAACGTTAATAAATAACCACTATAATTTTTTCCAGATGCCATCTAATTGCAACGAATGGATGAGCATTACGAGAGAATTTAATACTAAGTGGAATTTTCCACACTGTCTTGGTGCTTTAGACGGGAAGCATATTGAGATCATAAAACCAGCACAAAGTGGAAGTGAATACATAAACTATCAGAAGACATTCAGTATTGTTCTTATGGCTTTGGTAGATGCTAATTATAATTTTATTTTTGTTGATATTGGAGTACAAGGAAGAATATCAGATGGGGGAGTTTTCAAAAATACATCACTGTACAGAAAGCTATCAGAAGGACAGTTAAATATTCCTGAACCACAACATCTACCGAACAGAACCACCCGAGTCCCCTATGTGATTGTCGCCGACGATGCTTTCGCCTTGCAAGAAAACGTACAGAAACCTTTTCCTGGGATTCTTGTGAAAGGTTCGCGTGAGCGAATATTTAATTATCGTTTAAGTAGAGCCAGAGTAGTAGTTGAAAATGCATTTGGGATATTATCAGCAGTGTTTCGAGTACTAAGAAGCCAAATTGGCCTTTCTCCAAAAAAAACACAAATAATTGTTCTGGCTTGTGTTCATTTACATAATTTTTTACGTCGTAGCAGAACCGGGGGAAGGATTTACACACCGTCGAGATCTTTTGATCATGAAGATATTGATACTGGGAATATCACGCCAGGATCATGGAGACAGAATAATCCGGGCCTCATTCCCCTTCAGCGAATTCCTAGAAGATCTAGTCAAGGCGCTCAGGCAGTAAGGGACGAGTTCACTGATTATTTCGTCTCGGAAGAAGGGAGCGTTTCTTGGCAAGCTCGATATGCTTAGCATCAAATTAACGATTAAAATTAAATTTACCTTACCGTATTAACCGTCGGCACCGGCACATTTACATCCTTTAGAAATTTTAAATAGTTGTAACCGAACCAGGAACTTTCAAATGTGTCTGTTGTTCCGGCCCCTGACGTTAATGATTTTTTGTATTTTGTGTTTTCTCTATTAAACTGCACTTTTAGTGAATGTAGCTTTTTTTCAATATCACTGAGGGATACTTCTAATTTTTCGGCGAGATCGCGTAAGCAGTCTCTTCTTTTCACCCTATCCTTATATTCTGCACTCTTTGGATTCCAAAGACACTCGCACGGTTGCCACAACTCAATTAATTTTAAAGTTTTGGACTTATTCCAATCCATTTTAACATAAATGAGCTAATGTGCGCTTGAAATACGACTAAACAAGTTTCACGTATCCGATCGTCTCGAATAGGTTAAACATGTGTACGAAACAATGAAATGTTTCGAAACAAGTTTCAACTCGCGCAGATTTGTTTAGAAATTTGTTTAGAAACACGATGTTTAGAAACAAATTTACGTAGTGGAAACGCACGGTTTAGACTCTTAAGATTATCTTTGAAGTATATCGTTTTTTACAAGCCACACCCGTTGGGCGCCAATTGAAGAAGCCCGGATTTCTCGACCCTTAAAACCCGGTCCAAATCAAAACTAAACTAACTTACCTACCTGTTTGGAACTTTTATACTTTTGCTTATAACTTTAATTTAAATTTAATGTGGGCGCCAAGATATTTTGAATGGATTATATCTAACCAACTTATTCTTTACATTGCTCCAGCATAACTCTTTGGTAGAGCTTCCTAAAGATCCCAACACTCAGGCGTGACAACTTAGTAGATTTTAAGGGTAGAGGTCGATTTACCTTTAACTTACAAACAACACTGAGATTACAGGTAGGCAGCTCCAGGCTGTCGACTCCCCTGTAACAAATATTAGTGCGTTCAAACCAATTTGAACAGTAAAAGGCACAGATAACATATAAACATCTATTGACTGAAATAAATGTAAACGACAAATAAAACATAACTTTCACATGACAGTTCTTATAACTTAATTAGTTTCAATTAACTGTCAGCTGACGAATAAAATGGTCCGAACTCAAATTAAATGGACACACTACTTTAATCAAAGTTCAAAATTACTCAAAAACATTTAAGTTGATTTCGGCACAACTCCTAAATTTAAAAGTAACAAATCTTATTTAATAAATGCCCCTTTTTGGTGGCGTGCATTCAAATTAAAATTCAATAGTTTAAAATTGATTACAAACTGCAAAGCAAACGCATTGCTAGATTATTAAATATAAAACACAATTTTTTAATCGTGCAATAACTTGAAATAATTGCGTTCTCCTGAACACATATAAAAATCCATGAAATTAACTAATTTCGACAATTAGTCCAACACTTCACATAGGTACATCAAAAACACATAAATACAAATATCGTACAAATTCTAACCTGGTACAAACGCACCTTGAACGCTAGTTCAAGATCCTCCAAAGGTTGAGTGACTTCCCGGTGCAGCCGTCCTGAATCCTTCAGTGTTGCTTATCCAGCGAGCTTTAATTCGCCAACACATGAAGAACAAAATTTACGTTGATTAACTCAAAACCAACCAAACTATCACGCATCAACGCAACTTAATTTAATCACCTTTAACTAGTTAATTCTCCCCTGTGGTAAGAATTATTTTATGGTGTGCTTTTGCTACACCTTCACAACTGGATTATTTACTTATTTGACGTTAGTGGCTAGTTGCTCACTAACAATCTCTCCGAATTAAAATATTTTCACTATTAATTAATATGTTCCTTTGGAACCAAATGCAAACTTTAACTCGTAGTTGAGCTCCTTAAAGCTCAAGCGGGGAATTCATCCGCTTGAAAAACTTATGAATACTCTTAACGGGGAAATACGTCCCGTATGCAGTTGAGTCAAGACTAAAATTTTTATAACTTAAACTGTTCCTTTGCAACTAACTATTCCCTTTCCCTAGATTTGATCTATCTGCTAATTGGTGCATTTTTATTAACTTCCTTACTATTGGCTTCATCTTCCCCGTTACCACAGTACTCCCCGCTAGTTTGAAATTGTCACGTTGCTTCGTCCCTGAAGCTTTATCGTTTCAACGAAATACACATTGTGGAAAAGCAACACCAAATCAGCATTTCCTTACATTTGAATTAATATTTTATAACTTCGTAGAATCACATTTATAAAATGTGATTCGAAACAATTGGTCTCTGTTTGAATTCTTTAATCGCCGGATGCAGGATTGATTACCGGCAGACTGGCACCATTGGAAAATTCTTTACTTTAATTTAATTTAAACTATTTTAATATTTCGAAAAAAAAATAATGGCAAGCTAAAGCGGGTCGTTACAGTACCCCCTTAAGCTTTTGAAAGAATGGGCACCATTATTGAGAAAGCTTAACCTTAGTGGCAGCAAAAATATACCTAACTACTAAACTCCTAACCTAATAAAACACTAATACTAAAAAACATATCCACAATTTAATTGGGTTTAAAGTCGCCTCTTACGACTAGCAATATCAATGCTATGGCCCTATTCTTACACCGGATACCACACGGTAACAACTAACTTAATTGTTACTTACGAAACTATTATTAATAAAAAACGAACAATATTTAAGGGAGCGTCTAAACACTTCACGTTATCCATGTTCAACAATAGCCCACAAAAACTAACCTATTCTAATAATTAATAAAAAACTTTTAACTTGTGTTTATCACACAAGATTGTGTGAACACAACTTTATCTGATCCATGAAAGCAACTTTGCTATTCATGAACACTGCTTGTTCCAAAGTCCCCCACTTCCACCTAGTATCACCTTCTAATAAAGGCTTTACCTTAAAATCCAAACTTAAATCGTGATTTAATTCAAAATCCTTAGACATTGCAAAATTACGTTGAGTTTTATTCCCCATGCCTAACAATGACATTATAAAAATAAAACTGAAATAAAAATATTTCATGAAATCAAAAGATCCCCTTACGGACCTGTAATATTTTTTAATATTATAATCAAAATTTTCTTTTATTTTAACTCTTGGTTTTACCTCTCTATTTATGATAGGTACCACACAATATTCTTGGCTAACTGCCAATTCATCAAAAATAGTAAAATCAGTGTCCAAAATTTTGAGGACCTCCGATTTTTTAGTCAAAAGGATATTAACCTTTTCTTCATTTGCCATTATTAACTTAATGGTTTCATTAACTGGATTAATTTCTGTAATATGAGGTGGTAATTCACCCCCTAACATATCGTTTACGCATGGAACAATTAGTTCCACCCCCTGCACCTCATTGAGTACAGTCGTCTCTAACTGATCATCATTATTAATTTTAGTCACATCCGGGTTTGTCATATCCGAGTTATCAATTTCTTGAGTTTCTAATACACAAGTATTTGTTAAATTCACCCCCTGTTCCTCATGAACAATGAGTTCTTTTGTTTTCATTTCCAGGTCATCGACCTTAATCATTACCTGATTAAGATTATTTGTTTTTTCTTCGCAAGTAATCTGTAAATTACAAGCGACCAAATTACTTTCTAATACGGTCCTGTCAGGAACCTCAACCAATTTCTGATCACATTCAACAACTTCTAAAATTTCAACTTTTTGTTCAGAATTATTTTCAAAACAAGTTTTTACCCCAATACTAACTTCTACTGATTCTTCAAAATTTTCTAAGTTTTCAATCATTTGATTATCAAAACTACTTTCTTTAATACAAGTTTCTAATTTTGAATTATTTTCATTGGTTTCATTCACATCTTGAATTAAACTCTCATTACCTTTTTTCATTTCACCCCCTAACTTTGAATAACATTCATTCATATCATCCCTTAAGTCATCCCTTAATTTTGCATAACTTTTATCCATTTGCAAACCAAAATCTTTCATCATTAATATCATTTGCAACGCAAACTCATTATCTAACTTTACTTCCTGTGTTATTAAATTTGATTCGTGCCAACACGCTCTTATTTCATGTGTGGACGCAGCTTTACTATCATTACTAACTTCTTCCTGTTTACCTTGATCTTGAATGTGATCATTCAAATTTCCTTGTTCAGCATAATTTATTTCAACATGATTTTTTACTTCAACAACTTTAACTGACAAATTTTCAAAATTTTCTAAATCTTTAATTCCTTCAACTGACTCATCACAAATATCTGATTCCAAAATTATTTCCTGAGCACAATGAATTTTAATTTGATTACTAGTTTCAAGATTTTTAATTACAACTGATTCGTTAAATTTATTTAATTCCAAATTTTCGTGAATGGTCAAATCGCATTTTGATTTAACTACCCCCTCATCAACAAATTTTTCAATTTTTTCTTCTACAAATTTAATTTCATTAACATGAGCAAAATTTAAATTTTTAATTTCAACAGTTTCAAACAATTGACCTGTCTCAACATTATCTAGCTCTTGACCTTCCCAACTCGTATGAGTTTCATTTTTAATCTCAGGAATTTTTATTTCTTCAACTGAATGTTCTTTAGACAAAACAATTGACGGTTTAATATTTTTAATTTTAATTTCTTGGTAAAATTTTTTAACAAAACTAACCAAGTCCACATGCTCATTATCAATCCTGACCTCCTCATTTTTTATGTCTAAATTTACATTTTGTAATTTAAATTCTTGTATTTCCTCTAAAATAATTTGAGCTTCCTTAAGTGCTTTTTCTAGCCTTAAATTTCTTTCATCCAAAATTCCAACCTTTAATTTGTACTTATATTCTTTATAATAGCTATTTATTTCACGAACATAATTATTACTAGTACAATGAGGTTCATTTAACTCCCAAAATTTTACTTTTTCTAACAACTGATTCACGGTTTCAACATCATGATCTCGCAAAAATTCTCCAATCTCTCCGGGTAAACTATCCATACAACCCATAACAAAAAGCCTTTCACTCAAAAAGCCCTGTTCCAAAAATAGGGTCTCCTGAAACCAATACAGTACATGTTTGCTGTACGTTACTTCACTTTCATACTTAGCATTACAAAAATTTATCAAAATTCTAACTTGCTCATCTTCAAAACACTGATCATCAACATTATTTTCACAATAACTAGATTCATCAAAATCCCAAACTTTTAATCTCTCTAATAATTGATTTATGGTCTTAACACCATTTAATCGTAGATCAATTCTAAGATTACTTGGAAATGCATCCATACAAACCCTAACAAAAAGATTCTCACTTAGCATTCCTGATTCTAAATATTTAGTTTCCTCACTCCAATATTTCACATACTCGCTATAAGTTCTGAATTCTCCATTCATAACATTAGCTCGAAAAAAACTTAATAAAATTTCAACTTGTTTTTCTTGTGACCAAAATTCTTCAAGAAAACTATCCTTAAATTCTTTAAATATAGTAAACGCATTTACTCTTAAATTAAACCATAATTTAGCATCACCTTTCAAACATTCAAATGATTCACTCAATCTACTGTCGTCATCATTTATTTCACATGAATCCAACAATTCTGTTAATTTTTGTATGAACTCTACAGGATGAATTCCCTCATACAAGTTCGTAAAACTGGGTCGTGCAATCTTTTTCCATTCACACCCGTCAAATCTATAATACGTCATTTTGAATTACTTTAATGAAATTATCCAATTAAAGTTTTAAATTTCAAATACTTATTCATCATTTTACCGATTTTAATCTAGCAAAATTATTATTTTTTAAAGTTCCAAACTTCCTATAAAAAATACCCCTAAACTCCTACTTTTAATCGTCACGTTTACACGTTTCTTTCGTGCGTCGTTCGTCGAAGCCCCCTAAGTTGGGCGACAATTGAAGTATATCGTTTTTTACAAGCCACACCCGTTGGGCGCCAATTGAAGAAGCCCGGATTTCTCGACCCTTAAAACCCGGTCCAAATCAAAACTAAACTAACTTACCTACCTGTTTGGAACTTTTATACTTTTGCTTATAACTTTAATTTAAATTTAATGTGGGCGCCAAGATATTTTGAATGGATTATATCTAACCAACTTATTCTTTACATTGCTCCAGCATAACTCTTTGGTAGAGCTTCCTAAAGATCCCAACACTCAGGCGTGACAACTTAGTAGATTTTAAGGGTAGAGGTCGATTTACCTTTAACTTACAAACAACACTGAGATTACAGGTAGGCAGCTCCAGGCTGTCGACTCCCCTGTAACAAATATTAGTGCGTTCAAACCAATTTGAACAGTAAAAGGCACAGATAACATATAAACATCTATTGACTGAAATAAATGTAAACGACAAATAAAACATAACTTTCACATGACAGTTCTTATAACTTAATTAGTTTCAATTAACTGTCAGCTGACGAATAAAATGGTCCGAACTCAAATTAAATGGACACACTACTTTAATCAAAGTTCAAAATTACTCAAAAACATTTAAGTTGATTTCGGCACAACTCCTAAATTTAAAAGTAACAAATCTTATTTAATAAATGCCCCTTTTTGGTGGCGTGCATTCAAATTAAAATTCAATAGTTTAAAATTGATTACAAACTGCAAAGCAAACGCATTGCTAGATTATTAAATATAAAACACAATTTTTTAATCGTGCAATAACTTGAAATAATTGCGTTCTCCTGAACACATATAAAAATCCATGAAATTAACTAATTTCGACAATTAGTCCAACACTTCACATAGGTACATCAAAAACACATAAATACAAATATCGTACAAATTCTAACCTGGTACAAACGCACCTTGAACGCTAGTTCAAGATCCTCCAAAGGTTGAGTGACTTCCCGGTGCAGCCGTCCTGAATCCTTCAGTGTTGCTTATCCAGCGAGCTTTAATTCGCCAACACATGAAGAACAAAATTTACGTTGATTAACTCAAAACCAACCAAACTATCACGCATCAACGCAACTTAATTTAATCACCTTTAACTAGTTAATTCTCCCCTGTGGTAAGAATTATTTTATGGTGTGCTTTTGCTACACCTTCACAACTGGATTATTTACTTATTTGACGTTAGTGGCTAGTTGCTCACTAACAATCTCTCCGAATTAAAATATTTTCACTATTAATTAATATGTTCCTTTGGAACCAAATGCAAACTTTAACTCGTAGTTGAGCTCCTTAAAGCTCAAGCGGGGAATTCATCCGCTTGAAAAACTTATGAATACTCTTAACGGGGAAATACGTCCCGTATGCAGTTGAGTCAAGACTAAAATTTTTATAACTTAAACTGTTCCTTTGCAACTAACTATTCCCTTTCCCTAGATTTGATCTATCTGCTAATTGGTGCATTTTTATTAACTTCCTTACTATTGGCTTCATCTTCCCCGTTACCACAGTACTCCCCGCTAGTTTGAAATTGTCACGTTGCTTCGTCCCTGAAGCTTTATCGTTTCAACGAAATACACATTGTGGAAAAGCAACACCAAATCAGCATTTCCTTACATTTGAATTAATATTTTATAACTTCGTAGAATCACATTTATAAAATGTGATTCGAAACAATTGGTCTCTGTTTGAATTCTTTAATCGCCGGATGCAGGATTGATTACCGGCAGACTGGCACCATTGGAAAATTCTTTACTTTAATTTAATTTAAACTATTTTAATATTTCGAAAAAAAAATAATGGCAAGCTAAAGCGGGTCGTTACATCTTTAACATAAAATTTTACATCTACTAATTTTACAGTTAAAAATATGTCAGACACGAACGATCACAGCTGGTTTACCCAAGTACATAGGGATTTATCAAATCAAGTAGCTTGATGTTTTTACAAATTACTTGACTTGACTTGAAAATCAAGTTTTTCAAAAATCCAGTACTTGACTTGGCTTGATTTACTGTCATTGCTACTTGACTTGGCTTGATTTACTGTCATTTCTACTTGACTTGATATCAAACTACTTGATATTGCTTGATAAGCTGTAGGATATCGCGTATAGCTTCCTCTTCAAAGCCTGTGGCGTAAAGTAACGGCGATTCTTTGTAACCGATGTCAATGCCTGTGTTATCCAAGAGGTAACTATTTTGAAGTCAATTTGAAGAAAAGCGAGTAGCGTCACATTTGTGTTGGGTTCTCTATAGAAACAATAAACCATATGAACCCATAAACAAACAATTTCTTTTCTTGACTAGGCTTTCTCAGTAATCTCGGAATAGTTTTTATTGAAGTATATTCGTATTTATTTTATTTTTAAATGAAAAATCAAGCAATATTTCAAGATACTTGATTTTTCAAGTACTTAACGTTCGAACTACTTGACTTGACTTGATATTTGACTTACAAAACTTGACTTGAACTTGACTTGATTACAAGTCAAGTCAAGTCAAGTCAAGTAGCTTGAAAATCATATCAAAGCGTAAATCTCTACAAGTAGAGCAAAAATATGTCAGACGTGACTGATTACAGCTGATTTACCCAAGTAGAGCTAACTGTCTAACCCAAGAAGATCATCTGTAAGACCTTAAGATTATTCTCGTGCATTTTAGATCTATTTGGTCTCAAAGAACAAAGATTGATTTTTCTATTGTTTTTATTTGTGTACCTCATAATTTATTTTTCGTTGTTTCTATTTTTTATTAATTAGCGTATCACACTTTGTACCACTTTGTGTTAAATTATTGTTATTAATTTTAAGCGAAGCACTACTACTACCACCGCATAATTATTTAAAAATTAATCAGTGTTTAATTGGCGTATGCATAGCGCATGCATGTGGTTCTCAATTATAAATTTTGCTTTTACAAAAAAATCAAAAATATTAAAAGCCTTATTAATATTTAAAAAGAAGGTAATTAATTGGCAAATATTGTGTGAAATTTGTTTAGTTTAAATAATTATTTTAATGGCAATTATTAGAGTAGGTACGTGCCTTTTCTCGGTTAATATACAAAGGAAATCAATTAAGGAAAACTTTTTGAGGGCACTTTTAGTATTCATCTAAAGTTGATCGAATTCGAAATAAATCACAGAGCTAAAATAAATACAACAAACAGTCTATTTGAATGTTTAACAATAATAGGTGTATTTTTGCCTTTATTTTCGTATTGTGTTTCTCATTTGTGATATTTGTGAGCGAGCGTTGATATTTTGGTGTATTGACGGCAACCAATTTTATTTTTTACTGCTTCACTTAACAATTTTATTTTTATTACAAAACACACGAGTTTAATTTAAATTTAAACCACAACTTTGTAGTCGGCTCTTTTTCCAAGACTCTCTCGCATTTTGGGAAAACTACTACAAGAGGTGGCAAGGTGGTCCAATTTAAGATGCATGCCTTGATATGGAATTAATGTCCTCAACAGGGTTGGAATAAGTCGTGACTTTTATTAAAAAATCAAAAAAGTTGGACTTTTTGAATTAATTCAGATTTTTTTTGAATTAATTCAGATTTTTTTGAATAAATTCAGATTTTTTTTAATTCAGATTTTTTTTAATTAATTAAGATTTTTTGAATTTATAAGAATTAATTCGTGCGAACCCTGATCCTGGTCCTGGTCCACCCCGAAATTCGTAATTTCCTTCGGTCTATAACATCCGGTGTATATTAGACCACTGTTGATAATAAATGAAAAACCTTTGATGTTACATTACTTTTTTTTTACAATAATAAATTAACAAATCCGTCGGGTTATAACGTTTATTTAATGAAATTTCAAAATTAGTAGGTACATACTATCACATACCTACTTTCTTCCAAACTTCATCTTATCTGCGTTTTCTTCTTATATTAAATTTGGAGGAGCTATGTTAAGGAATTTTGAACGTACCTACTAGACGAGACGTTTAATTTCGTAACTACTTTTAGGGCAATAAATTTAAAGCTTGGGTGTATTTCAGGAAGACTTTTAAAATTACAATCGACTGACGTCTCTCGAACAAATTTTTCAACCGGACTAATTATTTAAATCCAAACTATATTTTAAAATAACAGACTTTAGTTGGTTGTGTTATAAGATTACATTGTTGAATGAGTTTCACAAGCGTGATGTACATGGAGAATCAATTGGTTTAATAATTAAATAGAAGAGAGGTTTGTTTAAAGAGCTTGTTATTTACGAGGTGCACAACGTAAGTAAAGAGAGCTTTGAATTTTATTACGTCGTGTCGTTATTTTTCTCTCCGGTTGAATAACAATCGGTTACAAGAATAGCGCCTCTTTGAACTTTATTTCGAAAGAGTAATTGAATTTCCAATTTTAAATAGGTCCTAACTACACTTTGTATAAAACAAAATTAAAAGCTTTAAACTCGTGTAACCGTTATACGAGAGAGTTTATGTAAACTTTGTTAAGAGGTGTTAAATGTGTATGCTTTGGATTTTTTCAAATTTTTGTTTAAAGAGCCGTCTAGGCGAATCGTATATTTTTCGTACCTTTATCGAGTGTGAGATTGCTATCTAAATAAGAACTTAAATAAGTGATTATATAATCAGAGCAGCCGTCGCCGAAACGCCACGCACCCTCGGATGCTGATTGTACACGTCACCTCCGCCACCGCCGCCGCCCTCGAATCAATATTTGGTGGCGTCTCGCTGTATTGATATCAGATCTGGCGGAGATTGTATATTATATAGGATTTACTTGTTCAGATATATATAAGGATGTGGTTTAATGTCACACTGATTTACTAACTTTCTCAACGCGTCGGTTTTCTTCACCCGAAAATTTTCGAAAGGAAAGCATTTTTCCTATTATATAAAATTTTAAGCTTTTATGACGTTCAAACAAATTTGATATAATAATTTATCTTAAACTTGAAAGTGTACGAAATTTTCCGGCTTTAATTTTATATATTAAGGCTAAATTTAGGTATCTATAAGTAAACATTGCTTACAAAAATTTTTAAGTAATTGCTTTTTGGAAATTTAATTAAAAGTGGAGTAAAAATTTTACGTTTAAAAATTCTAGTTTGTTGTAACAAGAATAGTAAACCTCAAACTTCCCAAGTGTTATTTATTCACAAATTGAGGCATAATTTAATTATGAAACATTCAAAGTGTTTTGCTCAAGTGTAAAACTGGTAATTAATATACACTGATTACCGTAAATTATTATAAATGCGCTTTAATTTGGGTTCTCTTTGCAAATCATTTCTTCACCCTCACTAATTTATGCAAGGGAGCTTTGGACCACAACAAAGGTCCAGAAGTAGAATTCAGAGCTCAAAATATCAAATTTTTAAGACGTTAACAAAAAAAAAACATTAACGGTTGAAATTGACCCGAAAGCACTAGACTCCACTCTAAGAGAACGCTGAAAAACAAACTTAGGGGGTGATGGACGTATCAAGACGTCTAGTGACGCAAGGGACCACAGTCTCAAGTATGAAGATGAATTGATTTTCGCACAATTCCATACTTAAACATTTTTTCGTATAAACTTTGCTTTGAGCACAATCTTGAAGTGAGTATGATGAGCTTGATGATGAGTCAAGGTTTTCTAGACTAGTTTTATTGCTTTGTGTGAGAGGTAGCTTCCTTTTGTCACATTTTTACTTTATTTTTCGTGGATCAATGACTGTTGCGTCTAGAGCCAGCTTAGGCAGTTTTATGGGCGACATTATTTATTATTTATGTTACTTGCTACAGCTATCTACTGCTAATTCTGAAGAAATACTCTGTTTACAACCTTGGAAGCATCATTAAATCAGAGATTTAATGCCCAAATAACGTCGGAGAGTGTGTTCTTTACTGATTGAATGATCTATAGGAAAATTCTGAAGGAAATACTCTATTTGCAACCTTTCAAGCATCATTCAATAAGAGAGGAACCGTCTATGTTCCCAAATAATGTCGGAGAGTGTGTGTTCTTTTCTGATTGAATAAGATATATGAAAATTCTGAAGAGATACTCTATTTGCAACTTTTCAAGCATCATTTAATCAGAGAGGAACCGTCTATGTTCCCAAATAATGTCTGAGAGTGTGTTATTTTCTGATTGAATGATCTATAGGAAAATTCTGAAGGATATACTCTATTTGCAATCTTTGAAGCATCTATCATCATTCAATCAGAAAGGATACGTCTATGTTCCCACATAATGTCTGAGAGTGTGTTATTTTCTGATTGATTGATCTATAGAAAAATTCTGAACGAGATACCCTATTTGCAATATTTGAAGCATCATTCAATCAGAGAGGAACCGTATATGTTCCCAAACAATGTCGGAGAGTGTGTTCTTTTCTGATTGAATGAGCTATACGAAAATTCTGAAGAGATACTTTATTTGCAACCTTTGAAGCATCATTCAATCAGAGCGAGAACCTCTACGTGCCCAAATAATGTCAGAGAGTGTGTTATGTTCTGATTAAATGATCCATAGGAAAATTCTGAAGGAGATACTCTGGTTGCAACCTTTGAAGCATCATTCAATCAGAGAGGAACCGTCTATGTTCCCAAATATTGTCGGAGAGTGTGTGTTCTTTTCTGATTGAATGAGCTATATGAAAATTCTGAAGAGATACTCTATTTGCAACTTTTCAAGCATCATTCAATCAGAGAGGAACCGTCTATGTTCCCAAATAATGTCGGAGAGTGTGTTATGTTCTGATTAAATGATCCATAGGAAAATTCTGAAGGAGATACTCTGGTTGCAACCTTTCAAGCATCACTCAATCAGAAAGGAACCCTCTATGTTCCCAAATAATGTCTGAGAGTGTGTTATTTTCTGATTGAATGATCTATAGGAAAATTCTAAAGGAGATACCCTATGCGCAATCTTTGAAGCATCATTCAATCAGAGAGGAACCGTCTATGTTCCCAAATAATGTCCGAGAGTGTGTTATTTTCTCATTGAATGATCTATAGGAAAATTCTGAAGAGATATTTCATTTGCAACCTTTGAAGCATCATTCAATCAGAGAGGAACCCTCTACGTGCCCAAATAATGTTAGAGAGTGGGTTATTTTCTGATTGAATGATCTGTAGGAAAATTCTGAAGGAGGTACTTTATTTGCAACCTTTGAAGCATCATTCAATCAGAGAGGAACCGTCTACGTGCCCAAATAATGTTTGAGAGTGGGTTATTTGCTGATTGAAAGATCTGTAGGAAAATTCTGAAGGAGATACTCTATTTGCAACCTTTGAAGCATCATTCAATCAGAGCGACACCCTCTACGTGCCCAAATAATGTCAGAGAGTGTGTTATGTTGTGATTAAATGATCCATAGGAAAATTCTGAAGGAGATACTCTGTTTGCAACCTTGCAAGCATCATTCAATCAGAGAAACCGTCTATGTTCCCAAATAATGTCTGAGAGTGGGTTATTTTCTCATTGAATGATCTATAGGAAAATTCTGAAGGAGATACTCTATTTCCAATCTTTAAAGCATCATTCAATCATAGAGGAACCGTCTATGTTCCCAAATAATGTCCGAGAGTGTGTTATTTTCTCATTGAATGATCTATAGGAAAATTCTGAAGAGATATTTCATTTGCAACCTTTGAAGCATCATTCAATCAGAGAGGAACCCTCTACGTGCCCAAATAATGTTAGAGAGTGGGTTATTTTCTGATTGAATGATCTGTAGGAAAATTCTGAAGGAGGTACTTTATTTGCAACCTTTGAAGCATCATTCAATCAGAGAGGAACCGTCTACGTGCCCAAATAATGTTTGAGAGTGGGTTATTTTCTGATTGAAAGATCTGTAGGAAAATTCTGAAGGAGATACTCTATTTGCAACCTTTGAAGCATCATTCAATCAGAGCGAGACCCTCTACGTGCCCAAATAATGTCAGAGAGTGTGTTATGTTGTGATTAAATGATCCATAGGAAAATTCTGAAGGAGATACTCTGTTTGCAACCTTACAAGCATCATTCAATCAGAGAAACCGTCTATGTTCCCAAATAATGTCTGAGAGTGGGTTATTTTCTCATTGAATGATCTATAGGAAAATTCTGAAGGAGATACTCTATTTGCAACCTTTGAAGCATCATTCAATCAGAGAGGAACCGTCTATGTTCCCAAATAATGTCGGAGAGTGTGTTATGTTCTGATTAAATGATCCATAGGAAAATTCTGAAGGAGATACTCTGGTTGCAACCTTTCAAGCATCACTCAATCAGAAAGGAACCCTCTATGTTCCCAAATAATGTCTGAGAGTGTGTTATTTTCTGATTGAATGATCTATAGGAAAATTCTAAAGGAGATACCCTATGCGCAATCTTTGAAGCATCATTCAATCAGAGAGGAACCGTCTATGTTCCCAAATAATGTCCGAGAGTGTGTTATTTTCTCATTGAATGATCTATAGGAAAATTCTGAAGAGATATTTCATTTGCAACCTTTGAAGCATCATTCAATCAGAGAGGAACCCTCTACGTGCCCAAATAATGTTAGAGAGTGGGTTATTTTCTGATTGAATGATCTGTAGGAAAATTCTGAAGGAGGTACTTTATTTGCAACCTTTGAAGCATCATTCAATCAGAGAGGAACCGTCTACGTGCCCAAATAATGTTTGAGAGTGGGTTATTTGCTGATTGAAAGATCTGTAGGAAAATTCTGAAGGAGATACTCTATTTGCAACCTTTGAAGCATCATTCAATCAGAGCGAGACCCTCTACGTGCCCAAATAATGTCAGAGAGTGTGTTATGTTGTGATTAAATGATCCATAGGAAAATTCTGAAGGAGATACTCTGTTTGCAACCTTGCAAGCATCATTCAATCAGAGAAACCGTCTATGTTCCCAAATAATGTCTGAGAGTGGGTTATTTTCTCATTGAATGATCTATAGGAAAATTCTGAAGGAGATACTCTATTTCCAATCTTTAAAGCATCATTCAATCATAGAGGAACCGTCTATGTTCCCAAATAATGTCCGAGAGTGTGTTCTTTTCTGATTGAATGAGCAATGCAAAATTCTGAACAGATTCTCTATTTGCAACCTTGGTAGGTAAGCACCTTCCAGTAAAATTTGATTACGATACACCCTGTATAACATACGGAATTGCTTTAATTAGGTAAAAGCCCCCTTAAATTATACTCGTTTTATTGAGCATAAAATAGTTTACTCAACCTAAAGAATTTTATTGGTTGCAGTTTTTCTAAACAAAAATGCACTCCAAATGCTATAAAATGTGAAATAAACGCGAATCTGTTTTTCTCAAAAATATTTGTGTACGTTTTATAACTACCGCAAAATTTAAATTAATTAATGAAATAATTAAAAAGCAATTGAAATTACGGCGTACTCTTGAACTCAATTAAAAATTAAAATTTAGCAATAACATTTTTTTAATTGATTTTAAATTAATTATAAAATTCAATTTAAACAAATTGAGTTGTTTTACTTTGGGTGGATTTTTCGCGGAAATGGGAGGAGGTGGAAATTTCAAGGTGGGTGAAAAGTCTTATAGGTACGAGGTGCGTACGAAATACTGCAGTAATTTTCCTAACAGGTTATATAAGTAGTTTAAGGTTTATAAATGACGAACGACCTGCACACCTTTAGACTTCGTCCACAGACAAAAAAAACTATTGATGGACGAGAAATCGATTTTTTTCTCGTATCTTCTTGATTTCGAGACGGGAAACGACACGAGACTGCGATTGGTGATACGAGTTAGAATCTAAACAAGAGCACTAAAATAGCTTACTAGACGAGATTAACCTTTCGAGAGCGACATTTTCAATTCGAGACGAGAGTCAAGTTTTGAAATACGAGACGAGAAATATTTCAAAAGTGAATGAAACGGGGATCAATCAAACAGGGCATAGGTTAGGGGAATAGGCCGATGATCTCCAGATGTCCTTAGGTTCAGTGCCGCAAAAAAGCTCTAAAATGAACCCCGAAGGGAAAACTCTTCGACTCAGTAGAACAAATCAGAGAGGCCACAACAGCACGCTCAAAAGCATTGACGAAAGATGATTTTCAGGACTGTTTTAATAAGCGGAGAAATCAAGGAAAATTCTCGGAAGACGACTAGCGAAGTCGTATTTAAAGTTTGATCAATAAATTTTATTTAATTCCCCCATTCATGGGTTTCTTTGATCAAACCTCGTAAGGCTACTTCCACACTGTTCAAAATAACGATTATAAAAAAATAAGTTTAGAAACCCTTCGACCCTTGTACGATTTTTCCCAATATGTTGTGGTTCCACCCTCGTGTCGTCAGGAACGCCAATACCAAATTTCAAGCCTTTCACTCATACCGTTGAGTAGGTAAGTTAGTTGTTTTATAATTTATTACACAATTTATTGAATTTTTAGTTGATCAAAAGCAAAATTTTAATCAAAGTATGCATTGTATTAAATAACGTAATATTAATGAAGCGGAGAAATTTCCACCTGGACATTTTTCACAATAAAACAAAAAGAAATTTTCTTTTGATGTAAATAAATTTAGTTTTACGTAAACTTCTAAATTAATTTAAGTAAAATTAACTTTAATATGATAATTAAAAATAAATTGTCTATTTAGTACACTATCCACCTTTGACATAGAATTCAAAATACACACGGAGAGAATGTTGCATGAAATGATTTATTACATAAACTTCATGTCATACTCCTTTAAAGATTCACTTTGAAGCTTAAATTGTCCTTGTGGGTTTTGTTGTTTTATGTAAATTTAAAATTATATCAACATCTTAAGTCATAAGATTATTTTTGTTGTCGTTACATTAAAATTTATCTTTAAATTTCATATTAAAATTACACGGTAGAATTTTATACGCACAGCTTTTTGTTTTCTTTCATAATGTGTCAATGTGAACCCTTTCATAAGTTTTGCATTTATGTATTTTTTTCTACTTTAATAATTAAGCGACTGGACTGAAAAGATGAATCTTTGTAACGAAATTAATACACAAGAAGGAAAAGAAATAGGCCACCTTTAGTCATAGTTACTCCCACTGTGGAGGTGTGTATCGCTAGTATCAGGAATACTGAATGTTATAAAAGGCAATGACTTATACGAGGGAAACCACCAGGGGGTAGTTGCAAATCGAAGTTTGTGGTAATGAAAAATGAAGCCATTAGGTGGTTCCACAATTCAACTTAATGATAATTCTTGTAACAGTGGCTGTTTTTGGCTGCAATTGGGATAAAGCATCCAAATCTACTGACTAGAGGCGTCTTGGAGCATTACGATATTGTCAGACCTCATAATAGTTCAATATCTTCTTATATCTAACTTCAATATCTAACTTCAATATCTAAGGGATAATATCTCAAAAACTAAAGGCCTATAAGACCTTGTTGACATTTTTAATACAGTCCCTAAAGAAACAAAACCCAAAAATATACAGCTTACATTAAAAAAAATCTCGAAGAACGACTTTTAATGAAAGGCAATCGACATTATTAAAAAAACTAAATTTAAGGGATGTAACTCGAAAATTATTAGATTTAGGCCTATAAGACTTTTCACATTTTTTGTTCTACTGCTCATGAGGAATTTGAATACCCAAAAATATACCAAGTGTTACGTTTAAATAATCTCAGAAAGAGATGTTTAATGTAAGTAGATCAATATTATTCAAACGTCAAATTTAAGGGATGATATCTCGATAACCATTAAGTTTAAGTCAATAAGACCTGGTATATTTTTATTTTACAGTTCTTAAGGAATTTAAATACCCAAAAATATTCGAATTTACATTTATAAAAATCTCGAAGAACGCCTTTTAATGGAAATCAATGAACATTATTAAAAAAACTAAATTTAGGGATGATAACTCGAAAATTATTAGATTTGGGCCTATAAGACTTTTCACATTTTTTGTTCTACTACTCATGAGGAATTTGAATATCCAAAAATATAGCAAGTGTTATACGTTTAAAAAATCTTGAAAAGAGGTGTTTAATGTAAGTAGATCAATATTATTCAAACATCAAATTTAAGGGATGATATCTCGGTAACCATTAAGTTTAAGTCAATAAGACCTTATATATTTTTATTTTACAGTTCTTAAGGAATTTAAATACCCAAAAATATTCGATTTTACATTTAGAAAAATCTCGAAGAATTCCTTTTAATGGAAATCAATCAACATTATTAATAAAACTAAATGTAAGGGATGATAACTCGAAAATTATTAGATTTAGGCCTATAAGACTTTTCACATTTTTTGTTCTACTGCTCATGAGCAATTTGAATACTCAAAAATATACCAAGTGTTACGTTTAAAAAATCTTGAAAAGAGGTGTTTAATGTAAGTAGATCAAAATTATTCAAACATCAAATTTAAGGGATGATATCTCGATAACCATTAAGTTTAAGTCAATAAGACCTTATATATTTTTATTTTACAGTTCTTAAGGAATTTAAATACCCAAAAATATTCGATTTTACATTTAGAAAAATCTCGAAGAACACCTTTTAATGGAAATTAATGAACATTATTAATAAAACTAAATTTAAGGGATGATAACTCGAAATTTACTAGATTTAGGCCTATAAGACTTTTCACATTTTTGTTCTACTGCTCATGAGGAATTTTAATACCCAAAAATATACCAAGTGTTACGTTTAAAAAATCTTGAAAGAGGTGTTTAATGTAAGTAGCTCAATATTATTCAACATCAAATTTAAGGGATGATGTCTCGATAACCATTAAGTTTAAGTCAATAAGACCTGGTATATTTTTATTTTACAGTTCTTAAGGAATTTAAATACCCAAAAATATTCGATTTTACATTTAGAAAAATCTCGAAGAATTCCTTTTAATGGAAATCAATCAACATTATTAATAAAACTAAATGTAAGGGATGATAACTCGAAAATTATTAGATTTAGGCCTATAAGACTTTTCACATTTTTTGTTCTACTGCTCATGAGCAATTTGAATACTCAAAAATATACCAAGTGTTACGTTTAAAAAATCTTGAAAAGAGGTGTTTAATGTAAGTAGATCAAAATTATTCAAACATCAAATTTAAGGGATGATATCTCGATAACCATTAAGTTTAAGTCAATAAGACCTTATATATTTTTATTTTACAGTTCTTAAGGAATTTAAATACCCAAAAATATTCGATTTTACATTTAGAAAAATCTCGAAGAACACCTTTTAATGGAAATTAATGAACATTATTAATAAAACTAAATTTAAGGGATGATAACTCGAAATTTACTAGATTTAGGCCTATAAGACTTTTCACATTTTTGTTCTACTGCTCATGAGGAATTTTAATACCCAAAAATATACCAAGTGTTACGTTTAAAAAATCTTGAAAGAGGTGTTTAATGTAAGTAGCTCAATATTATTCAACATCAAATTTAAGGGATGATGTCTCGATAACCATTAAGTTTAAGTCAATAAGACCTGGTATATTTTTATTTTACAGTTCTTAAGGAATTTAAATACCCAAAAATATTCGATTTTACATTTAGAAAAATCTCGAAGAATTCCTTTTAATGGAAATCAATCAACATTATTAATAAAACTAAATGTAAGGGATGATAACTCGAAAATTATTAGATTTAGGCCTATAAGACTTTTCACATTTTTTGTTCTACTGCTCATGAGCAATTTGAATACCCAAGAATATACCAAGTGTTACGTTTAAAAAATCTTGAAAAGAGGTGTTTAATGTAAGTAGATCAAAATTATTCAAACATCAAATTTAAGGGATGATATCTCGATAACCATTAAGTTTAAGTCAATAAGACCTTATATATTTTTATTTTACAGTTCTTAAGGAATTTAAATACCCAAAAATATTCGATTTTACATTTAGAAAAATCTCGAAGAACACCTTTTAATGGAAATTAATCAACATTATTAATAAAACTAAATTTAAGGGATGATAACTCGAAATTTACTAGATTTAGGCCTATAAGACTTTTCACATTTTTGTTCTACTGCTCATGAGGAATTTGAATACCCAAAAATATACCAAGTGTTACGTTTAAAAAATCTTGAAAGAGGTGTTTAATGTAAGTAGATCAATATTATTCAACATCAAATTTAAGGGATGATGTCTCGATAACCATTAAGTTTAAGTCAATAAGACCTGGTATATTTTTATTTTACAGTTCTTAAGGAATTTAAATACCCAAAAATATTCGATTTTACATTTAGAAAAATCTCGAAGAATTCCTATTAATGGAAATTAATCAACATTATTAATAAAACTAAATTTAAGGGATGATAACTCGAAAATTATTAGATTTAGACCTCGATAACCATTAAATTTAAGTCAATAAGAAATTGTATATTTTTTATTTTACAGTTGTTGAGGAATTCAAATGCCTAAACAATTGAATTTTACATTTAAGAAAATCTCGTATAACGCGTATTCAAAATTTTTAAGTAGTTATTACTTTTTATAACCTTATTATAACATAACCAATAAATAATTACTCATTTAAAGCAATTACAAAATCAAAATCGCATTAAAAAAATTTGTAACTGACCTTTTAAAGAAAACTGCGAAATTGGTGAACTCGGACACCTTTTCAAAAATCCAAAAGGCACGAAAGGATTTTTATTTGTACCAAGCAACACAAAACCTTCACCACGCGGAGTTAAAAATTACACTGCGAACGTACGATTTTAAAAATTAGATATGCAGGACGGTGTTGGAAATCCTTATCCGTATTAAACTAATCGCGTTTATTTTAATGTGCAATTTTTGAAATGAAATTATTTAAAATGATCAAATATTGAATAAGCAAAATAAATACTTAATCCTATTGAATAATTATTCTTCAGGGTTATTCAAAAATAATGGATTTGCTCTTGAAAGGGTTTTGGGGACTATATTAACGGAGCACGGGAAAAATGATAAAAAATAAGTTCTCTTCTGTTTGATATTTAAAAAAATCTTCATCAATTAAATTAATAGCCAAAGGGGCTGCTCATCATTTCAGATTTTTATTCTTAATATTAGCTACAAATTAGCTATAAAAGTTTTATCAAACTTTTTGAACTAATTGGGAATTAGGTATGAGCCTATAAGACCTTGCAGCTCTTCAACTGTTGCCTAGACTAATCCACATTGTTTCTGTGGTTGGTTACCTCTTTTGATTACTTTTGTTAGTACTAAGTGGTCTTAAAATTCTTGGTCACTGTGTAAACACCCAATCTTATCATGGTAAACCTCTATCACAATATTCTATGTTATGATATGGAGTGAAGTTGAAAGGTGAGTGCGTTCATATAAGTAGGAGTCCTGTGAAGAAAGATTAAAGAGAACAAAGGCTTTGGGGCGCCCTACAAGTTAGCAAAGGTTTCCAAACGTGTGTGCCTTGATGGTAACTCTTCACCAGAGACTGGGAAAAAATTGAAACCGGGAAATTAAATAGTTCAGGTTTATATTTTTGATTTTTTCTGCCGAGACAGTCCATCCCTGCTCTTTACCTACATTTTTTGTGAGGTAAAATATTAACCTAAATAAGTTCAGTTGTGTTGATAAATGACCTTTTCTGTAGACGGTGGAGCTACAACCAAAATAAAAAGAATTTTTTCTAATTGGAAAGACCAAGCAAAAGTATTTTCTGCTCTTATTCCAAATACGAAACATCCTCTTTATTAAAAGGAGTTCTAATTAGAAAATAGATGAATTTTAAGAAATTAGAAATGGTAAAATTTGAAGCTCAAAGAAAGAGACTCATAGAAAAATTCCAATATTGGAAATAAAAGTAAAAGATATGGAGCGAAGGGAAAAATTGTATAGAATGATACATTTCTTGGATTATTTCCATAAATCTTTTATGCACGATGCACGTATTTATTGCAATATTAATTTTTCAATATGTCCTAAATTATTAATGGCTTCTATATGCACTTAATACATTTTATAAATTTAAGTTAAAATCGAAGCATGTGCTATTATTTTGAAAACACGATATGAATTGTGCATGAAGCTAACGTCTGAATATTGATTACAACTACTCACTATTGGAAATATAACAGCAAAATATTTCTATTTACTATTTTCTTCTTTAAATTTTTAAATTTAATATAATTTTCTTTACAAAACATTTGCCCTAAGGTTAGGGTTTCAGCTAAATAGAATTTTTTAACCTCTTATTTTTGGGACCTTGTGGATCTATCTAAAGCTGCATTCGCATATCCAGAAGGTGCCTGTATGTTCGGCCGCACCACTGTCTGTTTCCAACACGTCTTCTCGTCTGTCTGCTCCTCCATTTTCCACCATCGTGTGCGTCTATGTTATGACCTATGTATTCTCCAGCTCGTTTGTCTGATGCCTACCTACATGTCTGTCTGTTGACACATGCCACATAGCCACATAGCCTGTTGGACTGTTGGTATCCGTCTATCTGTCTGTCTATCTTCGTCTATCTAGACTCTGGATGCTGTATATATTAGCGAAAGGGGTGCATATTAATAATAACGAAAGTTACTTCATAATTTTGATGGTTAAGTGAATGGACAAGTTCCGTGCTGACACATCGCCCCTTTTTTGTTTTAATATTTTAACCAAATATGTATTTTTGGCATTATTATAAAACTGAAGATATTAGTAGACTAAAATGTTAAGATTGTGTCTACTAGGGTTTCATTTTAATGGACACTTTCAGACAGCAAAACATCCCCTATCCTTATAATAACATTCAACTAAAGCAATTCCGTCAGTCTGAGATGTTAAAACTTAAGAAACATATTTGCATAGTTCCTAGTTGAATTAATTTAAAGGGGTTTGTTGTTGTTATATCGCACGGTATTACAAAAATCAATATTATAACAATAAGAGTTTAATAAATTGTTTTGTTTTTAAAGTTTTTGTAAGAAAGGGATTTTTATTTTAAATTGAACCTTTTTTCGAGACTCGAAAAGTTTACAAAAGTGTGCTCGTGATTATGATTAAGCTTTATATTTGAAAAATTGGTACTAGAACTTTGTAACTCGATAGAGTTTCTTCAGTGCCTATCAAAAAAGGGACTAAATTTGAATTTTTTCCTTAAAACAAATTAGGATGATTTACGATTATAAAGTAAAGAAAAAATGAGCATTTGTTGCATGTTTTCTCAAATTAAGGTAGAAAGAGGTGTCGGTTCAAGTCGTTTGTTCGTAACTTTTGCAGAGATGGGGTTGAGGGTTGGGGGCGCGTTGCTTGATTTATATAAACTTTAGTAATATGGAACAGTTAACAAATGTACTTTCTCATCAGGGTAATATTGTTTGGACTTGGTTCTATTTTTCTGTATCGTTATGTTGCAGCAGTTTAACGATAAAAAACGAAACGATAATTTAAGCTTCTCACGAATCAAGTTTACCCCTGAATTTTTCACAAAACTTCATCGGCACGTAAAGCTGGAATAGGAAACACGGTTTTGACATTTCGTATATTTTACGAAACGGAACAAATTAACGTACTTTTGAAGCTTTCCATTTTTTTTTATACAAAAATGCATTTTTATTTTATTAAAGACAAGTTTTTGAAACTATTTTATAACTAATTAATTTACATTTTATATAAAACCTCGAAAAGGTTTTAAAATAAGTTACCTTTTTAAAGTATTCTTTAATTAAAAATTTTATTAAATTTACTTTTAATTATGGAAATATTATTAATTAAATTACCTATGTGCTCAATTAAAAATATTTTAAACATTCTCCTCCTGCATAAATTTGCGTTATTTTGATACTTTGTAATTCGTGGCATTGCATTAATTTCAGTTGCATTACGAGTGCAATGGTTTGAAATTAGAACTGCAATTGTAACATAAAACTTTTACTATCAAGAATGTGCCCTTGAAAGCGAATCATTTTTACCTCGTGTTGATATGAATGGCGAATTACCATTGGCGTGCAATTGGGAAATTTCCAAACCCAAACATCCTTCAACAACCTTTACACTCCTTAAACTGCTGAGCTCATTAGGCTCGACTGTATCTCCCTAGACAACTCGTGTTCCCAATAACGACTAACAAGATACAAATCTTGGTGAATATGACTCGGTCACTGTTTTCCCAGACCACTTAGTCCTCGTCTTGAAGATCCAACTGGTCCTCGAAGAAAGATCACTAGGCCTGGATGAACACGAACGGGACAGAAGTAGTCCCAGACCACCAGTCCTCTCTTGAAGATCCAACCGGTTCTCTAAGAGAGATCACTAGGCTTAGAATCCTCGAGACGCTCTTTCCCACCAGATCACTAGTCCGCTCTCTTAATAAAAACATCATTAGATCTAGTGAAAAGAGAATGTGCACTCACCAAATTAGTAGTCCTCTCTTTGAGATCGAAATTGGTCCTCTAAGAAAGATCAATAGTCCTGATTAAAAACTAACACGTAAGCTTCTCTTCCCTAGATCAATAGTCCTCTCTTTGAGATCATAAGTGGTCCTCTAAGAAAGATCAATAGTCCTAGGCTGAAGCAACAGGGTAAATAAAGTAATTACAAAGGAACTAAATAATAATTAATAAATAAAATAATTAATACGGGAAATTGACTAAAGGGAAATTAAAGAAGCTCGCCTACGCTCACCACAAAGGTGAAACGAGAAGTCCTTTATGAAAATGGAGAAGGGGCTTTTATTTGAGATATTATCCATGTCGTACGAATCTGATAAAACTTCTTGTTATGTTGGACATATTCACATACGAGCTGTGGTATTATTTTTGTGCCTTTAAGAAGTCTAAAGGCAGCTTGGCTATTCAGATTCGCTTATTAGAGTCTTGGCCTTACTTTACAATTTCAAATGAGTTTGATTAACTTATTCTTTCCCTTCAAATGTCATTTAAACGCTTTAATCATAATAGCTGCCATAAGAAGGAGTTTTACGCTGGTGATAGACAACGGCTGTCATGTGCTTCCTAAAGCTTCTGTAGATTTGACGCTCGTGTGCACGCACCCATATTTATGACAACAGCAGCGAAATGTTAGGTAAAACAAAACAAAAACTTTTAATCCCTCTCCTGTTCAATATTTTGTTAAAAAGCTTATTTATGAAAAAGAAATTTTTGTACACGGAACAAAAGCTGTAGCTCGTTTCGTATACAGATTTAAAATATAAAATAATGAAATTATTGATAAATAAATATAAAACTGGATGTAATCCTTAAATTTGAATTTTGTAGAAATTCGCATTGCAACAGCAATTATTCGCTTACTAAATTGCATGTTTGTTGTTGTACCACATTAACCATTCCCCAACCAACACTTTAAACGGATTTCAAATCCAGCCATAAATTCTGTTATCCTGGCACTCCCCCTAAATTCGCATTTTAGTTTACTTTACGTCATGCAAATTTTAACAAAATACCTTATTAATTGGATCCTTAAATTTTTTTGATTCAAATTTTTTTCTTCTGCTTGAAAGTCAAAAAAGTTTATGTAAGTTATAAATTTTAGAGGTAGTGATAAAATTGATTAACTTTTAATTAAAATTGGAACGTCTTTAAGCTGAGGTTTGCTTGCTTTAGGGTGTTTTAATCTTCAATATGAACTTTTGAATCATTTGAGAATAATTGAAAAAATCGTTTTATTTAAAAATATATTTTTTTTATTAAAAAAAGATATAATTTTACTCCAATTCAGTAGCGTCGCGATGTCCCAATGGGCCCGTGTGCGAACTCTTCGAAACCTTTTATAAATGACCAGTAAATGTCCTTTTTCCTCTAGGACATCCATCAATTTTTTGTCGGTTTAAAAACAGCAAGCAGAAACCCCAATTTAACTCACCCTCGTAGATACAACTACTGTATCCAGCTTTGGCAAAGGCATTGACAGGACCTGGGCACTTTTGGGACGTAAGTGACTTACATAGGCTCTCTTTGGTATGATATATGAGACAGAAGAGTGATTTTTGTATCCAAGATTCCGATTAGCCTATTTATGAGGAATGGAGCCCAATAGTCCAAGAGAGAGCCTCGGTGAATGAATTAAACCCTCGGTTCTACAACTTTACGCACTTTCGCTCATCATTTGCTACGCCACTGACATAATTTCTCCAACTACGAGAGATTATTATTCAATTTCAAATATTTTTAATTCAAATGTCAAAATGCCACACGAAGTAATATTTTTTAAAGAATTTTTTTGTTCGTTAGTATATAACTCGCAATTTTTATATTTGAAAGAATTTTTATTACACTAATTGAAATTTGGAACTGCTCTTCGTCTATATAAATGTCTACTAAATGTTCCATCTCACCTGTCTCAAGCAGAAGATATTAGAGCAGTTATTACAAGGATTCCTGCACGTAATACCTTCATTGGCCTTTCTACTTTATGCATGTTTTATTGAACGAAATTAAATTTCGAGATAAAATACTGTGGTTTAGACATAAACGGTTTGATCAAAAACTACTTCAGAATTTTTCTTCACTCTTATTTAAAACGCATCCTTTTCGATATCCAGCTAAACTGTTGTTAAAATTGGGATATTTTGTAGTCGGTCGGTACGTATTTTCCATTTATTAGAACAGAAAAAACTAATTTAATGACTAAATTAAATCTAAAGGTGTGTTTCCACCTAAGCTTGGCTCTAGTAGTGCGCCTTCCACGAACCTTGGGCTAGTTTATTCTTCCAACTCCATCACTAATACTGATGCTGTATTACCCATGTGCTATCGCACGAGGGACGAAGTCTCCATGACGCCCAGTCTGATGGCCTATCATAGAGGTGACGGTCTGCTCTGGCTTTCGTCTAATCGCTCTTCGAACTCGTGTTTTACTTTCTTTGGAAACCATAGACTAAGGAGTACCACCTATTATTTAACTATCGTCCTCTTATTGTGACGATAGTCTTTTCGATTGATCTGCAGGTCATTGTTAGTGCACCACACCAGACACCACCTGGGGTTCGAAAAAGGACATTATGAATTTGCAGTTATCGCCGGTTGTCCTAATTAAGGGACTTTCCAAACCCATCAATTTGCACTTACCACAGAATTCTTCCAACTTTATCACCATACTAATACTGTATTACCCAGGTGGTATCGCACGGGTAAAGAAGTCTCCATGACGCCCAGCCTGATAGCTTATCATCTGTCGTATGACGGTCTGCTGTGCCCCACCACCTGGGGTTCGAAAGGACATTTTGCATTTGCAGTTATCGCTCCAGGGGGCTGTCTTAAATAAGGGACTTTCCAAGACGACTAATCCATCGTGCTCGTTGGATAACTGTTGAGGAAGATGAGGCGAACAGCTGGCCGAAAGATAAAAAAATTCACATACTTTGTTACGGGTTAAAATGTTTAAGTCTTATTTGTAGAAGGGTGGGTAATGGAAAGCTCATGTTTCACGCCTTATTAGCACTCCAACTTCCTTGAAAATTCGCCAATTTTTTAATTTTCCATAAAAACCTCCTGAGCTGCGTATTTCACATGAAAACCATCAAAATGACGTGTAAGAACGTTTGTGCACTTCATCGTGCGGTTGGGTCGATGGTCACAGTGTAGACGCACCATTAAGCAATTGTATTGTGTTTAACACATTTTTAAATTATTATCGATTGCCTTTTTTAAATGTAATAGAATAATTTAAAATTTTAATTACAAACCGTTTTTCGCGAATTGTTAAGTATTAACAGTTTATAATTTATGCATAAAATTTAATTGGACGGTAAATTAAAAATCGTACAATTATAAAGTTTAATTTAAATATAAAAGTGTTAAATATTTTTGTAATAAAATTAACCTTTTTTTGTAAGTTAAAGGTTATAATAACACCTTTACGTTTAGCAAATGGAAAAAAAAGTTCTTTGCTTGAAAGGGTAGGAAACATCGAATTGAAAATAACGTTATTTTTCTATTTCAAATTTGCCCGTGTTTCGATTCTTTTCTTTTATCCGGCACTTGGCGAACATCAGAGTCCCTAAGGTCCTTCAATTCCATCCTGAATTATTCGGAATCAGAGCTTGAGAATAACAACTCTTACAAACTAGTTCAGAAGCTAAGGGTCTCTTGACATCATGTCAAGGGTCAAACGAGTCATATGTTCGACATATAAGAAAAGAAAAAGAAAGTATATACGAAGATACTTAATTTTCATATTATTTTGTTTATTATTTACTCGAGGATTTTTTAAGTAAAAGTCGCTCGAGAATTTAAAAAACTGCTCGTGCCTTTTTAAGACTGTTAATTAATTAAGGAGCTTTATTCTAACAGTACATTAATTCTTTAAGGAATTTTTTTATTAAAATATGTTACATATTTTGTAATTTTAATAAAGTGAAAAATTACTCTTAATTAAGTGTTTTTAAGCAAAACTCGATGTAGAGGGTTTCAGCACTGCTAGCTAATAAAACGATTTTTTTTTAAAAAGAAATTAGGTTTTTTGTAAGTCGAAAATCTCGATAATACAAATATAAAAAATTGGCAACAAAATATACAAGGAATATGACAGTGATGGAAACGAATCTGCAGACGAAATATAGGAAAGTAAAAGATGATATTGAAGCGTTCGAGTTAGTAATCCTTCTATAGAATAAAATGGGACTCGTCTCTTTTGTGAAATCCCAAATGAAGATAGGTTTTTCTCTTTTTTTATATTATAAATCTGATATTTGAGTTTTGTTATAATTATTACACGTATTGTTTAGCTTTGTTTGAAATTTAATAAGCTTAGAAGAGATTGTTTTCAAATGTTGAATTAGTTTTCAAAATATATTTTAATTAATTTTATTTTATTGATATACAGGATGCTTCATCTCCTAAAATATTGAAATCTACAGAAACATTTTGCGAAAGTTGTGGGTGGTTTTCTGGCTGTGATGAACACTCGCTGGATGCTCTCTGGATGCTCTAACACTGTTACAAGTTCAAAATATTTTCCATCTTTGGTTAGGGTAGTTTGGAGTTGATAAATATTGAGACTTGTGGACAGGTGTCTTTCCTCACCATAATGCATTACTTCTTAAACCATTTCTAAATGTGTTATAAATTGAACTGGAGGTTCTTCGAGGCTACAGTTGGGCCATTGTCGACAAATGTTGCAATAGTTAACTATGTTTTCTGGAAGTCGTTGTGGTGAAGATAAATAAAGATGGGACCAACAACATTCCCTTGTGGGACACCTGACTTGCTTAATGTTCATAAAAGCAATAATAAGATGAGACTCGCCTCTTTTCCTTTTCTGAATTAGCAAATAAAGATAGACTGTGATACCTGATGAGCTATACATTATCGTTATTACACGTATTGTTTAAGCTTTGTTTGAAATTTAATAATATTGGTAACGATTGCTTTCATAATATTATTGAGTTAATTCTGATAAATGATTTTTAATTTAATTTAAAATAGAAAACATGTTGAAAACTTAAAAAAAAGTAAGTTAATGGCTTTTTAATGTTGCTTATAGGGAGGTAGAATTTACATACGTATACCAAGTATTAAATATAAAATTTTAATTTTTAATAGATGTAGCCGAAAATTGTATTTTCCATCCAAAAGGAGTAAAATAAATATTCAATTTTGTAAAAGGAGGCAAATAACTTTTTTTTTAAACTGTAAATACTCCGAAAAATGTAAAGTGAAGTGAATTTAAAATAGGGGATCTGTCATCACAAAATTTCCTCATGATTTACATAATGTTATGAATTTTTAATTGTAGCTTTAATGTCATGGACTTACGACTTATCGAAAAGTTGAGAAAAAGAATTTATTATTATAGATTAAAAGGGTATTGCCTATAACGGATAATTTGTCTAAAAAGATAAAAGCGTCTTAAGTGTAAATTAAAATACTGACAAAAGTACAAGTCCAGTCGTACAGTTGGCTCGGATAGATAATTTTATGCTGTATAATTTTTATTAGAGGTAAAATTACCGTCTGATCACTTCATAATGATCTACAGTCGGGAGAGACGCTCTTAAAAAATCCGGTCTAATACAATATTTCATTTTTTAATAATTTGTGAAATATTAATTACGGCAACTAGGGCAAATATTTTTATTAATTTAGTTATATAACTTTATGTTCTATAATTTTTATTAGAGGTAAAACTACCGTCAGATCACTCCATAATGAGCTACAGTCGGGAGAGACGCCCTAAGTTGAAAAATCCGGCCTAATACATATATTTTGTTTTTGATTAATTTGTGATATATTAATTATGGCAACTAGGGCAAATATTTTTATTGGTTTAGTTATATAATTTTTATTAGAGGTAAAACTACCGCCAGATCACTCCGTAATGAGCTACAGCCGGGAGAGACACCCTAAGTTAAAGTGATATAATATTAATTATGGCAACTAGTGCAAATACTTTTATTGGTTTAGTTAGATAATTTTACGCTGTATAATTTTTATTAGAGGTAAAATTACCGTCAGATCACTTTTTAATGAGTTAGGGTCGAGACTCAGGACTGGCTCTGTAGTTTGTGAATTTTCTATCTGTAAATAATTATGTAGTCAACGTTTAGGGTTCCAAGTTCCATTTTAGTCACAAATACTTATTCTTTCTTATTTGAATATAGAAGGACAAGAAAGAGAACAAGGAAGTTACTGTAATTGGGTGCTAAAGCCAGATTAGGACTTTTGAGTTTCTTTTGATCAGTTCTCAAATACCCTGTTTGTGTTTGCGTTTTTTTTTGCTCTTTTGATAATTATTAAATTAATGCTGAAAATTTCCTAATATTGAAGGTTTGATTTTGTTTGTCGTCAAATATTGGTTTCGAACAAACAAAATATGTAGAGCAAACCGCGTGTATAAAATATATCGACACCGTTTTATATTTACTACTGGTTTTTATCTACTTCTGCACGCAAAATAACTTACGAATTTCATATAAGAGTAACAGGATGAAATTAATTGTTTATTGGAATATTTTCCAACAATATATCTTCTTCGCACAATTTTTTTTCAATTTGAAATCTAAAAACTTTAGATTAGAAATTTTTTTCCTCTCCCCATCTCTTTCTTTCACTTAATATTCAGTTCAAGTGTAATTATGACTTCGTAGATGTCTTTAGAAAAAAAACCTTTTAAGTGTAAGTTTTTAAGTTCAGAGCTTCAACGTAAAGTCGAAAGAATCTTTGGCGGCAAGTTTTTGATGATACAAAGTCGTAGGGCGAAGTTGAGGGCACAGCCTAAGATCTATGGGTTCAATTATTTTTCACAAAAAGTGATTCAAAAGGTAGAACCGTATCAAATATCTACTGACTTTACATCACATTACCTTTCACCCTTAAATTCGAACCACATCCTTACGTAATATTTGCTCTTATAACCCAACTTTGTAAAAGGCTTCTATTTATCACGCTCAAAGAAAAAGTTGGAAACAATGTGTTTCGCATTATTTTTTTTGGCGAAAATGAGAAAGAATTTACCAACATTTGTCATTTGTAAACAATAAAGTAAAATATTATTAACTTGAATTTTAACTAAAACTTTTGTGTTTGGTGGAAAAAAACTTATTTTGTGTTATTCAACGAATTAGAACTAGGTTTGAGCAAAAGCTCATCTTTTTAAAAGCTCTTGTTTTAAAATGCACTTTAATTGTTCGTTTTGTAAGCTTTTTTTTAAATGGAGTAGTGTAAAATCTCGTGCGCTGTAAGTTTTCCGGATAAAAATAACTTAAATAAATTGGATGGGATAGCTTTTTGAGATTTTTCTACAATACTTTAAGGTCTTACGACACGTTATTATAATACAATCATACATCTACCTACGCGGTTATAACTAACTTCGTTATTATAAGAGGTCAGCTCAAGTAGAGCAGTGTGGAGAAGAACAAACAAGACGAGCGTAACGATTTTTTTTACTTCATGTCAGAGCAGTGAAGGCATGTCAGTCCTCAGGAATTTTTTGTTTCTAATAGTCTTCTCAATGATTGTCTTATTTTGACATATTTTATATCAATTTCTGCATAAATTTGTCTTTTGATGATCCAGTCTCTTGATGGTGTTACTACGACCCTCGTCTGCATTGGCGACCTATGCCTCCTCCACCTCCATTTCTGAGTGAAGATTCTTTTATGAACACTCTATGTCGTTTTTTAATACTAAATACCTTAATCTTCTTTTTGTAAGTTATTAGTGGGAGTACACAGACAGGGAAGATCTTTTAAAGCTTACTGGAAAGTTTGAGTTCCCGTTCCAGGTCTTCCTAAAGCTGCTCAAGTCATGACTATTCCTAAACCTGCCTCATACACACAGACTTGCCTTTTGGTTTGGCCTGTGCATTTGTGCAGACGGCCTGCACCGTTTGATCAAACCAGAACTTCTGGACATCGTTCAGGCGGTCGGATTGACCTGTGCAGGCGGCCTGGACAGGCCTAACCGGAAGGTAAGCCTGTGTGTGTGGCGCGGCCTTTAAATTAGTTTCAGCTGTTCGTTGTACAATCTATATCATGGCATTTGATTCACAAATTTGTCAGTGCTTTCGATTTAAATTCCTTGGATGTACAGGACGGTAACCTTGAACCTAACCCTTTCATTGCCGTTGCCTTGTTGCCATCAATGACATGAATCGTAGCACGAAAACCAGCGTACACCTAATCACGGACAAATATATGGCGAGATACGATCTCACAAACCCAGCCACTCGCCCATCCAGAATTGGTCAGCTTCTAATGATGAAACTGTAGCGATACGCTCTACAACAACTTCGCACAGCACCATAAAGACTCATTTAATTTATCTCTCAACTTCTAAAAAGTAACAAGCGTTTTATTTTAATTATTGAACCAGAAGCAATTATTTCCTACCGAATATAAATTTTACGACACGAAACGAATGGAAATGTCCATAAAAAAAGAAAAATAGACAATATGAGGGTTAAATATAAGTAGAGCTATTAAATTTCGAGAAAATTTAATTTAGTTTGCATAGAAATATGGTATGATGAGCTTAAATCTAATACGTGTATGGCAAAACAATATAAATTTTAAACGACGCCAAACAATTTCTCTCGTTAATATTTACACTCGAGATCAAACTTATGAATGTAAATATTTTTGAATAAATTTAATACCGCCTTCCATCGAGTCTTGATAGAAATTTCTACATAAAACCCCAACTAATGTTCTAGTAATACGCGTAGTATCACTTCTACTGATGAATTATTGATGTTAAGGACGATTTCGTGTGAAACGACGCCTGTGAATGCAAACTTCATACACTCCCTATTGAAGGCAAGTTAAGAACGTTCCAGGCTAAGGTATATAGTATAAGAGTATTATACAAATTTCCACAGTTTGATGTCATTTCTAATATTCTCCTTTATTAGCACTGTTGCTGTTGGAGTTGGAGAATATTATTGTACTCTATGATCAAAGTATTTAACGTTATGGTTTCAATAATGTTCTCATTTCAACAAAATGTAGTTGTTGCATTATTGTAACAAATATACTATATTTAATGTACCAAGAGTATACTTTTTATCGTTAAAGTTTTAGAGTTATCCCCACTGCAAGTTTGTCCTATTTATTTAGACTTTTTTACGATTTAGGGTAAGGATTGGTAGAGTGAATGTTAAACTGATGGTTACGTGCTCTTAGGCCACTAAGTATAGCCCTTCGACCTTATAACAACTCCTCATTTCTTTCAGTCTTTATTCCACTTCAACAATTGGAAGATCCTATGAAAACTGGAGAGTGAAGGGCCGCTGTTACTGATTGAGTATGGAGCAGGTTTGAGATACGGCGATATAAAAGCTCTGTGCCTTTAGACCACTAAGTATAGCCCTTCGACTTTATAACAACTCCTCAGTTCCTTCAGTCTGTAAACCACCTCAGTTATTGGAAGATTCCATGAAGACTGGAGAGTGTAGGTTCGTGGATACTGATCGTGTATGAATGAGATTTGAAAGATGACGAAATAAAGGTTACGTGCCTTTGGGCCACTAAGTACAGCCCTTCGATTTTATAACAACTCCTCAGTTCCTTCAGTCTGTAATCCACCTCAATTATTGGAAGATCCCATGAAGACCGGAGAATGAAGTATTGCTGTTACTGATTATGTATGGAGGAGGTTTGAGAGATGGCGAAATAAAAGTTACATGCCCTTAGGCCACTAAGTATAGTCCTTCGACCTTATGATCACTCTTCCGTTTTTTTGTCTTTAATCTACCTAAACCATTTGAAGATCCCATGAAGACTAGAGAGTGATGGGTCGCTCTTAATGATCCAGAATGGAGGAGGTTTTAAAGATGGCGAAATAAAGGTTGCGTGCCGTTAGGCCACTAAGTATAGGTCATTGATCTTACAACAAATCTTCAGTTCATTCGGTCTTTAGTCCACCTCAGCCATTGGAAGATCCCTTGAAGACTGGAGAGTGAAGGGTCGCTGTTACTGATCGAGTATGGAGGAGGTTTTTGAGATGACGAAATCAAGGTTACGTGCCCTTAGGCCATCAAGTATAGCCCTTCGACCTTACAACAACTCTTCAGTTCATTCAGTCTTTAATCCACCTCAGCCATTGGAAGATCCCATGAAGACTGGATAGTGAAGGGCCGCTGTTACTGATCGAGTATGAAGGAGGTTTTAGAGATGACTAAATAAAGGTTACGTGCCCTTAGGCCACTAAGTATAGCCTTTCGATCTTATACCAACTCCACAGTTACTTTAGTCTTTAATCCACCTCAATTATTGGACGATTACAGGAAGACTGGATAGTGTAGGGTCGCTGACTGGTCGCTGATACTAATCGTGTATGGAGGATCTTTGAGAGATAACGAAATATAGGGTAGTGCAAGGGGAAGTGTGAACACCAACAGTAATTCACTTGCTGATTCTAGCGAGGGCGAGAATATCACTTAGCTTCTTTTATTTTACCCACTTTACTACGTCAGGGTAGTTGGTGGTAAATGGCCATTCCTCGGGCTCCTCTCAGTTCCCTTACTATAAGTCACGTTTAGTAATATGATCTTTATCTATCTCTCCATCATTTCAGTGTACTTTTTCGCTCTTTCAGTCTTATAGTAGCTATATTTGAGACTGGTAAAGCATGGAAATGCTAAATGAGCCAGTGCAGAGCGCTGCTCTAGTGCCGAGCGCTACACAGCTGCTCTTTTAGTGTTTTTAACTATAAAAACTTATATTTTATATAAAACATAGTTTGATTGATATTTTTAGAAATTGCCAATTAAATTGTATAACTTTCAACAATGTTGTAATTTTTATTATAAACTTTTACGAGCGACGTTCGTTCGATTAGTCGTAAATATTTTATAACAGATTTTAATTTTATGTACTCGTGAGTGGATTGTTTGATCATTTTGCATTCATTTACATATTTATCTTGACATTTCACCATTTTGACTTTAGATTATAAAATAGTTTGATTGAATTATAGAGGGTTAACACACAACGATTTTTTAACCAAGTTATAATTGAATGAAATCAATTTGTTGTCATACACGTCGTCGTGGAAAATATTTAAACAAAAACAATTAAATAGAACAAAGATCGAAATAATTTTAATCTGGTATAAAGCAATGCTGTATGAAATTGGCAGTGATCTTATTAGATTTAATCTCTCTGCTAATTAAGTGAACAGATCAATTAGCACATTTTGGTGGTGTTTGTGGCGAATGAGCATGTAGACGCTAAAATGGGTTTGGCGCATATTCAAATTATGTTATGTCCAGAATTCAACCAAGCAACAGAGGGTTTATATGCGACTGTTCCCCAGATGTAACTTAATTAAATTTCAAGTTATTCGAATCTAAAAATTAATTCCGAATTTATTTTTCGCGTAAACAGTCGTTTAATTTAAACATAAAATGATACGAATCTATGTCCGTTTTTTACGTTTATGTACAATTTTGCGTCGAACGTTTTTCGCAAATTAAACGAATGCAGAAAGTTTAGACGTAAATATAATATAATATATAAATTGCAGGGTTTTACATATTTCATATGTATTTTATTTATGCTGATGATAAAATTTAAATGTTTTTGCTGATGTGTAAGTATAAAATAACCAACGTAACTTAAAGTTATCTGAAGGTAAAATGGTTGAATAAAACTCAAAGTCGACTCCACTAATTTTATTTTATAAAATTAGTGGAAAAAATTAAAATAAAATTAGTGGAGTCGACTTTGAGTTTTATTCAACCATTTTACCTTCAACCATTTAACTCCACTTTGAGATATGGATACATTAATCAATTTAAAGTTATCTATTTTTTCCGCCCTTTTTTTTTCATTTAACTTATTTGGGAAATGTATGTATATGAGTGGCTTTAGTTGAGATGTGTTTGGAAATGTAAAGTAATCAAGTTACACAGAACTAAAAATTACGTTACCTATGTAAATTTCATTACTTCTTTATCTCCTATTTGCTTTTAAATTGTATAGTGCACACTTAAATAATGAGTTTCTAACTACTTCCACATAACTTTAATTTTACCCAACGTATGGGATTTAGGGAAAAGCTGTTGGATTTAAAGAATAATTGTCTCGTCGTTCATCATCATCTGCTGTTGTTATTCAGTTCATTCTGAATATACGCATCCCTAAGTTGTTTTCGCGCGCTCTAACCTTAATCCTATTAACTGTTGTAATGCAACCAATTGATCCGTTCGATCCGCCATAGTGTAGCTAGTCTTTTCGTATTTTTTTTTGTTTTCCTTCTATTTTTCAGCATTTTACACTTAAAACTTTGACGTTCAGCATGAGCGTTTCTCTTAGCAATCAAATATGTTATTATCCGAATCTTAGTGTGAGTAATCAGATGCAGTTGACTTTAGAAGTCGTGTACCGAGTTTTTGTACACTAGGTTTAATTTGTGATCAGTGTTAGTGAGTTTAATGCTAGTATAGCATTAGTAAACGTTCTTTTAAGCCCCACAAGTCGTATGACTACTGGTAAGCTATCTCTTGGCTCTTGATAGCGATAGAAACAAACTAACACTGGAAACGCTAAAAAACATTGTGGTTGTACTTTGGAATGGTGCTAGAGCTCTGAAAACTTCTAGACTCTTGGAAGTTCCGATAGAACCATCTAAATATGCCCCTAGATATATAACGATCGCTTCCAGTTCTTCTGTTATTTTGATGCTAGCACTGCTGGAAACCTACAACTGTGAGGGTGTTTATAGCCTCTGTCGTAGCTTCTTGGACGATTTACTGTTTGTCACTCTGGAATTACTTATGATGGATTCCTCGAAATCGCATGACCACGGGTAAGCTATCTCTTGGCTCTCGATAGCGATATAAACTGTTAATAACACTGGAAACGCTAGAAATGGGTGTGGTGGTACTTTGAAATAGTGCTAGAGCTCTGTAAACTTCGAGACTCTTGGAAGTTCCAATAGAACCATCAAAATATGCCCCTTGAGAAGTCACCATCGCTTCTAGCTCTTATGTTATTCGTGCTAGCATTGCTGGAAATCTTTAACTGTGAGGGTGTTTAAAGTCTCTGTCGTGGCTTTTTGGACGATTTACTTTTTGACACTCCGGTAGGAATTCTTTACGAAAGATTCCTCGACAGTCAAAAAAGGCCATGAGCATTGATTTAGTCTTTCACAAGTTTTTGCACATCCTTGATAGCTATAGACCTTCGCTGCGGATAATTTTATCGTGCAGGGTTGCTCCGAACCAGTTTGCGTTTTTTCACATTGAGGTGCTTAAACAGGATATCAGAATAACGAAAGTTCCGCTACTGAAAAGGTAAAATCGGGTAAAATGCTGCTGATAAAGGCCCCCACTGTTAGTGATTTTTCTCCAACTGTGCCCAAGTGAGAGCGAAAGAGGCGTGACAATCTCATTCTCATTAATTTGCGGATAAGAAGCAGTAGTATAGTCCGAAATTTAGCAGAACAATAGGACGGAATCAATATCTTGCGTAGTACAGATGAAGGAAGCGAGCACCCTCTCTCTAAAGAGGCGAGATACCCTATATCTCTAAAACTAATGGAAGCAGCTGTTACCAGACACATTTTCGTTATAGCTCATTGGCTCTTCTCTAAGGTCCTGACATGTTCAGAAAGGTTCGATTGCACTAAAACAAGTTTAATGATCGCTCATACGCTCTCTCATAAAATGAAATTTCGATAAACAATTATTAAATCCTGCTACGGCTTTGGAAACTACGAGAGCCTCTAGGAAGTATCCGTAGTACTATCAGCAGTCTAATAAAATGCACAACTGAATCAACTGTATTACATTGCTGAGATTATGTAAAGCGTCAGCCCGCGGGGGTGGTTTGTATTGACTTGCTGGACCTGAATCGGTCTTTCGAGGCGTCACGTCGTTGACAAACCAGCCTCATTTTTCCTTTCTTCGAAATGACAGCGAAGTGGACAAGAAGAAATCCAACGATATCCAAAAATTGGTAAGAAAAGCGTTAATAAAAGTGAGGGGGGCTGTAAAATGACTGATGGTAGTGGCTGCTATTTGAGTGCATAACAGAATCGTTGCTCTGATTCTCAAGATCTTCATAATACGAGTTCAAGGGTTTTGCTAAATTCTATGGAAGTTCGTATCTTAGAAACCATCTTCATTCAACATCCTCTAAACTCCTTCAGGTAGTAAAGTGTTCAGCTACTGACCATTAATGGCTGATGGTTACTGCTGTTTCCTGTTTCCTACTGTTGCTGAATTTTGCTCTAGAATCGTCTCTCTGAATCCGAGAACATCACTTCACACGGGTAGCTTTTTAGTTTTTGGAATTTGGCTGCTGCTACGGCTAGTAAAAAATATTCGAGGTAACAGCTAGTAATTTACGTGCCCCAACAACCAACAGCAACGTTCAACAGGAATACAGAGCTCATGTCATTGTTTCTATCCTAGAATCCTTGAAAGGCAAAAGAGCACCATAGAGAGTATAATTGGCTAGTAAACCTTTCCAATTTAGTGGTTTGGATCCAACACTAAACTAGAGACTCTAGACGGTGATGTTATGAGACGTCCAGAAGATTCACTAACGGTTTGTTAGTAAACATCTATTCGAAGCTGATAAAGCAATTTTTAAAGTTAGAACTATCTCGCTCTTTTAAATCTCTTTATAGTTAACGAAATTTGAAAAATCAAATGTTATACAAGGGCAGTCAAAAGTAATCTTATAAGAGATTCGATTTTTCCGCATCGGTTTTGCTTTGAAATTTAGTTATTTATTTTTGCATGTCATCATCATCGTTGTACGAGTATCGATTTACTTCCTTAACTGCACATCTAAGTCGAGCTTGAAATATCTTTGAAGAAACCACGAACTCAATTTAGATCCATTACTCTGATGAACAAGAATCAACCACTCTCGAGTGGTTAAAAATCTCAATTTAAAATTAAATTTTTGTTATTTTCAAATGAAATTAATTTCTCTTGTAATTTAAATTAAAAGTAAAATTATTTAGATTATAATATGTGATTTTAAATGTGAAGATGGTGATGTTAAATGTGTTTGAGAGCAATTTTGAAGACCCAAAAGCGATTACAACTTGAAGGAGTAATTGTTTTATGCCACTTTTACTTTAATTAATACTGCGATAAACCTTCATTCCTTACCATTTCTAACTATCATTAATTTATGTTTATGCTCCCATCTTTCTTCATTATTAAAGAAGAGGAAACGATTTTTTACTTTTTCAAATTTAAATTATTTTTTTTACATAAATTTCTTCTAAATTAGCAAGTAAATTGTGTTGTTAGGAAAATAATTATTTTAACTGGCGACAAACTTCATTTTATCTCTTTACTTTGTCAAGTGCCTTGGAACAATAAAATTTAAATGTAAGCATAAACCCAGAATGATTTTCTTATCATAAATATTCATTTATAATAAAATTCTAAGTACCTAGAAATTTTAATTCTCGAGCGTTTCGTCTCCATGTTCGTCTTTTTTCTTCCTCTCGTTCTCGTTAAAAATAAGAATACTCGTGCATTGTTTGTGGTATTCTTGGATATGTCAAATAATGTTCTATGATGAGAGAATATTTATAATTAGATGCTTGTGTTTTGTAAAATATTTTGAATATTTATTTAATACGTGCCAGTGTATTATTGGCTAGTTATTATAATGTTATGATACTACAATAGCAGCTGTCTTCTTCCCAAAACAAGGAATTTTAGAGAAAATTTGATAACTGAATTACCTACTATCGATTTCACTAATAGTTCTGGTCTATTACCAATTTCACGAGACTCGGTTGGGACCCTGTTCTATTGCCACTCTACTACCAAGCACAGAACTGGACTGGCTCATATTTGGCCGACTGGGCCCAAAATGTTCAATGATTTTCCACCTCAAACACCTGCATATTACCTACGCTTTTAATATTGTGATGGAGCCGATATCATTCTATCTGGGTGTCGTTCTATTTGTTCATTGCCCGTGTCTAAACTGGAAAGTATGGACCTTGACAAAACAAGAAATTTTAGAGAAAATTTGATAACTGAATTACCTACTATCGATTTCACTAATAGTTCTGGTCTATTACCAATTTCACGAGACTCGGTTGGGACCATGTTCTATTGCCATCCTACTACAGGGCTGGACTGACTAATATTTGGCCCATTGAGCCCCAAATGTTCAATGATTTTCCACCTGCATGTTACCTACTCTTTCAAGATGGTGGTCGAGCTAATATCATTCTATCTGGGTGTCGTCCTATTTGTTCATTGTCTGTCCGTATGCCTGTCTTGCTATTTAATTGTGCGTGCTTGTGTCTAAAATGGAATGTATGGACTAAACACTATCTCAGCTAGAAAGGATTTTGATTAGTTGTGTCATCAGTAATGCTAATTTTTGATGAGTATTTATTTATGGAATTTGTAGAGAAAACCTCAGGAAATCTTCATTTCAAGCATTTCAGTATTTTATTGACTTTGGCAAAAGATTAAAATCTTATTTTAATTTAAGAATTTAATCTCAACGTTAGAACACGAGAGTTATACGATAGTAAACACTAAATTTACATATTTCAGTTACCTTATTTTAAGAGTTCAAATTTTTAATTTTTCGTAAAAACGAGGCTAAAAATCACCTACTAATTTAATTTAAAAAAAAATCTCATTTCTTGGGTCAGCACAAAATATTTAATTTAGTTGTTAATAACTTGTGCTTGAAACATTCCAATTACGCAAACGACTTAGCGACACATTGTCGGCTCAGCAGATTATTTCCACCCTGTTAAACTATAGCACTCTTTATTATTCAGTTTGCACAATTTTCTTTTCCTTTTATTCGTAGAGGTAATCTCTGACTTGTTTATTTATTAAGTAAATAGACATCTAACAAAAAAGTATGTTGAAAATTTTATTTTCTTATCTACTTATTTGATGTTGTTTCGTTTTCAAGATACTTTTATTTAAATTAAACAGCTTTTTAGTACAAAGTATAGGGAAAGGCATGGTCTCGAAAAACCTTTTACTGGCAGAGTAATCAGTTTGAGACTTTTTGTGCAGATAAATGTCGATTTGAAGACACTAAAATCGATTGCCTGTCCGTCGATCGGCAAGCCGATATGTCTTTCTGTTTATGTCTGTGTATCTCTTCTGCCTTTTTGTCCGCGTTTAAAAATAGCTGCCCTTCTTTATCTGCCTCCACCTATCTCTGATTGACTCTGTTTGCCTGTCTCTGCATGATTATCTCTGCCTGATTGACTGTCTCTGTCTGACTGTCCATTACTGTAAGTACGACGCTATCTGACAGGAAACTTAGACTACCGTCAGAACGACCTGTCTTAGTTTGTCTCGCTCACAGGATCATCCCAACTTACACCTACTGCCCAACTCGTAACCAATAACTACACTTCTTGTTGTGATAAAAAGCTCCCTCAGGGGGCGAAAACACGAATCGGGCAGAAAGAGCTTAGACTACCGTCAGAGAGAACTGTTCTTGGCACGTGTCCAACCTCCTGTACCTGGGCCTATATCACCCCCCTATGACTCTCCTCAAGAGCAACTTTTCCCTACTATGTCACACCCGCCCTGTCCAGGGATCAGAGTCCCATCTGATTCCCGTACAGGCCCTCACTCGGCCCAACTAGGGTCTTCACTCCTAGACCACCAGGCTCTGAGTCACTGGAAAAGTCTATCTATGCTGCTGGTGACAAAGACCTGTCCGGTCTCCTCCTCCTGACATCAGGCTCACGTCGCAACTGGACTAGTTTAAGGATTATCCGTGACAAGGCTTCGGCTGCTGGTTGCGACCTCATCGCATCAGTTTTGCGATCTTTCTCGAAACCACAACTACATTTTCCTGATAAGGCGGCGGAGACGCGACCGGGGAAGTTCTAGAGGTTAGGGCTTGATCCAGAGTCGCTCCTTTCTCTAATCCGGCTCACTGTTGTTTTAACTGTCGAACTTCTATGAACAGAAACACTATCTCCATATAGTGAAAGATCTTGGATTAAAAGGGAAGCGGTTGATCAAAACGCCCGGCACTACCGTCTTCACCACCATGATGGTGGTGTTCCTCTTGCCTGTTGTTTCCAAAGAAAGAACATAAATCTTCGGTGTTCGGTGGGCTTAGACGAAAGTCAGAGCAGGCTTCCATCTCGTTGAATAGCCTTTTGAGGGAAGTGAGGGGGCTTCGCCCCCCGACCAATCCTCTTGGAGCGACTTCAGTATGATGGTTGTCGAAATAGTTTTGTCCTACTTCCACCTGCCTCTCCTCTTGAAATTGGTGACTATGCTTCATGTCTGTGATAGGATGCCCTCTCCTCTACTACCGTCAGAGTAACCTGTCTTTGGTACGTGCCGACGCTTCTGAACCTGGGACTCGTAGGACCTCTTAGACTCTCTTCAAGAGTATCTCCTTTCGGAATGACCCATCCTGCTTAGGGATCTGAGACCCTCAGATCTGCACCCCACGACTACCAGGCTTTCTGACTCACTAGAAAAGTAGGAGTTAAATCAACCAAAATCTATCAAGTTGTGGTGGGAAAGACAACCTTTCCAGTCTCCTGCTACATGATCGTAGGTCTAGTGGCAACCGGACTAGTTTCAGGATTATCCTTGACAAGGCTTCGGCTGCCGGTTACGACCTCCACGCTAATTTTAGGAGTGCGGAGGATTGTGGTGTTTCTCTTGCCCGTTGTCTTTCAAAGAAAGGACAACATCAGTCTTCAATGTTCGGTGTTTAAACGAAAGTGAGAGCTTCCATCTCGTGGAATGGCTCTGAGGCGGGAGGGGCGGGCTTCGCCCCGACCTAACCTCCTGAGGCGACTTCAGTATGATGGTTGTCGAAATAGTGTTATCATATTATCAATTACTATCTTGACCATATTTTTTGTTTCTGTCTAGGTCGATCTAACACATTTTGTACGCGTTTGCCTGTCTATTTCTACCGCTCTGTCTCTGTCTTTCTATCTAGGGGTGTTTGCCTATCTGTCTCTGCCTAACAATCTGTCTATTCATCTGAATGCGTCTAATTTCTCTGCTTTCGTTTAGCTGTCTGCTTGTCTACCTACTTATCTGTCTTTGTTTGTCTGTATTTTTTGTGCTATATCTGTCTTTACATATCTAGATTAGTGTGGTCTGGGAATGGAGTCTAAAATTTACTAAGTACATTATTACTAACTTGGAGTATTAGGTCTGTTTGACATGAACTAACTATCTGTTAGTTACTAAATGAACTCAAGGAGTAAAAACACGGGAATCTAAGCTTTAACGTCAACGTCAAATGGGCGGAGAAATTTTAACGTTGACGTTAAAGCTTAGATTCCCGTGTTTTTGCTCCTTGAGTTCATTTAGTAACCATTTAGTAACTGTTAGTAACTAACAGTTAGCAAGAGTTAGTTCATGTCAAACAGCCCTTAGTTTAAAGTTGGCTGACAAGACTTTTAACCAAATTTAGGCCGAGTATTTCAATCGACCCTTAACTTAAGTGTGGCTTTAAACTGACCTTGAACCAATAGAAGTATACACAAAATTGTAGTAAAGCTCAGCTTAACGCCATATTTAAGTTTAAGGGTCGATTGAAATACTCGGTCTTAGATTTTTTTACTCTCTTCCATGCTCCAACTAAATTAGAGTTTGGTTGGAAAACGTACGTATCTTATTCGAGTAGAAGTTTTGGCGATTTTACAACTGTCTCGTAAAACTTATAAATTTAGTAATTCAAGTGGTAAATATCGAAAATGCTATGTGGATGTTCCGTCTTGTTTTAAGCTCGGAAAATCATATTTGTCACGAACAAATTTCCTTTTCCTAATGGTAAAAATTAAATTTTTTTACATCTAAAAAATTTAACTTTTTTACGTTGGTCGTTAAATTAATTTTTAATTGGCGAGAAAATTTAAATTTAATAATGATAAAATATAATTTTGGTTTGTAAATGGAAAAATAATATTTATGTACTATTAGAAGTGTAATTTCTAAATGAATCAATCTCTGTCAAGTTTTCTCTATCAAGATCCTTTTGGGTTTGCCCATATCAAATGCAAGTAACCAACGATCTGTCACAGCGAATTAGTTCACTTCTGTCGATAAAGTGTGTTTGTAATAGCATAGAAATTTTATGGCACCCTGTAGAGAATGATTGTAATTGAGATTTAGAAGTTAGAAGTTGGGATTTATTTTAGGCTTACACTGCCAGTTCTAATTAATCAAACCAAACTAACCTGTTGTCGTTAACTTTTTTTTAGTGAAGAACTAAAAAGATTCCTTTTACAGATGCTCGTTTCACACACAATTACGTCTAATGTGTGGTCAACCGAAACTTTCAGGTTACACCAAAACTTTTTTTTCTTCCTACTATCGATTTATACTTTTCAAAAAGTTTTGAAAAGAAAAAAAAATGATTCGAGCAACTATTTGAAAATATATCTTGTGTAAACGTTATGGCTTTCTCGCGAGTAGAACAAAGGTGTTGCGAAAACCCTCCATCCATCTAGCATTTAACCTTTATATTGCTTTTCCTGGTTTTTGCTTTTTTTTTTGGTTTATAGTGGGTTGGATCATGATCGAATAAATGAGCGTTTATTTCGTTAAAAATTTAAGAGTAGAAAAAAGTTACTTCATGATGTAGGTGCAAAAAAGTTTCAATATAGTTACCTTTGTGTGGGTTTCCTTCTGATTGATTTTTTTGAATATTTGTTTGCTTCACTTGCATGTTTAAATTGAATTTTCGTAATGTAGTTTGAGAGTTCTATAAAATTATTACCATCAACAACAAACACAATTGAATTCAATAATTTTCCCAAATCGATAACAGGCAGTTCTGATGGTATTGTGCTGACAATTTAATTAGTTTATGCAGAATTTACCAAAAATTTAATTAGCTTTGATGTTGCATTTATAGCGTTTATGTTTAATAATTTTTTTGTTTGTGTACAAAAGTAAGAATATAAGCAAATCGATGAGAAAAGGCACAAAAGAACCGCATTGCTGGTAGGTTAATGGGTCATGAGGGTGCGCGGCTGAAACACAGCTTGTCTTGAGAGTCAATTAAATGGACGCTTCAAGAAGCTCGAACATAATAATATGATCCATAAATTTACAAATAGATAGGGGAAAGTGGGTGAATATCGACTTTTGTCCAATATCGACCAGTGCCCTACAGATTAGCGTAAGCGTAAAAAAATAAAATAAAGCATACTATATCATTTCTTGGTTCATGTTGCAAACATTGACTACTCATAACAAATGTTTGTGTCGCACATGCGCTTTACAGTGCTAAAAAATAAGTTTTTACGGTTTTCTTTATTATATTTTGCTGCGTGGTTTTAAGGTAAAAAAACTTTTTTAATAGAAATAATTGCATATTTCTATTTCTAATCAATAGATATAATAGCTATGTTTTTAAGAATTTGAGTTAAAATAAAATAAAACGAACAATCGGCCTTTATTATACTTTGGAAAAAGTTCTCACCACAGCTCATGGGGTAATATCGACCATCTCCGTCGATATTAAACTACATGACTTTTTATGTTGATTTATGTACCTAGATGCCTAAAAAATATGTAAGGAAAATATCTCGTCAATCTTGTATAAAATGCAATACGACAAAGGCGGTAGAAGCCGTACAAGAATATGAACGAGGAATTAGAAAAACGGTATCGACATCTATGTACCGAGTCCCGTAATAGTACGGTGAAAGACCGTCTAAGGCACCCTAAGTGAATAGTTTTAAAGTTTCTCAATGTTTTGTATATTTTTTAAATATGTTTTCTAATATAAATAATAATTATATGAATTCATACTTTGGTCGATATTATCCTACCTAATGATCGATTTTACCCAGCGGGTTGATTTTACCCCTCAAAAACTTGCTTGACTTTTATATTTATTTTTTTAGGAATGTGTTAATATCTTCAATTTTTACAATAATTGTAAGAAGCGTGGAAGTATACTGGACATATAAAAAAAATTTCAAATTAATTGAATCAAATTTAGAGATTTTATACAAAAAATGCCTTAGGTGGTCGATATTTACCCACTTTCCCCTACATAGTAACCCTTTTTTATGTCAGTTTAGTTATGATCTTTTATATTAAACTTAAAAATAAATTTAATCATTTTCTAATTATCAAACAATTTTAGATAAAAAAAGAATGGCGTTGGAATGCCATCTTTCAGAATTTTAGTATTTTTGCAACGTTTTGTTTTTATCGTTTTTAATTAAAGAATCTCTTCAATTTTTTAGCTTTTTCTATCATCTGGATATTACCCTTCTTGTGATTACTTCATCTTTCGGGGTTTAATTTCAGCTGTTCTTTTCAAGTCACCACTTTTGATAAAGTCCCTCGCTTTTACGTTCTCGTACGGCCTTCCCTTCTAATAACTTTCTCGAGTGCTCATGTAAACTATCTGTTTAACTCTCCTCTTGGGGAGATTTCGGGATTTCGATCGTGCAGCCACTATTATCGACTTCCAATCTTCGCCACCCTACTTCTAGTTGCAATTCTGCATGGTTCTCTTTTTATTTTGACAGCTCTCAACGATGTTGGTCACTTGGCTTTATAGTCGGACTCAGTGTAGTAATTTTTTGGCAGAGCTAGGTGCTATGGACCAAAATATTTGGATTTTGACAGACAGCAGAAGAGTGGTTTTGGTCGTAGATAGACATAAAGTAACAAACTCTTGATTAGTGGAAACGCGGTCCCTGTGGGCACTCGCTATGCCATAATCAAATAATAAATAATAAAGTTCTTGTCTTCTAACCTAACCTAACTTAAACTAAGCTAACCGTACCTGGCAGAATACGTTACGTTTTGGTTAAGCACTAAATAAGAAAATCTAGGTTAGGAATGTTAAACCTTTTAGCATTTTTATATGCATCAAAAAATTGAAATGAACTCTGGACTAAATAGCTAGAAGGATGGGCTATAAAGACTTGGTTATAGATGGCTTAACCTCGTGTGAAATTTCTCACTCGTAGAATTTGCGTTTGGAACATGAGGGTGCATTTTAAGATGCAGAAATTAATATTATGAAGGCTGGTTTTACATGTTTTCTGTCAAAAAAACATCTACAACAGTTTTCATAATGGGGCTTCAGTTGGGAAACTGATTCGTCGATCTCTGGATATCAGAATAGAGTTAACGCAACCTGTTTGGTATGAGAAGGGGTGCCCTCTAATTGACGCCCCTGGTTTAGATGTCAGATGGTTATGGTGGGACTTTGCTTACGTCTAGGTAGATACAGCCCACTAAAGCGCGTCCCTTCTTCCCGCGATGGGCTTGGACGAGCCATTATCACCTTTCTGCTATTTCTAAAAAATTTCCTGTCTTCTAACCTAACCTATCTTTAGCTAAGCTAACCTCGCCTGGAAGATTAGAGATCTGGTAAATAGATCTCTAAGGACCGGTACTTTACGTGTCGGTTAAGCACTAAATAAGAAAATGTAGGTTAGGAATATTAAGCCTCTTAGCCTCTTAGAACTCCAGACTAAAGAGCTAGAAAGACTTGGTTATAGATGGTTGAACTTCGTGTGAAATTTTGTTCCCCACTGCCCTAACAATCCCAATATGTAATTTATTAATTGGGTATAAATTTACCAAAATCCTTAATGACCTCAACGTAAACATTTACACAAAATTTCCATAATTTTTATATTGAACCAGTTTTAATTATTTATAAAATGCGTGTTCATTTTTCCAAGTGAATAAATATTGGTTAAATTAAGAGCTTAAATTATGTTAATCGTATTATTGTTTTAACAAAATTAATTTTTTTTTATAAATAATATAAAAATGTAACTCGTTGAAGTCTCGGTGCGAACTGTAATTTTGTGGATTCCCTGAGGTATACGTTTAATTTAGACATGGCTGGAAATGTATTTTACAGTTTCAGGGGATGTTGCTTACATTGTACGTGTCATGTACCTTTATATTGTTACACGGAAAATTTTATTGTTTTTATTAGTACGTACGTAACTATAATAAATCTTAAAAAAATTTCCAAACGATTACAAAATATTCGATTTACTAGTAAAAAGCTTTGGAAAACCTTTGAAAGTTTTTCTTTTTCTAAAATTTATTGTAAAGTTCGGTTTATGACATTTATTACCAACAACACGTTTCTTATTGCACTTCTACAAGATTTATTTGGTGCTACTTAAAAGTAATTCAGAAAACTTTAGCTTTATTTTCAGAACGTAGTACAACCACACAGCATTGTTGTGGCTTTAAATGAAAATCCGGATTTGTTCTAATAAAACATTTTTTTTCCGAACAAAAAATAAAACTTGCCACACGTTAAATAATAAAAGATTTTTTTTTAATTTGGGGAAAATGATGATATTTTTTAGATATTACAATTTGGAGCTTTATTATTGGTTTTTGTACTTTTTAAAATGTTAGCAAAGCATTAAAAACATCATTGTAGCTCCATTTTATGAGGGATCATTAAAACTTGAGCAAATAGCAAAAATACAGTTACAATGTAGGTAGTTTGTTGTTACTAGTATGTAAATTAATTTATTCTATACAGAAGATAATTATGGATTCTTTATCCATACAACTCAAACTTAATTATTATTAATGTGCAAAAATGTTAGAACTGAGCACCTTAAATTAGAACCAGCCTTAGAATTTGGACCCAGATAAAACTATTGTAGCTCAGCATGGAAGTCTCCTGCAACCCACTTTGGAAAATTCCTGCAATTCAGCATGCGCAATGCGCATACAGGGAAAGTTCCTGCACGTCAGCTTGGAACGTTAAAAGTAGCACTTGGAAGCAAATTAAAGTTGAATAAAACTCTCTCCACACTATAACAATCGGCGACGGTTTTATGTGGAGCGAACGTGTAGACCATAAATTTTTCATGTATATCTTATGTACTCGTAAATGCTAGACTTTGCGGTGTTAAAAGCTTAGAAATAAATTTTAAATGCAGTCGCCACGTTGTCAAAGTTTAACGGAACAAATGTATACCTAATTCAATTTTTGACACGTTACTGTGATGGTTTTGCGATTTGTATGCTTGTGTCGCTCGTAGGATCAAGGTTAGTGGTACAAATTTTGTCGGTATATGATGGCAATCCATTTGCTTGGAGATCTCACCAGGTTGTCCCAGATATGGCGCTAATCTTTACGCATGGTTGGTACATTAGACAGTACGTGAATTTACCTCGCCCTGGGGGTCAATTCTTGAGATCCTTCGACTTATCACAAACGTTGAGTTAAAACGAGTGTTTTATCACAAATTCTGTTCGACAACGTTGCAAATCCTTTTGTAGGTAAACATTACGTGAATAACGTCAATAGCGAAGGACCTTACGTCAAATGGTATTCTTGAGAAATTCGTTTTCAAAGTCACTCGTTTTACAACGAGTGATCTTTAGCGAGTGACAACTAAACGTGTGAAAAATAGCACCGTTTTATCTTTTTCATGACAGTCACAGTAGGGTGCTTGGGTGTATTCACTGTTTTCATTAGGGCCATGAGCTCTAATTGTCGACCCTTCGTGATAAAGCAAACATTCGTCTATAACGTCAATAGCGATGGAAACACTTATATTCCAATTCCACAATTATAGAGAGTGATTCATTCCTAATATCATGCGGTAAAATTTACGGCACCATTTGTTATTGAATGGTACGTCCAATGTCAGATATATTTACATATCACCAGGATGTCTCTATCGAACCCTTCGTTTAAGTTCGTTCCCTTCGTTTAAGCTTAGCCTACAAATTTTCTATAGGGTTATGGGCATGCTGGCTTTTAGAAAATAAAGATCCGGAAGGAAAGTTATCAACCGTTGACTATAAGACACAATACGACGCAATTACTATTTTAGAAAACCATGGATGACTCATTCATTCCGTCGAGTTTACATTATCACTGGCTGTCATGATCTTTCCTTATAAGTGGAAGTATAAGCAACTATTTCTATTGGAGAAATTGATCGGAAATGGCTATATTTACTCGTCCATTGCGATCCCTATTATAACCAAATGGATCTTTCCTGTTAGAGTAGAGGGTATTTCTTTATTCGATGATGCTGGCCACACCAAAACACGAATGCCGGTTTCGGTCAAGTATAAACTGTCCAGTATAAAAGTAAAAGTGTCTCCAATAAATTCCGCGCAAGGCATTACATGATCTGTCAGAATCTCTTCAATGTATCCTGCGATTGTCAACCCCCTCCCCAATTGCTACAATGAGCCACTCTAGCAATGACAACAACAGAGCCAGTTCGAGCTTCTATAGAAGCGGATCTTGGAAATCTTTGCCTACCGTCCAACGACTAATAGCCATCTCTCGTACCTCATGGAGCTGTTGTTGCCCTTTTCCTAGTCGCTCATGGAGGACCGCTACCTTGAAAAACGTAGATAGATGTCTTATTGTTCTTTAAGACCCTTATAGAATGTCACTTTTCTGTGATGTACAGTCAACCTCTTTTATAAGGACTCATGTTTTCGGGCAGGTCGTCAGGATCTAAAGGGTATAATAATTGATATCAATATTAGTGATTTGATGGCTAAGATGGACGATTCGAGTACTTACGATGGTAATTGCTGGCAGATGCGAATACTTTTTACGTTGCTAGTTTACCCGTATTATTTAATTACACCCATTTGTGATAACGAGCTCCATAAAAATTAAAACCCCTCTTATGACGGTCTCGCGTCGTTACCTTTACCTCCTTCATGTTACAAATTATAATATTAAAAAGTTATAAATAAAATTTGCGTTGTTTTTATGATATTATAACAAATTTGATTGTAAATTTATGCTAGCAGTAACAATTTAGAATGGCGTTGAGTTAATGTTTGAAACCGAACAAAGCCATTAAGAAGATTGGATCTTTTTTTTTATTTTATTAGTTCTTTGTACTTAACGTTTAGTAAAATAAAATTGTTAATAACAGTACTTTGTGGAAACGCTAACGAAATTAGTGTAAATGGCTTAGAAGATAAATAAATTTCCCGCGCAGCGGAAAATTGGCATACAACTTTTGGATATTAAGTTGGAATATAATGTGTAAATCTTGGTAATTAAATTGAAATATTTCGTTATTTTTTGTGCCCTTTTTTTCAAGAAAAAAGAACCATTATAATAGCTTTAATAAATTTTTGTTTAAATTGGTGGTTTAAGCGTTGCCTGTTAACTTAAAAAGTTACCGTAATTAATTTAGACGTTTTGTTTTACACTGTTATTCATAATAATTTTTTGTAGTTTAAAAAAAATCTTTTGTGAGTTTGGTCTAAAATGTTGAAATCTATCAAATTGGGTCAAAATGGTAATAGTTGAAGGGTTTTATCAGTAATATCGCGACTGCGTAAGACAGATATTGTGTTGAACGTGTTCATCTTTATAGCTATTGCTAACAGATGAGAATAAATTTGATGTTTCATAAAAATGAAACTGAAAGGCTTTTGTCCTACATTGCATTTGAGATTTTTACAGTCGATATGAAAGATTCGCTCAAGTATTTGTTTGTAGTCTTTTTGATTGAATTCGATGCGTAATGTATTGAAGGTTTTATAAAGAGTAAACTTTTCTATTTTCATTATGGTTTGGGATAAAGAGAAAAATTCTTAGCCTTCTTCAATATTTCTTTTTCAATAATAAGTTGGAGTGGTAGCTTAAATTAATTTTGTGCAAAAGTGTTGAGAAAAATTACTCCCTAAAAAGTGGGCACTTTTAACAGCAACTGGAGATTACTATCGGAAAATTCTTCACTTGTAGAATTTCAGTTTTAACGTTTCGATGCATTCTAAGATGCAGAAATTAATACTATGACAGGACAGAAATCATCTACAGCAACAGTTGTAATAGTGTGGCTGCAGTTGATGGGAAACTGATTTGTCCATCTCTGGGTGTCAGAACTTTGTGTATTGTTCCCGTTTACAAGATGATGACTGACTATGAGAGTATGAGATACTCAATCTCAGTTCCAGCTCTGTAAGCTTACTAAGTAGGCGTGGTTGAACGTGGCGAATAGAAGGATTTCGATTTTTTCTTCTTTTGGGGTTCTGTGGATTGGACTTTGACTAAAAATCCCACAAAAATTCAGCTAAAACCCTTCTCCTCTTCCGACGATGGGCTATGGGCTTAGACGAGCCGATGGCACTTTCCTGTGAATTCTAAAAAAACTTCTTGTCTTCTAACCTAACCTAACTTAAGCTAAGCTAATCTAACCTGACAGAGTAGAGAGTCTTGGTAAATAGATCTCTAAGGGCCGGTTAAGCACTGATAGAACTAAAACTGGTTACAATCAGGCGTTCCCATTGCTAGTGTTATCGTTTAGCGTGGTTGAACGTGGCGAATAGAAGGATTTTTATTGTCTCTTCTTTTGGGGTTCTGTGGAGTGAACTTAAACTAGCAAGAAGACTCTCAAACGATCTAACCTTTTTTGTACGAGAAGGGGTGACATTAAATAGCGCTCCTGGCTTAGATGTCAGACTGAGAGGTTACTGTGTAATTTCGCTTACGTTCAGGTAGATGCAGCCCACTAAAACCCGAGCTAAAACCCTTTTCTTCGTTCGGCGATGGGCTTAGACGAGCGGATGACACATTTCTTCACTAAAAAAACTTCTTGTCTTCTAACTTAACCTAACTTTTTTTTGTAATTCCAGGGAAGTTGATCGGACTGGTCTGGTTTTTCTGATCTAGCTCGTGATCTAGTTTCCTCTTTCTTCTCCAATCTACTTGGAAATCTGCTGTCACATTACTTCCGATGTAAATAGAAAGCTTTTTACGTTTTTACTCTCTCCTCGGTTTTGTCGTTCCGGCCTTTTACTAGGCGCCGTTTATTCTGGCGTGTTCCGTCTTTTCTAGCTTTTGTAACTGAAGGTGTTGTTGTTTGGAGCAGGTGTTCTCCATCCGCCCTCGGTTCGGAGTACCTAGTGCCGAGGGATTCTGGGTTGTGTTTGCTGCTCTCTCTCCAGCTGCTTTTTAGTTTGCATTATCCTGTGAACCAACTCTGCTATGGTTCTGCAGCTTTCCTCGTCTCGGAGCATGATGTAGACGAGGTTGGCTGGAGTCAGAGCTTCGCCGACTCTCAGCAACGCCGTGATCCGCCTCTGTTCCCAGCGATAACAGTGGAACTGGGTATGTTCTACAGCGTTCGTACTTGATGCGATGTTTGTATACGTTAAAGCATCCGTGGCCTGTGACGATTTGCGTCAGATGGAATGACGGTTCGCCGTGTTTCCTCTCTACCCATTGTTGGAGGTTTGGTATGAGGGATCGAGTCTATTGACCATTCTCTGTTTCTGTCCAGCAGTGCTGCCACTGCGCCATGGTATCGGCGCGGGTTGTCGAATTTAACCTAACTTAAGCTAAGCTAACCTAACCTGGCAGAATAGAGACTCTTGGTCAATATATCTCTAAGGGCCGGTTAAGCACTGGTAGAACTAAAACTGGTTATAAACAGGCGTTTCCATTGCTGATTCCTAACGTTATGGAATTAAAACGTGTAGATTTGTATCGACAACTTTACGAGCCCTCCGAAGGAATGGGATCATTATCATTTAGTATCTCTTATTGTTATTATGTTTTCTAATTAATAGTCAAATAAAATATCCGATAACAGCTTATCCATTGTTTATCGTTAAATATTTTCTGTTTCTCCTTCTTTGTTTTCTATTTCATTTACATGTGAACTTTATGTTGTTTATGACTTATCTATCCACTCCCAGCTGTATAACTCGGATCATTTTATTGTATCGTAAGCTGGTTTGAAGTCTACAATAATCGAAAACGTCACTTTTTGATATTCATAACTCTGTACTTGCATTTCTATTACAGATCCACCGGTGTTCTCTCTCTAATACCGCAATAGTATACCTCCAAGTCGTTCTCCATTTTTATTACCAACCTACAACTTTGTTTATGATGCAACGTTAAGCAAAACTATACCCTTGTAATTTGCAATTTCAATTTTATCCCCTTTCGTGTACAACGAATGTAGGAGGCTTTCCTCGAACTCAATTTGTATACCTATATTAATTTCTTCTGAAAGGTTTTCCAAGCAGCGAGAACAATTTTCTCTTCAAAAAAATTGTCTAGGTTGTTAATTAGAGAAAACTCTTTTGTTTGTACCTAAATTAAATAAAAATTTCTTGTCTTTGTTTAAAAAAATTGTACAAATTTTGTTATTATTAAAGCATTAAGAGAAAATATGGTCTTAAAAACAAAATTCAACCCTTTACAAAACGTACAATAAAAGTTGTTAAAATTGTAAGGAGGAATATTATTTTTGTTGAAAATAACGGTGACTAGGGAAATTATGAAGAAAGGTATAAAAGTTTTTGTAAAGAAAACTTAAGATGTGTAATTTCATGTTTGGGTTTCATATAAAGTTTAGTGAATTGTTTGAGTTTAATATCAAGTTTAAGTTTACAATAAAATAACAGGACGTAATCTTTTACTTTTAATCATTTTGTTAAAATGTGAAAACTTTTATTATAAAGACTTCCCCACATGCTACGAGAAAGGTAATTTTTTCTAAACGTTGTTTATAATTTCGTACTCTCTTCTTTGCTTTTTTCGATGGGGGAATTAAAAAAATAATTTTTAAATCAACGTATAAAACGGAAAAAAAAATCTTTTGTTACATTGTTTACGTAAGCAATAAATGGCTATTAAAAAGATTGTGGAAGCAAAGGTGCACTTTGGATGGATTTTAAAGCTTAACCTTTTCAAGCAGCTCCCCAAATAAAGAGAAAATTTTTTTTCTTTTATAAAATAAATTCCTTAATGATATTGGATTAGCCAGGGGACTCTTCGTACATTCTCATCCATTTTAGTACGACCACTTTTGTGCGGAGACATCCCTTTGTCCTGTGTACCAATAACTACTGTTCTATCTACTATACTAATTTAAACACAGCTTAATAAGCCTTCAATTGTATTCATTTCCAACTCATCCCATTGTATTGTATTGTAATCAGGGGTCGATTAGCTTCTAAGCCTTACAGAACTGCGACCAGTGTTGATCTTTTGTTCATAACCCTACTCGTATTTATGTTCTTAGGAATTCAATCTTGCCAGAGAAGCATAGAAGGTCCCTAAGAAGTTTGCTTTTAACTTCTTCAGGCGTCATATGAGCCCGCCCTAAGTGCTTCAGCCTAAGCCGAGCCAATGCATCGCAATTGCAGAGAATGTGTTGGGCGGATTCGATTTCAGATCCACAGAGTCTGCATAATGTCGCTATGCTCCAGTCCCAGTTTCTTGAGGTGGTACCTCACTGGACAGTGTCCAATAAACAGACCCCGTGATGAGTCTGCTTTCGTTTATTGATAATAGAAGAAGCTTTTTAGCATTCGTGGTCCATTACTCAATGAATTTCTTCGACTGCCTTTGTCCTGGTGCGTTGTTCTAGTGAGCATTTTTGTTCTCGGTTTCCCATTTTTGGATCTTTGCCTTTCTATGTGTTTTAGATAGTCTACAGAATGGTTCGGGTCCGATCGGGAAGGCTTTTGAGCCTATTTTAGCTAATTCATCAGCTATTTTGTTTCCTTAAATTCCCTCATGACCTGGCACCTAGTGAAGGGCAACTTTGTTGCCCCTTGCCAGAGTTTTGAGGGATTGTCTGCATTCCCAAGTGAATAAGAACTCAAAACTATTTATTCTCGGGCACATATATCTATTGCAAGAGTTTCAGCTTGCATAATTGTGGGGTAGGTTCCTAAAGGTATTGATGCCCTATATTTTGGGCCATATATACCTGTTCCCTGTTCAGTTTTAGATCCATCTGAATACCAGATGGATGACTTTTGTGTCCATCTCATCCCATGTTTGTACTATATTGACTCTTGCAAATGCTAAAATTGATTCCACTTAATTCAAATTAAAATTGTACATACACGATTACAATTTTAGTGTTAAACTAAAAATAGCAATTTAAATGTAGATTTCTTCTTGATGTCGTGTAAATAAACATGTCAGCCTACATTTGGAGGCAAAGTAGGTGTCGAAAAGTTAACTTAAACAAGAATTTCTAATCGAGGTTTCATGTTTGTCTTGATCCTCTTAATTAAATAAAAAATGTATTAATTAATTTAATATAATTTACTAATTATTTTTTATTTGTTGCAGGTACGAACAAGTATAATTAATGGAAAACGTGCGCTTCATATGTGTTGCCTATGAAATTTTACTCTCTAAAATTAAACCACGCCAAGTGAGTGCTTTGTAAAGAGGTAAACGAACTGTCATTTTAATTCGTAGTTAAATTTTTTGTCAATTTACCAAACATATGTTTAGTTAAGAATTATTAAGGTCTAATATTTATTTATAATTACTTTGCGATTTTTCAACGGAAGGAATTTGATGTAACTTGAGAGAGGAATTTTTTAATAGAACTCAAGTACTTTTTGAATCATTAAAGAGCGGCTTTAGTAATATGCGGTTTATTCTTTGCTTAATCTCTCCTCGAAGCTAAACAATCATTTACTAGTTTGTTCTTAAGGCATATGTTAAATTATCTGAACGGTTTTTAATTTCATACACGTGTGTGTACTCATCATACTGAGTAACAATTCTTAAGTCGATTGTGTAAAAAGTAAAAAGGGGTGATTAGATTATCTTGACAACTTGTAATAAAGTTAGCAGTCAGTTGGGTAATAAATAAAGCACAGCCTTTAAGTGGTTGATGAGTGAGATAGATAACTGGTGAACTACTTAGGCTGAGTTTTTCTTTAGGAGTTTAAACTACGTTCCATCTGAACGAAGATCAATCTTATGCGCTGTACTTTACTGTAACGTAAACGAGTTACGGCGCATGAGCTTGAACTTCGTTCAGATGAAACGTAGTTTAAACTCCAAATGAAAAACTCGGCCTTAGAAGCTCTCTTCTACTGCTCTTTCTGATGATATCTCGCTAATTGGGCTCCTGCGCCCTTACGACCCCAAAATTCCTATTTTGGGTTTTATAGGTTAGGTTAGGGTATGTGAGATTAGTATAATAAACATGAACTTATTTTTATAAGCACCTAAACATTTGGCCTCGAGGGCAATAGATGGCTTGCCGATATGACCAGTCCGATCCTGATATGAGATTATGAGAACGTGAAGAGATCGTCCTAAGCAATTAGTGTGCATTGCACCTAAACTGGACTTTCATCTAACATATAGGATGAATTACAAAATAAATTGTACGCATGTGAATAAGAAAATTATTTCGTATAAAACTAGTGGAAGAACACTGAACAGCTGAACACGTTCTGTGTTACGCAGAAAAAGCTAACGAAACTTCAGCTATTTCAATAAACTACCTCAAGAAGGTCGGAAGTTTAATATAAAGCAAATTTAATGGTTAAGCCTGTATCCATCTGTTTTAACATAAAAACAAATTATTTACCTATTTCTGATGTCCTTTGCCGTCCTTATCCTTGCCAAAATCTATCCATCGCTCCGTCACCCAACTCACTTAGTTTAACGAATCGAACGAATAATTATTGAACACTACTACACACTTTACGCACTTATTTTTAGAGCAAAAACCGAATAACGAATTATTAAAGCTCCTATCAAGCATTCAGATCAGACTCGGTTTCAGTAACACGTCCGCGGGCGTTTAAACTCGATTCCGAAAAAACCGTTTAATTGTGTCGTGGCTGAAATTGAAACATTTAGCATTAAACAAAAATACAGGTCCAGTTACTTCTCATTCAATAGAGATGGCCTGAAAATAGAAATTCCATTATTACATCCTCATTTTATTTATTGTTGTAAGGATAGCTCGACAAAAAGGATTAACCGACATGGTCCAAGCTAGTGTTGTAATGGATTTCTTTCAGAGAAGGAGAAGAGGAAGAAGTTGGCACAAATGATGTTTTTAAAAAGGCCTTTGGAGAAGAGATTGAAATTTGAAAGTGAGAAAAGACGGTGTGGAATACTCACCAGTTGTTGAAGTTTCTTGACATGTTTTGAAAGTATTTCTCTTGTTACTTCGTCCAACGACACAATCTGAAAATAGAAATTTGCTTCAGTTATAATTTTAACGTCTTTATTTCTTCTCTTAATTTAAAGAAGGGTCTCAGTAAAATTTACAGGACTTGAAAGGCGTTTGGTCTCATCGACAATTGCCCACTTGCAGACGTATCATTGTATCGGCAATGGTTCGTGTTTGAACATGCATTGATCTATTAGTGGCTACCGCATTAAAAAAAATATCAACGATCTCTTCTTCTGAGAGTATACGTGGATCAAATCTGGATTATCTTAAGCATCTTATAGAAGACAAAATGAAGCGATGACGGTTTAGTGATAAAAAGTTATAAAAAGTGTCTTATGCACATTTAATCGCAGAAGAGCACCCTGTAGTTAAATCAAGTGAGCTTGATTGATTTATGCATTTTCGTTAAATAAATTAAAAGTTTTACATAATGCGATGAGAAGGAATGCCAATTTCAACATATCGTTGGCTTTAGGTGTAAACCTGTTATCTCTACTTTTTTCAAGAAGTGTTTTTCTATGAAAATAAAATCTTGAGAACTTAATTCCTTATACTACCTTATAAAACTGTCAACACTAAAATAGCCCTTCCTGTAAAGCCTGCACTCCACACACACACAAGCTTGGCTTCTGCCTGCACAGGCCAAACCGGAAGGTAAGCCTGTATGTGTCTGGCGCGGCCTTCAAACTTGCTAAAGGCTCGTTGACACACACAGGCCTTGCCTTCCAGTTTGGAATGTGCAGGTGCAGGCATTTGCACAGGCCAAACCAGAAGGTAAGCCTGTATGTGTCTGGCGCGGCCTTCAAACTTGCTAAAGGCTCCGTTGACACACACAGGCCTTGCCTTTCGGTTTGGCCTGTGCAGGCGGCCTGTACAGTGCACATGCATAGACCAAATCGGAAGGTAAGCCTGTGTGTGTTTGTGGCGCCGTTATAAAATGACGATTGAAGATGCCAAGCTAAACTTGAAGTCGACGATATTGCAGAAATCAAAAATCTAACCTTTAATTGAAATGGAAATTCTTCAGAAAAATCCAAATAGGCACAACTTTAGACTACAAAATTACGCGAAGTTATAACCACACCAAATATTAAAACGTATTGATAAATAAATGAATAAAATTCAATTTTAGTACATTTTTATCGATATCAGTCATATCAGATTCGAACACATCACAAAATGTTTTCTTTACTTTATTTTTATTTATCAAATATTCAAATTATATTAGCTAAATGTAAAATTATTAGTTTGACTGCAAGTAATTAAATTTTTAGGACCTTTCTGATTTTTTAAGAAAAATAATTCAAAATACTTGTCGAATCGGGGTTAAAAATTAAGTACTAGATAATTTCAATAACAATCGAGCCTAGAGTGGGTTCTTCTAATTCAATTATTGATATTAGACAACGAGAGACGGCCACCCAGACGAGCATCAGCATCGGTCAGCGTATTGCTTGATTTATCATACGCACCTTACTGTGGTTGTCTTATTCAAAAATTAAAATTGATGGTATGAGAACATTCTAAGGGAAATTTCAAAATTATTTTGACGATTTCGCGGCACCCTTGGAGATTTTCGGCGCTCACTAATGTGCTCAGTACCACTTTGATGGGAAGAAGCACGGTAATAAATATAAGGGTATGCCGACTCGCTTTCTTACGACTCGTAGCGAACTGAGGTCACTTCGAACGACTTTATAAGACAGAGAAAGCACGTTAAGGAATATTGTGGAACCAATACAAGACAGAGAAAGCTCATTAAGGGATATTATTCGCACTAATTCGTGTTTTATCAGTCATCAAAATAATAATAATGATTTATTTCATTAAAAGCTGATAACTGATAAGTTATTAGAAAAATGCTGTAGTTAATCGGGGTAACCTATGTATAAATCATCATAATATGCCTTTTCTTTCGCCGCTAGTGTTCAAGTTTTGCTTCAACTTCAGAACGTCCGTTGGCATAACTTAATATCTATTACCGTGGGAAGAAGGTTGTTACTGATCTTCCGTAGTTAAATCTCGCTATTTATTACTTTGTGGCAGTTCCCAAAGAATTATGAATATCCCAGCTTATATAGATGGGTTTCCTCATTCTCCAGTGTCTTGTTGGGATCTCAACAATTTTACCTAAACTTAACAAATCAAATTCTAAAAATACGAATCTTACTGCTGATCTTGCCTAGTTATACCTCTCTGTTTATTGTTTTATATGCGAGCTTTAAATCCTAGCTTAGTTGGTTTTGCCAAAAATATCTTAATATCCTACTGATTTTAATCAATAAGCGAAACTATTTTCCGTTGTTTAAGAATTGCTGTTAAAACATAACTTGAATAAGTAATTAAATAAAGAAATTGAGGTGTGAGGTAATCTAAATTAGAATCTGTCCCTTTTGTAATGTCTTAAGAGAAACAATAAGGTGTAAACATTTAGTATCATATTTAGCATCTTGAGACTTTACATTTCTGCGCTTTAAATGAATTAAGTGGGCCATTAAAGCTTAAAGGGGTATTCATTAACTATAGTTTAGTGGGGTCACACTATATGAGATAGTTTCCAAACTAGAAAAGTAATTTAGGTTTATATTAAAGAACTTTCGGGCTTTATTATACTTACCTGCTTATTATTTCTCCGTGAAAATGGTGCTTTTAAAGCTTCTTTTGTATTTTCTCTATTTGTTTAGAGAAATATAAGATGTAAAATTCACGTGACAATTTAAAAGTCGAGTGCATAGTAATTATTATCTAAGATGTAGTGTGTTTTAAAATTAGAACCAGCTTGAGGATGTTATATTTAGTTAGTACGTACTTCACACGTTTCTCTAACAGTAGCGTACAACAAAAGTTTAATGTTGATCTATAGCCCCAAGAGCAATACGTCTTTTATATAGGTAAATTTTATACAACAAAAGTACAGCTCATTTTAAAAGTAATTTAAAATCAATTTCTTTTAAAGGAAACTAAATATCCATACCTAGTTGATGGATGATTTTATTTTCTTTAACATACTGAATAATTTATAAAATTCTATTTGATGAGTTTTTGGGGAATTTTATTACGAAACTTTTTTTCTAATGTATTCCCAAAGTTATTGAAAAATTATTTATCCGCTTCGCGCCAGGGTGTTTTTAAAAAATGTACTTTCAAGATATGACAAAATTATTTCGGTTGTTATCAATGCCCTAGGGTTATAGATACAGTTGAAAATTTTTTTTCGATAACTTAGGATTAAGGAGGATTAGGAGGATAATCTGTAGGAATGGACGAGAGGTTGCTTAGTGGACAAATTTTGGGCTCTTTGCAATCGATCAGATCGTCCTTGCCACTGACTATTGTATTGTATTGTACTCAGAGGTCGATTAGCTTCTGAGACTTACAGAACTGCTACCAGTGTTGATCTTTTTTCCATAACTCTACTCGGATTTATGTTCTCAGGAAGTCAATCTTGCCAGCGAAGCATAAAATGTCCCTGAGAAGTTTGCTTTCACTTCTCAGGCATCGATTGAGCCCGTCCTAAGTGTTTCAGCCTAAACCGAGCAAATGCATCGCAATTGCAGAGAATGTGTTCGGCGGATTCGATTTCGGATCCACAGAGTCTGCACATGTCACTATCCTCCAGTGCCAGTTTCTTGAGGTGGTACCTCATTGGACAGTGTCCAAAAACAGACCCGTGATGAGTCTGATTTCGTTTATTGATAATAGAAGAAGCTTTTTAGCATTCGATCGAGGACTCAATGAATTTCTTCGACTGCCTTTGTCCTGGTGCGTTGTTCCAGAGAGAATTTTTGTTCTCGGTTTCCCATTTTTGGATCTCCGCTTTTCTATGTATTCTAGATAGTTCACAGAATGGTTCGGGCCCGATCGGGAGGGGTTTTGAGCTTTCTCTAACTAATTCATGAGCTATTTTGTTTCCTTCAATTCCCTCGTGACCTGGCACCCAGTGAGAGGCAACTTTGTTGCCCCTTGCCAGAGTTTTGAGGGTTGTCTGCATTCCCAAGTGGATAGGGACTCAAAGCTATTGGCTTTGAGTGCCTTTATGCCTTTAGAGGCAGCTTAGTGGACACGTTTTGGGCTCTTTGCAAATGATCAGATTATACTTACCACTGACTATCCCACCTCTCCATCTCTCCACTGACGTATAAGATTAAAAACGATGGAAAAATTCGTTTCTTTATCATAGAGATTCTTAATCTCTTATAATTTATAGCCTTTTGCCTTTTGCCGGGCTGGACCAAAAGAAATCACATGGTAATATGTGATGTGGGATAGTATACCTGGACTGCTTTGATTGTTATTTTTTCTTCAAGCAGATTTGTAGAGTTGTGGATGATGACTTGGGCCATCATTTCTGTGAGATTTCTTTGACTAAGTATGTTGTTGGTCTAAGGCACATATGACTCTGTTGTTTTATAGCAACTTCTCTCAATAGCATTGGAGCCATTTTCACCTCAGAAGCATTTACTTCCTTCTCCGACTGCACAGTGCTCCTAAAATCTTATCGTATTCTGAAGTAATTTTTGGAACCTTTGTCGAGCTTTGCAAACCATAATCCAACCTGCGCGCTTTTCAAACATTTTTTAGTTATAAATTACTGCTTTAAAACTATACCCTGTATTCGACTAAATCAAGTTGAGTCTATATTGAAATTCAAAAAGTAATTTCTAAAGCCAATCTGGGGCATTCTGATTGATAAAGTGCGGTATTTTTGGCTAGAACAAATTATTAGAGCTAAAAGCGAGACCTCGATTGTATTTTATGTTAATTCCAAAGCAACTCATTTGCCAAAAGCCCAAAAGGCGAGTTGGAGCAATTCTTTGTTGTTTGACTCCCAAACACATTTGAATTGTCACAAGTTAAAAGGAAATGAATGTTTCGTTACTTCTTTCAATGAATCATTTCGAGTTGGCTCGTTTTATCATTATTTTTTTTATGTACTGAAATGGGAAAAAAGTTTATATTAATTTTTTCATGAACCTTTTTTTTTACTTACATGTATAAAAAGTTTGTGGTTGAGAAGTTTTGTATTGAGTTGGAAATTTTAAGTTTGTGTGTAGCATATGGATGTGTGTGTGTGTATGTGGAGAGAGGAAGGTTTTATTATTAAAAGTAGAAAATATAAACTTTTCAAATAATAAGTTTTTGGAATAGTATAGTACTAAGCGATGTATGAGATTAATAATCTCGGAAAATACACGCGGAGAGAAAATATAACTTACTATGAATTGGAATAGCAAAAAGTTTTACGTTTTGAATATATAGGTAAGTAGTGAGTTAATCAGAAATAACAAACTAGCAAGAAAAACAATATAATAGTTTTTCGATTAATTTCTTTATTCTTTCATAATTATTAAAAAGTCTCTATCTTCGAAACCTTAGAACATAAAACATCCTGAAGGAGGGTTAGCAACCGTTATCTATCTATAAAAGAAAATGCAACGGAACTGACATTTTAGAAGTCCTTGGATGACTCATCCATTCCGGCGAGTTTACATTATCATTGGCTCTCATGATCTCCACATATTTCTCCATTTTCCCTCCCCAATTATAGGTTCGTATGCGTCGCCTGTCTGTGACTGTCTGAGTCTACCTCTCCTCTTCCTTCTTGCTCGAAACATAAAAAGGATAAAATCGCTACACTAAATTATTGTAAAAATTTAATTATTTATTCTCTCCACATTTCATTCTATTTGGTCAATTAGTTTAGATATTAGGCCTTAAAAAGACTTTTAGAGCTCTGGTTATAAAATTTTCTTTCAATATATTTTTTTATTTTAAATTTAAATTTTAATCATTAAATTATTTACATTTTATGTCATGTGCTGTAAACTAATTAATTTTATCTCATTTTTAAAGCTTTTTTTACTTTTTGGTTGCTTTGTGTTAATGAAAATGAGTAATGATTAAATGAAATCCATTTGAATAGCTTCGACAAAATGAAAAATGAGCAAACACCATTTTGAACGAACGAAAAGGAATAAAACGGAAACGAGAAATCATTGGATTCTCGAGAATCTGTTGCTTTTCTATTTCCTTGTCCTTGATATTTAACTAGGAAGCTTTATAGATGACGTTTTTATGTAATTTTTAACAAAAAGTTCAAGTGTTTAACTTTGTAAAAAAATATTTTTTTCCTCTCTTAATACTACGTAATGCTTTTTATTACTTTAACTAACAATTTTTTGAATGAGCTTTTAATAAAATTCTTTAAAATGATGAAAAATTGAATGAGGTATTTAATAAAATTCCTTAGAAAGAATTTAATCGTAGTTTTTCCCAAGCTTTATTAAGTATTTTTTTGCCAACAACATCAATTTTTATAAAAATTCTTCTTCTTCTATAGTTGATTAATATGGTATTTATATTGGTTTGTTTTATATGTGTAAACAATTTACTTAATCATATAAAAGATCATATAGACATATTTCAAAAATATATACCGCTATGGATGCTTTAAAATACACAAACTTTCTTTTCAATTATCATTTTAACCTCTCTCAACATTCAATATACCTGTACGTAAACTCATTTAATAAATTATTATTCACAGGATCATTCATTAGTAAGTAGGCGAACTTAAAGGTGGTATTCACTGGCTTGTGATAAACACAAAAGGTTTACGAACGCAAACACTAAGCTCGGCTGACGCCTCGTACAGCAAACACTATATCAGTGCTGTGATGATAATTTTTTTCTCACTAGTTGCATAAATTAAAATTAAACCATCAAGGTAGCTGCTGAAAATGGCTACCTGCAGCTCTCATACTCTTGTGTATAGAGCATTAAATAAAGAAATACCCCCTACTCTACCAGGAAAGAGCCATTTAGCTAATAATATGGTCTGCAATGGTTGTCTAAATATAGCGATTTTCGGTCAATTCCTCCAATAGAAATGGTTGCTTATACTCCCACTTATAAGGAAATATCATGACAACAAATGATAATGTAAACTTAATGCAATAAATGAGTCATCTATAGATTTCCAAAATGTCGTTTCTGGTGCATTTTCTCTTTTAGGCAACGGTTGCTAAGCTCCTTCCAGATCTATTTATTCAATGGTGTAGAGCTTTAGTTCGACAATGGTTGCTCCAAAACTAGATGAACGATTACACGTCGATCGTTGCCTGTTACAGACATTTCAGAGATGAATTATCATAGTAGGCTTCCCAAAACTTCTTTGTTCATTTGTCAGTTTCTAGAAAAATGCCTAATAATATTTTGTTTCATGTCTGCTATTTTATTTCCGCACTCTTCCAGATGCTTAGGAAATAATTCCAAAAATATTTGTAGTTAGAAATACTAATAACGATAAATCAAGACTTGGGTGTATTACAAATTTGCAAGACGAAGAAATTGAAATTACTCGTTTAAATTTGAGAATAATCTGCATGAAGTTAGAATGTATTGTCTCATAGCTTACTACTTGTCTTCTTAGAACGTAAGTATGCTGGTGTAGTTTTTAGGCTCCAATGCTATCGAAAATTGAATTTTTGCTTTTCCAGATGTTACACCCCCAAGAAAATGCGACAATAGGTCGGCTTTTGTCAGCACGAAACAATGTAAATTTCAGAAAAGCATTAGACATTACGATGTGGTATAATGAAAAAATAAATGTTTCTTTGTAAAAAAATTAGAATTATTTTCTATCTTTACAATTGAAAAATTAAAAATTCTCATATCGTTGCAACTGAGAAGTAGGATATGGAATAATTTAGCAAGTTATCTCTTATTGACAAATAATTTGAAATTTATTAGAAGTTCCAGCAAACCTTATGCGAGTTTACACAAATTCCTAAACTATAGTTAATCTTATAATACAATTTAGATACAAGTTACATTAACAAGATTAACAAGTTGAGTTTACAATAAATGGAAATGAATCTTTCTTTACAAACAAATTAAATAACAATTTGACGAGGTGCAGTAAAACGATTTAGAGAGACACCCGGAAGTTTCAGTTTGTTCTCTATTTGCACTTGTGCAGAAAATGCTTAATATAATTGGAGGCGGGGCATTAGGATCGATTGAGTACCTGCAAGGGCTGAGTTTAAAATAGAACCTAGGCCGCTTCTATAGAAAAAATTCCTTAGTATAGAGGAAACTTGCAGCAATATTGTGTCAAATCCGGATGAACACACAGAACTTCTTAAAAAGGTTCCAAAGATTATCAAGTCCATGTTTTTTCAAGAGACAGATCCAATCGAAAAACTACGTAACAGAACAGGTCACCTAAAGCTCTTGGACTTTCTACTACCAGAATTGTTTGAAAAACCCTTGGATGTCATTCCAAGAGTGTTTGACTTCCAGATACCATTCGATGTGGTCATCAAGGGCCGCAAGATGTATAGAAGTGTCAATGAATACAGCTGGAAAAAACTCCTCCATCTGGTATTGAGATGGATCTAAAACTGAACAGGGAACAGTTATAAGCATATATGGCCCAAAATATAAGGCATCAGTAGCCTTAGGAACCTACCCCACAATTTTGCAAGCTGAAACTCTTGCAATAGATCTATGTGCCCGAGAATCCCTACGAAGGAATTTAATGGGCAAAAAAGTCTACATAATGTCTGAGAGCCATGCTGTGATAAAGACACTCAATGCCAATAGCTTTGCGTCCTTATCCACTTGGGAATGCAGACAATCCTTGAAAACTCTGGCAAGGGACAACAAAGTTGCTCTTCATTGGGTGCCCGGTCACGAGGGAATTGGAGGAAACGAAATAACTGGTTAATTAGCTAGAACAGGCTCAAAAGCCCTCCCGATCGGACCCGAACCATTTTGTGAACTATCTAGAATACATAAAAGGGCAGAGATCCAAAAATGAGAAACTGAGAACAAAAATTCTCACTGGAACAACGCACCAGGACAAAGGCAGTTGAAGAAATTCATTGAGGACCACAAATGCTAAAAAGCTTCTTCTATTATCAAAGAACGAAATCAGACTCATCACGGGTCTGTTTTTGGACACTGTCCAATGAAGTCCCACCTCAAGAAACTGGGACTGGAGGATGTGCAGACTTTATGGATCTGAAATCGAATCCGCCGACCACATTTTCTGCAATTACGATGTATTGGCTCGACTTAGGCTAAAACACCTAGGGCGGGCTCAATTAGCCTGAAGAAGTGAAAAGCAAACTTGTCAGGGACATTTTATATTTCGCTGCAAGATTGAAATCCTGAGAATACAAATACGAGTAGAGTTATAAACAAAAACTGGTCGCAGTTTTGTAAGACTTAAATTCAATCGAACCCTGAATACAATACAATACTATAACCACGAAACGAATATTTGGATGATGGGCCAGTATGAAATTTTACATGGTGAATCCGGAACAAAATAAACTACAGCTGAAACCTTTGCTATTGTTTAGAATTAATACAATAAAAGTCTATGCCCTTCCGAGGGCAGGTTTTCCTCAAAATTGGGATTGACTTTTTAAAATTACGCATTTTTTCATATTTTTACCATTATCTGGAAAAGTATGAAGTAAAGTAAAAATTATAAAGAGTCAGAAATTGAAGAGGGGAAATTTTACGAAAAAACTCTCATTTGCGATTTTTCAAAAAAAATGTATAGTTGTTGAGAAAAATATTATTGAAAGTTTACCTGTTTTTTGCTTACTGCAGTACCCATGAGTAGTGAGTACCCATGACTAGGTTGCTCGTGAAAGGGATACTGAGCGCCCCATTTTGTGTTATTCGAAGGAAAAAAAATACGTGGTTAAGGAGGACCTTTATAGCTTTAAACTACATGCATAATATTTTGATTTTCTGCAATTTTTTATGAAGAAAAAAATTAATGAAGCTAACATAACCCAGTTTTTGTAGAAATTCACAAAATCTGGTAAAGTAATTGAAGAAATAAAAAATCCGTATAGGATACGTCAGTCTTGAGAATTGTTGTTAAACCTCAAAAAGCGCTAGTCCAGCGTGAAACTCTGTACATAAGATATCAGCACATCATAATGAGCATGTTAGATGTTCACTGTTATTCCCTATAACAGTGCCTTAACATCTAACATAGTCGGATCGTGGCAGTCCTGTCCATATTTTCTAGTTAGTTGTATATCATGACCGTTGGCAGTCCTTTCTAACTGCAGTCGTCGTCGTAGCTCATATTAACAGTTACTAAGCTCCAAAAGATACACTATTTGGGCAACTGCTCTATTTGAGTTCCGAATGGTTTTTATCTCATTGACGTTTATATTCAGTTTATAATCTTCGCTTACTCCTCATAAAAGTAAAAGTAAATAATTGAAATTGATGGTAATTAATAATTTATTCGTACACTTTCAGTAAATTTAATGGCACTGAAAAAATAGTCATTTCAAGAACGAGATGCCATGATGTTTCATGCTATACATATAAACGGTTAGTTTAAGCAAAAAATGTGCTAACGTACGATGGTTTTTTAAGGCACATGTGCAAATTATAGCATTACATAACATTAGTTTCCCATCACACGAGTTACATTATTTAAAAAAGTAACTACATCTCTAAGTCGGAACAATTTTTCTTCAAAGTTTCTCCAAGGAGGATAATTTCTTTTTTAAAATAAACTTTATTTCGTAAAGCAAAAAAAGTTTAAAATTATTAATGTAAGACGCATTTTTTATTTTCGCGTAATGGTATAATTTTGGGGCAGTATGTATTTTATACACGTATAGTAATTAAATCTCTCGCGCTTTCCTCAAGTACCTACAAGAAGTTTAGAGAAAAGCACAGAATGTCCTAAACAATGGCCTCGTGAACAAAACTTTTTTCTTCAGAGACCGTAAAAGCTTTGCGAGGATTTATAAAATTAATAGCTGCAGCAGTTTAGCATCTACAAACTTCGTTTAAAAACGATTTTGTATAAAAGCTGTTTAAAATTTAAACACCGTATTAAACTTTATAAAGCTTCCGTGTTAAAACTAGCACCATCTATTACGAGCACACTGCTCTCGTTAATAAAAAAAGGGGGTTTTCGAATTGAGTGGCGATTTGGAAACAAAATTTAACTACTTTTGGTCGACTTAAAACGTTACCAGTATTTTAAACTAAACCGCAGGACATTACATATTTTATGGCAAATATAATTACCCTTCATAATAACATCCTAACTCTATTATTATTCTATTTGCTAGAGGTTGATTTGGCTTTTCGAGTTTCATAACTCAACAGTCTAGAATTGGAATGTTGAAGGAAGTGTTTGCGCTTCTTCCGCATTAAATTTAAATGTTAAAACCCTATTAGAACGCCAATTTAAATTCAAAAATATGCGAAATATTATATTTTTTTAAGTTAAATATTTAACTAACCCTTTTTTTCTATAGCAAAAAAATTTACCACTCTCGAGAGCGAGCTTTATTAAAAATTTTAGCTCGAGGAAACAGAAGAATACTTGAAATGAAAATTTGTAGATTTCGCAATCTAAATTGTAACAGACAGTCAGATGTAATATGTGACATTAGTTGTACGAAGAGAATAAAGCAGATAAACGGAAGATTGATGTTGAGAGACGCACACAACGACTTTGTAAAGTTGTCACTTTAGTAAAATAGCTCCACAAATACCTAACTTCTTTCTACATTTATATTAATCGTTCTTTGAGTATTTTTACATTTAAATTTAATATATTTTTTTAAATTTCCCTCTATACAAATAGGTTTAAGCTCTAACAGATTTAAATATCATCCACTTGTCGCACGTAGGGCCTCTCAAGCCACACGTACATCGTTCAAACTATTTTCAAAATTAATTAAAATAATGGAAATTTATAAAGAGAATTTTTTGCACCTAATAGTTGTTATGAGGATCATTTTTATTTCATGAGTTTATTCATCATGTAGTTTCTCTTTATAGTCTTATTAATCAACACTCTTTGTGTTATAAATAAAACGCAAAAAAGTTGACGTGTTTTGTCAGCACGAAAACTTCAAAATTAGTGTAGGTACGAGTGTCGAGTGTTGTGGATTAAATTTATTAAAATTCTTTTTAAAAAGGACTTTGTGTATAGAATCTCCGTGTGAGCCGATTATACAGAAGCTCACTTGGATGAATGTCAACTTTTTAATACGATAGTGAACTTGTTCGTGTGTGTGATTGGATTATTGTGCTGTGGTTATCAATTATTGACCGATACAACAACGGATGAAAAATGTAATTTGAGCAATAAATTGAACACGACGACGCTCTGTATAATACAATTCATTTGGTCTTGGCTTATATTTATTTGTTGCTGTTAATTCCGCGTTCTTTTATTTAGTTTTGTTGTTCACGAACTTGAAGAAGATCTCTAAAAGAATTTTTCTGCCGATCTCTATTGATGGATTCTTCAAAAGGACTGGCATAGAGTCCTACGAGGATCGTGGAACAGCAACCAAAAGTAGAGATGGGAAGACGCTTTTACGTGGGATGGGCAGCATTCAGAGAACCGTTAAATATTACATTATGACTTCTGATGACATTACCAGAGTGACAGGAGCAAGAAATCTCAAAACCGGCAAATGATGAGGGAATTTGGGGAGATTTATGTCCAACAATGAGCGAATATAGCGACTGAGATAGAAGAAGTTTAGGAGTAGGTCTCTTATGAAAAACTCGACTCTACAGACTGTGAACTAATACACAATAGTAAGAGTGGAAGGGCAACATTGGCACAAAAAAATCTGAATATCAGGAAATTTAGAAGGAGGTGTTCAACAATGGAGAATAGCAGCTGAGATAGGCTAGTGTCACGCTTGACTGCTGATGACACCACCAAAGTGACAGGAGCAAGAAATCTTAATACCGGGAAATGATGAGGAAAGTTGAGGAGATCTATGTCCAACAATGAGCGATAATAGCGACTGAGATAGAAGAAGTTGATGATTAGGTCTCTTATGATAGACTTTACTGTACAGGCTATAAAGTGAGGCGTGACGTACGTGAACTAATAAACAATAGTAAGAGTGGAAGGGCAACATTAGCACAGAAAAATCTTAATATCGGGAAATTTAGAAGGAGATGTTCAACAATGGGAAAATAGCAGCTGAAATAGGCTAGTGTCACGCTTGACTTCTGATGACACCACCAGAGTAACAGGAGCAAAAAATCTCATTACCAGGAAATGATGAGGGAAGTTGAGGAGATCTATGTCCAACAATGAGCCAATATAGCGACTGAGATTGAAGAAGTTGAGGAATAGGTCTCTTATGAAAGACTACTCTACAAGCTATGAAGTGAGGCGTGACGTACGTGAACTAATAAACACAAGTACGAGTGGAAGGGCAACAGTGGCACAAAAAATCTTAATATCGGGAGAATAGTGGCTGAGATAGACGAATTTCACGCTTGACTGGCGCTGTTTGGACTTTAACGTCAGTTCTCAGGGCTGCTGTTTCGATGGGCGACACTAATTGACTGTGGTGTGAACTTTAAGTAATTGATAGATCTGTTATTAGACTCAAAATCTTCATTAGTTATACATTAGTCAACCAAGCTCTACTGGACAAAACCCCCTCAAAGGAATTCGCTCTCTACTCAAAATGAGCAGAGGTAAACTATAACTGGCAGTGGTAATAATAACAGGCCATTGTCAGCTTAAAAAGCACTTGCATACGATGGGACTAGAAGAAAACCCACTATGCAGAGGATGTGCAGAGTCCAGACTCCAGACACATCGCTCCAGAGTGAAAACTCAATTCATCTTCTGCTACGCTGTGAGGTATTCATAAGAAGTCCAAAGAGAATTGCCCAACTTATCAATAGGTAAAATTTTGTAATTTCTCAAAAGCACAGAACTCCCATAAGGGAAGATCAAATCCGAGACGCACAATAGATCCGAGAGGTCGCGATGCATGGAACCACTAGGGACCATCCTCAGATCTACAATTAATAATATTAGTCAACCAAATAAACTGAACATTTTGATGCCATTAAGTCCCGATGCATTCGTTTTAAAAATTATGATTGTTTTTACCTGAAACATATATTAGAAGTTTGCTCATTTCTACTGCTAATCAAGTTCGATCTTAAGAATTTTTCTTATTGGAAATCCAGACATTCATTAGCTTGTTTTTTTTTACAAATTAACTGGTAAAAGTTTGTAAGTGCACTTAGGAAGTTAAAGAAGATGACTTTTAAAATGTCATAAATTTTAAAATTCAAGAGCAATGATCATATAATTATTGATCCGAATCAACTACCCTCCGTTTTAGATTTTGGGTAGTCGGTATATTACAAATAAACTACACACACACACACATTTCAAATTTACAACTAACAGATTTTGCGAGGAAACATTTATCACCTAAATAATTCAATAACAAGAAACAATCAATCCTTTTGACAAGAACGTATGGATAATCCAAATATTGGCAATGCTCGATACGTTTCCCTTGTCGTAAAGTAAAAGATTGATTATACACAGTTAAAATAAGTTACGGCTTTGAATATTAAAAACAAGCGATATTTTCATCTTTTGACTTATCCTTCAAAAGAAAAATGAGCAAAAAAAGAAACGAAGTTAATTTAAATGATTTTCCAAAATTCATTAACAATAAATAAGCTTCGAGAAATAAATTTTATGCCAACGTTATTTGACTCAAAAATATATTTTAATTAAAGGACTCGAAGAAATTAGAGATATTAAAAAGCTAAGCAAAGCTGAATATTTTTAATGAGAAATTGAAATAAATTAAAATTTAACAGTTCTACAGTTTTCAAATCCAGCGGGGTCAAACAGAAATATAATAATTGGTTCTTTTACGTTTCAAATACATTCGGAGGGTCGTGAGAGGTGTATTCAAACGTATTAAGTTCTTTGAGCTTAAATATCGTTAGAAGCAAGTGGTAACTGAAGGTAATTAAGCCCCCTCTCAATTATTCCATTGTTTAGGATCCGGGAACTGTTGAAGTTGGAACACTACCCATGAAACGTCTTATTTCAAGTTCCTCCACGACTGACTTTTTCATAAATAATTTTATCTTTTGCTGTTGCACCATTGTTGTCTTTCTTTTCGGATCAATCTTTTCCATTGCTTTTTTTAGAGATTTTCGGGCATTTCAGCTCTTTATTCATCAGGACCTTCTTTTGCCAGGCAATCTACACAGTCGTTTTCTTGAATTTCCTTTAATTTTAATACTGGGTAGGAGATTAGGGTTTTTGGTAAAGAATTAGCTGTTTTAGCTGCACTTAAAAAACTTCAAGTGAGTATTGTTTGAAATTTGTGCAATTTTGAAACCTTCAGTGCTGTTTGAACACTTCCTCATGTTCTCATGAGCACATAGTGCTATGGTTTTTATTTTTGTCTTTCGTATGGTGGTGGTGCGAACAACATATATAGTTCTCGGCTCACTCTTGAGGTCTCTGAAATTTTAGCTGTAACCCACTATAAACATAGAAAAACGACTATATATAATTACATATTTATAAAGAAGCGACACTCGCATTAAATCCCATTAAAATCGTGTACACCTTTTTTGGTGACCTTGAACTATGGCGGCCATTTTCCTAGGGTATTTAAGCGAGAAATTTGAACTTGAGATCTCACAGAATATTTTATCTTTCTATGCACGGTGATGTTTTTGTCAATTTCAAAACTAATTTCGTTGATTTGACATTGATATTCCTGGTAAACATGCGCACTAGAAACCGATTCTCCCCCACCTATCGAGTGTCGCTTCTTTATCACTATATATATTATATTAGTCGTTCTTCTATGCTATAAAGTTGATTCAAAATAAACCCATAATTCACGTTTGTAAAGATCGTTAATTTAAATTAATTTCCGAACTTTTTCGTTTGTAAAGTGAAACTTTTCATTTCAATGAGAATGTACCTATACAAGCAAAAAGTAATATAATTGAAAGAATTATAAAATAGAGGCAAATGAAACTTGCGTGAATGTATTCATATAAAAGGTAAATTGTTTTTTATTGAAAATCTAACTTTTAAATTACTTAAATTCAAGCAACAGATTGAATTTACATATAAATGGTGTTCAAAACTTGATTTTAAAGTGTGTAAAAGAAAATGTAGACAAATAGTTGTGCGCCTGCAATGACATTTGCATTTGATACTTCATCTCCATTGTAATGACATTCTTTTAAGTTTTTCTTTTTTATTAAATTTTAAATTGAGATTTTCATTTCACATCGAATTGTCATTCATAAGTCTTTTCAATTCTCTGAAACGATCTATTAAAGAAGGTGTTAAGGTGTTAAAGGTCCACAGTCAGTTAATCAAGATCGAGTCATATTTTTTCGCTCTTTTTTAACGATTATCGAAACCATTTGATCCTTATCGTGATCTCATTATCCGGACTTGATGTCTTGATTCAAAATATTCAAATTTTCTTGTGAAAGTTCTTTCTATTAAAATCTGAAATTTAGTTAGGTACAGGACTTTTGCTTTATTGGCACTGAAAAATTAATAAAATTCGTGGACAAGGCATTTTCGTACTAAATGGTTGTGGACTCGTGTGGCAAGCCCAGCACTTACGTTTTTTCTTCACCAATCCTCTGTAGACTGGTATCCCAGTATAAGTTCACTCTTACTTGCTTCTCTCAGAGTGTTCCGACTTTTAGCCTGTCAGAAACTAATTAGGTGTGTTGGAACCAGACTGGGATTCTTAATGGAACTCATGTTCACTCTTAATTCATTTCTCCACCAGCTGTCCCCTATTTGCATTTCGTAAGTCTCCATCTTTTTTGTCTTAACCACTATTGTTGATAGTGGTGGAACTCGCAAAAGTAATAATTGAATTGTTTAATTAATTATTTGCTTATCCCTATTTTGAAACTTCATGAAAAAAAAATAAAAACGAGAACTCAAGTAATTGAAAATGAAAAAAGACTAGATTTCGTACATAACATCTCCAATATTAGGGCAAAATTTTCATTTCCAACAAACACGGTGTAATATTCTAGTTTAATTACAAAATTTACATACGTAATATATTTATTTTATGAGTCATTTGTGTAACTACCAATTAATTACATCAAAGTTAAGGGAGTTTTCTATGAGCAAGTGAGTAGAAACTAGAAAGCTGAAATAATTAGTGCTTTACGTTCATTTTAACCTTATACTTTGTAGATGTGCAACTAAGTCTCTTTTGATACAATAAACAAGATCTTGAAAATGTCATAGACTAGCTATTTAACTCAATTAAACTCCAAAACAAATTTAATACATTAATTAATTGTATGAAATTTTTTAACCCGAAAAAGAAAATTTTTATTCAATTTATCAACTGTCGTTTTCTTCCTTTTATTATTGTTTATACATAAATTCAGTTAGACGAGAGGCACAATTTAGTTTTCCCTTGTTATCAAAATAGCAATTTCATTTTCAAACTTCACTTCGCTTAAATCATATAAGAATTTACGAGCATAAAGTGTTTGGCAATTTTAGACCTAAACTACAAACATAATCTTGATTTAAGTAACGGAGATGTGTTTCCGCAAAATAACAGGTGAAATAATATATTACGTCGTATTGAATAACCTTAATAAAATAATCTACGTTGGACATGGAAATGAAGAAGTTAAGGATCGACCCAATAAACTTTTCTTTTATCCGTTGAACGTCTGCCTCTTCAATTTCCTACTCGTTTATTCTCTCTATACCTTATTAGTCTTTGCTGTACGCTGTACCGTTGTGCATTTTAAATATTTTTATACTAATCCATTAGGGTTTTCCAAGTACCGCTTATGAGCTTATGAGCATGGTGGTAATATACATGGTGTTGACGAAGTTTGGTCAACACTTGCGCATGACGTCACCTTGGTCACACATTAGCTGGGTGTATTTTTACAATCCTCATAAAAACTTTTTTTTTCTTAATTTATAAATAACGCATAGAGCTGATCGTTTTATTCTTTGATAGAGTAATTATTCAAGAATATAAAGTAGTTTTTATATTTAAAAAAAATCTTCAATTGTGACAAAAATAATTGTTTTTGTGCAAGAAAATCTATACAAACTTTAAAAAAACATTTTTTTTCTCAGTTATTAAATAATGCATAGATCTGATTTTTTTTTATTTGATACAGTAATTATTCAGAAAATGAAAACTGTTTTTATGTTGAAAAAAATCTTCAATTGTGGCAGAAATAATTCTTTTTGTACAAGGAAATCTATACAAAAGTTGCGAATTTCTTGTGCTAATCAAAACATTTTTTTTCTCAGTTATTAAATTACGAATTGAGCTGACCTTTTATTATTTGATAGAGTAATTATTCAAAAATAGAAAATAATTTTTATATTTAACAAAAATCTTCAATTGTGGCAGAAATAATTCTTTTTGTACAAGGAAATATATACAAAAGTTGCGAATTTCTTGTGCTAATCAAAACATATTTTTTATCAGTAATTAAATTACGAATTGAGCTGATCTTTTATTATTTTATAGAGTAATTATTCAGGATATTAACACCACGCTTATGAGTCAACTTTTTGAATCACAGAAGGCGAACTTCAACATCAAGAGCTACATGGGTTTTGAACTCATTCTGCGATGGATTCACTAAATTAAGTTTGCTCATAATAAAGCAACCAATGGCTTGCCATTGCCATTGGCACTGTCAAAAAACTAAAAATTTCTTCGTTCTAGTCAAAGTCGTTTTTTCTTCTGAACAATAATATTAAGGAATTAGTGGCTCAAAATCCAGCTCTTCACGGTTTGAAGCTAGAGTCTATTTTTATTTATTATTGTAAATTTTGATTGATTGATTATAGCCACTAGGTTAAATATTTTTATTGGTTCGGATTGGTAATTTTATGCTCTTTAATTTTTATTAGAGATAAAATTAGCGTCGGATCGCTTCTTAAGGAGTTGGAGTTGCGAGAGACACCATAACTTGTAAAATCCTGCTTAATACATAATTTTTTATTTGCTCTATTTTACTTATCTATCCTAGAGGCAAGTTTTCCGGGGTATAGCGGTTCGACCTTAATCAGTTTGACACATTTTAAAAAAAAACGAAGATTAGTTGAATTTCATTCATTTTTCCGATCTTTGAAGGGGATGCGCGACCGGAAGATATGTATTAACCAACTTTCTATTTCTTTTTTTATTTTACTTATCTATCCTAGGGACAAGTTTGCCGCGGTATAGCGATTTAAAAAAAAATTAAAAATTTTTTCGACCCACCCTAAATGTACGTACATGACCAATATAATATCCTCTTTGGCTTTAGTCCTCATGTCTTCGAAGAGTTTGCGGCATGCCAAAGGGCTCCCGTTGCTTTGGAAAGAGTTTTTTTCTACATGAGTTTTCCAGCTGAGTTTTGCATCTAGAGCTACCCCTAAATACTTAACCTCTTTAGAAAAGTGTATCGATATAGTCCCTGTAGCTGTGGAGCTTTTAAAGTTAGCTTCCTGGGCTTAGTGAATGGAACTATGGTGGTTTTTGTAGGGTTTACCGTAAGTTCCTCTTTTTCACACCATTCATTTATTTTGTTTAGGGCAGTTTGCATTTGGTTTGAAATAATACCGTCATACTTGCTCTTTATTAGAATGAAGATGTCGTTTGCGTATCCCTGTACAAGTGTACAGTACACAGTACCCTTCGTCAGTTATTTTTCTCAGTAGATCGACTACGATAGACCACAACAGGAGCGATAAAACTCCACCTTGTGGGCATTCCCTTACAGTGTCCATCGAAGTCTCTTCCCGTCCTAAGGAAGCCGTTACTATTCAGTTTTCTAAGATTGACTCTATCCAGGCCCATAACAGAAAACTGGAAATGATAGTATGCAAGACCATCTCTCAGAGAGAGATTGGGAGTTTATTTGATAATAATCGAACCCAAAAATTTTCTAAACCCTGTATAAATAAATTGAACTGTGCTCCTATTAAATAGTTTTCATATACGAAAGTCTCTTCCTTTTCATTAAAAAGGAAAATTGCGGAAACGAAAATTCTCCAAGTTATATAGAAAATACATTATACGTTAACATTATTTCACCCTTATAATTTAGATATAAAAGATGTCTAAGATATAGTATATTAAGTTTTATGCTTGGAAAAGTTCAAACTTTCAAGTGCATAAAACAAACTAAAAACTAATAAAGTGCCCCTCATTTTCCCTTCTTTCACACTCGAATAAATTCATAATATTTAAAGAAATCAAATATCAACTTAATAATTGTCTCTCAATACCGCGAACCATTTCCATTATCTATTATTATAGTTTAAAGGCGGTTTAAGTAGGAATTTTCCAACTCGCTCCATTTAACTTTAATTTAGAAATTCAAGAGGGTTGCGAATACCCTTTATCATAACTCATAATTATAATATTTATCTTTGTTTAAAGTTTATCAACAAAAGCAGTAAATTTTATAACTATAAAGTTAATATTAAAAATCGTCAACTTATTAGAGTGACGTGCACACGTAAACCCCGCACAAAGCACGAGGCATATTTACTACTTTAATATATCTCAAACAAATACTTCTGACAGCTGACAGAAGAAGTAAGGGAATTGTAGTAAATAAGAGAAGTTACAACTAAAGCTACTTTCAAACTAACAAATTACGTATATTAAACTTAGTAACAAATAGTTCTTATTTACTCCTTTATAACAGGAGTACTCAGAAAGTTAATAGTTTTTACATAAAATACCAATTTTTTAGTTTCTTTAAAAATCGAAAAATAGCGGAAAATTAAAAGAAAAACCAAACACCTCAATAAACAGAAGTCACTAGAGATTTTTCCGGTGTATGTTGTACATACAAAATTTTTGAGTCCTTTTTATCTGTAAAGGAAACAGTTTCTTTGATGACGAGTTGTGGTCAGATGAAAAAAAGGATATTTACAAAGTTGTAGACATAACACGTGCTTTGAGGACGAATGATAACTTTAAGGGATTTGACAAAAACTTTTTATACGTTTGCTTTTATTATTGAAAAAAGAAAAAAATGTGACAGAAAGATTCTCTAATGAATTCACAAAAGCTTCAGATTCTCCTATGCATTCTAATTGGGTTTAGTTGTCACATGTGGCCCAGAGATTCTTAGGTGAAAATCATTAAAACACTTCCTGTTTATTAAGAATTTCTAAGCATTCATTAAAATACATGTAAAGGTACAGGGCTAATGCGACTGTGGACATCAAGAACCACAATCGAAACCTTTTACCGTTGCCCTTATTGCTATAATTAGTATATCCAGAAAAGTCAAAAACATACGGGTGTATCCGACTCTAGTTCTTTAAGGAGCGATCTGATGGTAATTTTACTTATATTATAATAAATATTAAAAAGAGCATAAAATTAACTAAAACTGAAAAATTCTCACTGGAACAACGCACCAAGACAAAGACAGTCGAAGAAACTTATTGAGTACTCGACCACGAATGCTAAAAAGCTTATTCTATTATCAAAGAACGAAATCAGACTCATCACGGGTTTGTTTACTGGACCCTGCTCAGTGAGGTACCACCTAAAGCAACTGGGACTGGATGATAACTCTGAATCGGAGATTGAATCCTCCGAACACATTCTCTGCAATTACGATGCATTGGCTCGGCTTGGGTCGAAACGCTTAGGAGGGCTGAATTGGCGCCTGAAGAAGTGAAAAGCAAACTACTCAGGGACATTCTATGCTTTTCTGGCAAGATTGAATTCCTGAGAACATAAATACGGTAGGGTTATGAACAAAAGATCACCACTGGTTGAGGTTCTGTAAGGCTGGGAAGCCAATCGAGCCCTGAGTACAATACAAGACAATACAATTTCTGTTAAGAGTCCATAATGTACAACACCTTCTTCCAAAAGTTCAGATAAGCCCAGAGTGACTATAATTAACGTGTTATTCTGAGCGTGGTCTACTGCGTGGTGGAAATAGTTGAATGGCTACGTAAATGAGCAGAAAACAGATAATTACAATTCCTACACCAAGAAGTAACCAAAGTAGTTTTGCGAACTTTGTAATCTCTGAAGTTGCTCCTTGACAACCAGACCCGACGATGTTACGTGTTTTCTTTTCAAAATTGAAAATGCAATCTTACATTAAATGCATCAAAATGCAAGACCACAAGGTATAAGACTTTGAGTTGGATGCGACTTGAGATTTTCTTAGAGAAAATGTCTCTGTGCCGTCGCGTCGTGACTGTGTGGAAGTAAATAATCAACGGAATAATGTAACAAATGTAAGAGCTTGTATAAACAAGCTGTCTTCATTCTTCTCACAAACTTCTTTCTACTACAGTTTTCAACTGTCGGTCGCTTTAAAAAAACAACCTTTTCATCCAATTTATACTTTTTAAACTTTCCTTTCCTGTATTACCTATTAGCTCAGTTTATACATTTATTTAAAAAACTTTTAATTAACTCTTTGAAATCACTGAATATAAATATTTACAAAGTACCACCTTAGAGAAACTACTTGAAAATTTACTTAAAATTATTTACAGTAGTTGAAGAATAATACCTCTGCGCGACGACTACTTCGTATTTACTCGAGTAGTTGAAACTTTGATAATATTTTTTGGTTATATTGTTGTACAAGATTGTCATGAGGGTTGTTGTTGTGTCAACACATCAGAGTTTACAATTAATGCCGATCTCATCTCAAACGGGTTGGCGTAAATTGCACCAGTATATGGTAATTTGTGCACAATTAGCGGTCCCCTTTCCCGCCTGGGAATTACTAAAACATCGTTCCGTTGTGCTTTCAGTTTCCCCAACAACATTCCAGACATTTATATACCGAAAAAATTTCGGTGTATTTTTATACGCTTTTGGTTATTACTTGTAATTCATTTTCGTAACTAATTTATGAAGTATAAAAATCAAAGTTGAGGGTTTTAATAAATAACATTCTCTCTCGAAATGTACGTTGGCTTTACTGACCACTTGTTGGAAAACTTTTTTTTGAAGAGTGCTTTACAAATTTTAATCAACAGAAATATGTATAAATTAATTTTGTTTCGATGTTAATGTTGAAACGGTTTTACGTGTAAGTCCATCTTTAACATAAAGGGTAGTTATTTTTTCAACAGTTCCACCGGGTGTCTCAACTGTATGTTCACAGATTATTGCCCCAATTGACCAGAAAATTGCTAGTACTCTCCTGGATGTTGATGTTGGTATGTGGCTTCAGCATCATCACATTTTCACAAATATGTAAGGCATGACTGGTTGGGCAATCCTTGAAGTAGCCACAGAGTGTCTATAAGGTAGCCAAAAAAATTCCCTGTTCTTACTTTATTAATTTCTTCAAAAAGACATAGACCCATCATTCCCTATTTTCGTGTGCTTAACGATGTGATCACAGATGATTGCCCCGATTGACCAGAAAATTGCTAACAGGCTCCAGGATGTTGATATGTGGCTTCAGCACTATTACATTTTCACAAATATGTAAGGCACGACTGGTTGAGTAATCCTAGGAGTAGCCTCAGAGTGTCTATAAGGTAGCCAGTGAGATTCCCTGTTCTTACTCCATTAGGTTCTTCAAAATGACCCAGACCCATCACTCAATCACCCATCACCGAAAGGGGCCCCTATCACTGTAAGTGACTTTGCTCCACCTCTCCCCAAATAAGGCCGCTATGGTGCGTGACAATCTCATTATCTTTAATTTCCGAACACACCTCGTATAAACAAGTTACGTTGAGGAAAATTGTTAATTAAAAAAGTGTCAAATTCAGATTCTCATTATTTATTTATTACGTCTTTATACAAATTGAAATAATCCAACAAAAATTGAACTGTAGGTAGGTAGATATCGATTGTTATAAAATGAGACAAAACGTAAAGTTTATCTATTCAAAGCGAGATTTCTATATTGTACATTTTATCAGTCTGTTTTGACACGTTTGCTCAATGTTTTGTTCATCACATTGTGTGCTTTGTCGGTCGCCGGACAGTAATTACATGGAAAGTGGATTGTTTTCAGCGGATTGTTGCTTTATATTGTATTCAAACAGTTTTACTTTGTGCTTTTGGCATATTTCCCTACTTTTTTTAAATTGCATACTCTCTTTTTTTTAATGACGTCTTTTATTATTTTATGTAATTGGGAAGGTTTGATTATTAACAAAAAGTTTCATTACAATGAGTTTTAATTACATGGGAAAATGTCTTACAACAAATTGGAATATCTAATTCACAATTTGATGTTAGAATTAAATACAGATATTATGAGGATGACAAGGGTTCTTGTGCAACTGTAAAGGCCGAGCTACACATACAGGCTTACCTTCCGGTTTGGTCTGTGCAAGCCAATTTGTACAGTTCAAACCGGAGCCTGAACGATGTTTAGATGCTCCGGTTTAGCCTGTGCATGCCACATGAACGATGCCCAGATGCTCTAGTGTGACCTGTGCAGGCCGGATGACAACCTAAGCATTAGGCATGGCCTTTGACTGACTTCTACCTCTGATGTCTCTTCTTCACATAAGTAACCCCTAATGTTAGAAAAAATGGGTGAAAATGAGCAAAATCTAACAATAGAACAGTTGAGTGATCATGGGCTGAATTGCATGCTTTTTCTATCGAGCTGACCTACGAACTGACTGATCGCTCATTCTCTAGCTTGTGGAAACTGTCGGAACTCGTCCAACGCTACCCATATACGTAACCAAGAACTTGCACCTATTTTTCCCGCTGTGCTAATTTTTGGTTCATTGATTAATAGGTGAGGCTTTGAGAATATAATGTCGCCGACGTATGAACATGTATGTAAATCTGAATCCGTTGAGTATTTTACTTTTTACTAACAGTCAGAGTGGCATAAAGCAAAGGTGGTAAATAATAATTAAAAAGATGACTAAGTTACATTTCTCTGTAGGATGTATAAGTTAAAAAGGAAGCTAGTAATTGACGCTTTTGATTAAATCTAAAAATATACAGGAAATAAATAATATGTCTGTAACAGATTTTAAAGTAAATTAAAAGTTTTAACAAACTACCAAATTAGTAGGTTTGATGTTAAAATCAATTTGGGCGGAAAAGTTGTTGTTAGGTTAATAATTTTTCATTTTTATCTCAAGTTACTCTGATGGAAAAGTAATTATAACAAAAGAAAACATAAGTTTTCTGAACCTGATGATAATGTTTAATTGAGAAAAATGGTCCAAATAACTATTGTTTGTTATTGTTTTCACTTAAATTGTATCAACTTGTATTATTGTGGATTAATTACTTTTTATTTTCAATGACCTAAAGTGGCGCTTTTGGAGAATTTTAAAATGTTGGTAAGTCTGATATGGAATCAAAATCAAAATAGTGCAATAAATGCAGATAAAATCTCATTTTATGTAGTCAAACATCACATAGTCCCTTAATACATCCAAGCTTTTTAAGTAAAACGACTTAAGATTATGGTTCTTAGTGTGGAGGTACTAGAACTCCTCTTAACTCCTCTATACAGCATCTATCAAACCTTTGTATGAACTCCAAGACACTTTAAAATAAGTTTGCTAATACTGGCCTTATAAGGCCAGAAATAGTGGATCATATCCCAAAGAAAGTCCATCTCGTGCCTCCTGATAGACACTCTTCTTAACCTCTCTGTTCTGAATCCATCAAACCTTTGGATGAACTCCAAGACACTGGAGAAGAAGTTTGCTGACACTGGCTTTATAAGACCTGGAGGAATGGAGCAGAGGCTAGTCATAGCTGATCCGAGAGGGTTCATATTGAATAAGCGTAATACTTGAGCCTTGTTTCGCCAGTTTGTCAACTTTTTCCTTTCTGTTACGTCCGTTTCCTGATGATAATGTTTAATTGTGAAAAATAATCATATACCTAGTCTAGTGTTTTCATTTGAATATCACCAATTTTGATTGTGAATTATTTACGTTTTGTTTTCAATACTTTTAATCTAAAGTGTGGCGCATTTGGCGAATTTAAAGAAACGGCGTGGTGTGTGAATTTTTTATGGAATATGAAAAAGAAAGGATATTTCTGATATGGGACCCTAAACGAAACATTAAATATGTTAGCGCAAATAAATGCACATAAAATCACAATTCTTATAGTCAAACATCACATAAATGTAGTCCCTTGATCCATCAAGCTATCGTCGTGCCCTGCGTGAAACGACTTAAAGGAATAAAAAAAATATATTTTTTTAATTTTAATTCACATAAATATAAAAAAAGGGATAATATTTTTTGAGTCGAAGTAAGATAAAAATATATATCTTGTAAGCAATATTAATTTTTATAGTCGTACAGAAATTGCCAAGATGTATAGCCAGTTCAGTGAACGACGTTGTAAAATGGATAATAAAGGTCTTTTAATGACTCGATTTCTCTTAGCGTTGTCCAGAGTATTATTCTTTTCAAACATGCTTTTCTTTTATATAAAATGCTCCATTTGGTCAAATAACAATTATTATATTAGGACGTTCTTATAATGCGTGTTCACAACAATAATCTGTTGCACGTAACTTCTTATACCATGTCTTCTCCATCCACACTTAAGGAATTACTACTCCCTAGTCGAATTCATTTTATTTTTATTTTCAACAGTTAAAATCCATTATGATGGAAAATATAACTCTTATATGCTACTTGTTTAAATAAAAGGTACAAAATGATGTTGGGCAAGCAAACGTAAGATGAAGATAATTAAACTTTCAAGTCTGTCCGGAATTCCTTTAAGTCTGACTCATCAGGTCCAGGTCAAGTATCTGGGTGTCACGCTTGATCATAAGCTAGACTGGAGAAGCGACGTCGACAACAAAGTAGAAAAAGCAAGTGTCTCGGAGACGTAGGAAGTCTCGGGGACTTTCCCTAAAAATAACTTGCTGGCTGTACTTACATCACAATAATTAGACCTATTCTAAGCTACGCGGCCATAGTGTGGTGGCCCAGAACCACAATAAATACTGCAAAAAACAAACTTCGACAAGCGTAAAGATTGGCATGCATATCAATCACTGGAACTATGAGAATCACATCCACCACAGTCTGGCTGCACTGGCCTCGAACTGCATAGCAGCAGACACTCAACGCACTAAACGACATTTCGACGAGTGATGCTCTTGAAATCTGCTGGGTCTAAGGTAACAAAGGCAATAAGAGGGCAGATGAGCTGGCAAGGCAGGGCTTGGGCTCCTACCCGAATAGGCCGGAAACGACTCTGACTCTAGCGATCAGCACTCTCAACAGTCTCATAAAACAAAAAACATTAAGTTCACATGGACATAGCGATCGAAAGTAACGAGCTGTAGACAAAGCAAAGCAGCAGTTGCTGCTCCTTTCGATTACATCTGCGAGTACTCACGGGCATCGTTACAGAACATTGTAAGCTAAAAAAACACCTTCACACTCTGGGACAATAGCTCCAGATGCAGAGGTTGTAATCAGGAAGATGAAACTGCGGAGCATGTGCTTCGCTCATGTCCTGCGGTAGCATCAATTACAGGATCCATACCTACTAGATTACTAGCTGGATATGGTCAGAATCAGAGACGCCAAGCTACTCGAGTTCATCTTAAATGTGGGATGACTCGATGAGTTACGGGGAAGGACGCGCCTCTGGGGAGGCTGCACAATGGACCCGATTAAGTGGCCTAAGTGTAAGCTAGCTAAAAGCCAGCTCTTCCACTAGCAATCCAATCTAAAATTATGTGGGCAGTAAACAATCACCGTGGAGCGTATAGTAAAGCACCCGTTGGACGAACGAATGAAAGCGTTCTCTTTCCCTGACAAGCGTTCCAGCGTTTAGTAAAAGACACGTCTCGACACCCATTGGTGTCTCATCACGGGGCTGAAAACAACTACTCAGCAATAAGGAATTTTTTTTCTCAAAACGGTGATGATGAGCGCAATTAGAAACTTTCGAGTGTCCTCGCCACGAAATAAGTGGTCTGGGATCCACTGCTTTGGCTCTCCTTCACTCTAACATCATTGGTCCATATGTTAGAAGGTTTTTGATATTTCAGCCCAATAATTGGAACACAGTTTTTTTACGTAACCTTTTTCATACTTATTTAGGTTTGTTGAACCATTTTAACATTTCGTTTCATTCTCAAAGATTTGTTTAGACGACTTTACAGAGCTAAGGGGCCTTTAACTACACGTTAGCTTGCAAAACCCTTGCCTGTTATTATTTACTTAAGCTCAGTTATTTAGTAATTTATTTACGACTCGCTGTTGTAGTACGTGGATCGTAAGTCTTATTTTCCGACCAAAAGCTACTTAACGTAAAAGGTATAAAACATCTTCAAAGTCTGATAATAATAATTTCCTTATAAGTTTTGTGAATGAAAAGTGGTCGCGTTTTGCCAATAAAGGTTTGTTGGTTTAATCACTCACTTAACATTCCACTAGTTGGCCCGCTTTAATTTTATTTTATTATGACTAGTAATTAAAGTAATTTAATTTTATAGCCAATTAATTAATTGTTTAACTACAAGCAATCTAAAACAATAAATTTCTACACGATTATTTAAATTTGTTTTACGTGGAGTGCTTATTTAAAATTAAATAATTTTTTTTTGATTTTATATACTTTTACTTTGAATGTAGGTACTTTTTGAAATATCGCAAATTAGATTCGTTTGATCTGTAACACGAAATATCATCCATATTCGGATATTTCAAAAAGAAGATTGAATATATAAAGAGTATTATACATACAGATAATCCTCTAGTCTGGATTTTTTTTTCTAAGGAAGAAGGGTGAGGACTGAGGATACGAGGATAGATTTATATCAAAGGCTCGTTAGGAAATTTTCAAATTTAACTTGAAGGTTTATTGTTTGAATGTTTGGTAATTCGTCAATGGAACTGTTTATTTATAGTTTGATCGACTAATTTGAAATTGTTTATGTGCACAAAGAGTCAGCCATCAAGTACATGCCAGAAAATAATACCAAAATGTTCTAATACCTGCTGTTACCATTTAAATTTTATTTTATTTAAATTATTGAATGCAAAGGACATCTATTGCTATTCTGTGGTAATTAAATTATTTATACGGGGGGGGGGGGCTCATTAGTTGTGCCATGGATTTTTAATTATTAATCAACTTGAGACAGTAATTTGATTATACTAGAATTTTTTGGTGCAGATTTTGTGCCAAGGAACTTGTGAATTTGAAAATATTAATTTCAACTCCAAAGGGAAAAAATTTGAGCCCTTTAGATCCCTTTGTACAATAATCAACGTCTTCTCTACTTCAGTAAAGTTTTCTATCTACCTCGCTCCCACTCTTCCTTTCTGAGGCATCTCTTTCCTATTACTTCATCCATCATCCACCTTGTCTAGGCACGATCTTCGCAGCCTCTCTCTTCTTCCTTGTAAAATCCACATTGGCTCTAATTCCCTTTATCCATCTGTTGTTTCTCTACATCTGGCTCTAAGTACTTCCTTGCATTTCCTACCACAAAGGTATAAAAATTACCTTGTTAATCCTATTCTCTCTGATGGATGCTATTTTTGTAAGCAATACTCTGCCAACTCCTCGTGAACACATTTTATAACTGCACCTGTAAATATTTTAAAGGTCGATGTTACTCAAACTTAATCTCATCCTAACAAAAAACTTTGAAATTAATTGAGAGCTAATTAAAATAGATTAATAACGTTACTTAAAATTTAATTTTAATACTTTTTTTTGTTACAGGTATGTCCATTTTTTGTGTCTTCCGATGGCATCTCTCGTAACGGGTACGATGTATAATTTTTAAGTTCAATATTTTAAAAGGTGGAAAAGCTCGAATTATTAAAAATTCAACGTTTTATTAATTAAATTTGGTAATTATTTCGAGGACATCGTAATTCTCTTGTTTAAAGCGAACAAATTATTAATTTAAATATCGAGTAAATATTTTACGATGCTTCAATTTAACAGAGTTAAGTTTGTGCTAATTATTGCATTATTGTGTTGAATTAAATTATTTAGGGGACGTTTGAAATTTTCGATATAAAGGAAATAACGTTATTAAAATAAATTAGTTCACTGTTATTTTGTTGTAAATAGATTACTATAAAATGGTTTAGAATGGCTATTTTAAATGATAGTAGAAAATGGTATCAAATTGATTTCCATTAGCGGCGAGACTGATTGCAATTCAAGAACATTCGGCATTAAACCCAGGTTACAATAATTTGGTGTTTGTTGGTGTAATAATACCTAATTAACTACTTCATTCTAATTTATTGCTCTCTGATCAATTATACTAGGTAATACCAGTTGTTTTAACAGCTTTAAAATGCTATAACTAGCAGAAAATTGTTATTGTTAACGAGTGCGATAATTACCCACTTGTTAGGGCTCTCCTAATACATAAAAACATATTTTAAAGATTCTAATTATCTATAATTATTGTTTATGTTGCTACTTGTTACACTTTTTGTATAGCAGTGAATTTATTATTAACGCTTATTAACCTAAATTTATGTTTACCTTCCTTTACGTTACATTGAGATCTGTATCGATACAGATAACTACACACATTATCTAACATATATGTCAAGTATCAAGGTCCCCAGGGTTGAGATCTGTATCTAAGCGTACTTGTCGATGCCTGAAAATGGCAATCGATTATCGAGGTTTTAAGACAGTGATAAAGATTACTCTACCGCACCAGCTAATAATGAAACAAATCAAAAGTCAAGATTTGTATCGCGATATTGGTAGATACTTCTAGCTCTGTGGAGCTCTTGGTCTTAATAACTGATCACAACTACCTTAAAAGTCCCATCAGCTACCTATAGGCGGTCATTTACTATTGAGTGGCCTTTTACGTGGCACTGAAGACTAAAGATGGCGGGAGGAGCTGCTGTGAAGAGGCCTAAGTGCATGTAAAGTTCAGTTTACCCTGATAGATACCCCTAATAGGTAGCTCAAGCTCTGTGGAGTTCTTGGTCTTTATAACTGATCACAGTTACCTTAAAAGTCCCATCAGCTGGCTATAAGCGATCGTTTACTATTGAAGTGGCATTGAAGACTAAATATGGCGGAAGCAGCTACTGTAAAGAGGCCTAAGTGCATGTAAACTAAAGTTTACCCTGATAGATATCTGAAGCTCTTGGAAGCTCTTGGTGTTAATAGCTGATCGCAATCATCTTAAAAGCTCTAACAACTAGCTGTAGACGATTTTTTACTATTGAGTGACTTTTTACGTGACCTTGAGGGCTAAAGGTGGCGGGAGAAGTTCCTATAAGGAGGTTTAAGTGTATGTAAACTTCAGTTTACTCTTGGGTAAAAGTATTATTGGTCTGCAATTCACCTTAGTGTAGCATGAAGAACCAAGATTTCAAAAACTTCACATCCTAACTCCCATGTTAACTTGAACAACTCAGTAGAAATTCACAACAGGTTTTTTTTTTAAGTTCTGGATCTTAAGACTAAGAATAATAGTAAGAGTGATATAATTTTGATATTTATGCAAATATTGCTGAAAAGGGGTCTGTTGCAGTTACGTAGAGGAGAAGTTCTATGAGATGTCCTTAAAACGATCTGTCGTAAAGCTCAAAATAGACTAGTAGATAAATTGTACAAATGTGTTATTAGAACTTCTAATAATTGAGGTTCTCGCTTATCAGAATAACGATTTTCCATAAGTACTTTCTGATCGATAATTTAGCAACCTTTAAAAACATGATTAGAGAAATTACGAAACATCGCTACTTAAATATTCTACGGAAAGCGTTAAAACTCCACAATTCAATATCGGTAAATGAAAAGTTTTGAAATAGTAAAGTAAAATGATTTGTAGGTAGTATGTAATAAAAGTTTTCCCCCAATTGAAACAAATAAACAAACAAATTCAATTTAAATAAAATTCTTTCCTCTTTTAAAATACGTTTCCGAAATTGTCTCAGGATTTAGATAAACAATAATATATAAATCAAAATAATAATCGAGAAATACAAAAAAAGAACGTACCCTTTTAAATATATTGCTTTGTTATAAAAATGATGTGAAGCGTAGCTGACTAAATATCCTTCTAAACAATACTAATATAATGTTTTGAAAAATATACAACCCTATTATATTATATACATCCGAAAAGAAAATGTCTCGCAAGATAATACAAAAGGGGTCAAATTGTGAAAAATCAAAATCGTTAGTTTTAACGATAAAGTTTTTCATTTGAATGAAATTTAAAACCACTAAACATTTCCAGTTTTAACCACAAATACGTTAAAACACAACTAAGGAAAACTCATTAGTACAAAGTGTGGTATTATTTTAAGCATTTGCTCCTTTTAGTTTAATTTTCCAACCCTTATTTTAACCATACATATACCCCCACAATTTGAAATTCATTATTATTAAAATTTAAATCCCAAATATTCCAAATACCTAAGAAATACATTATCTCAAAACCACGAGAGACGTTTGACAAATCCTTTGTGGCAAAACACGTCGTCTTGAAACACTGACCTCGTTTGTACCTGACGACATTTGACTTATGTAAATGTGACTTTAGTTGCTTTGTACTTTACTCTCAGACCCAAAAGGTGTCGAGACTTGCAAATAAATTGTCTTTCAGCACACTTCAACAGTTATTTTACTAAAGTAATCATCTCTATTAATTTATTTTAATGGTGTGTAGAATGGATAAAATTATAGAGAGACTTAAAAAATCCTTCGAGGGTTTATTTCGCCGTAAAGTTTTAACTAGCCAATAAAAACTCGATGAACAATTCTCGACTGGGTTTTCTAGGCGACATTACCAATAATTGAAGAAAAAGAATCACAGTTAATAGAAGTACTTTGGACTAATGCCGATTTGTTACTGTCGGTCATAGTATAAGTATACATAGTATGCCATTCCGGTGTACGAAATTCGAACTTGGCCGCGCTTGACGTCAGAAGGGGTCAACACGGACAAATCGCGTTGATTGCAGCGTTGGATACAAGTACGTGCAAGTACGGTAGAAGTCGCGCGTGTCACGTCGTGTTGACCCCTACTGACGTCACTAGACATCACAAAACTTGCGCAATGGCATACTATGACTGTCGGTATCATAACATCATGCATTTTTTGTTTATTTTGGGACAGCAGAGGAGTGAAAAGTCACTACCTTCATCCTAGACAATTTATACCTGAACACTTGCACCTTCAAAAGATTCTAAAATACAATACGAAGCTATAGCAACAATTTTTCCCTTCTGCTATTCCATCTGCGACCAGTGTTGCTCTTTTGCTCATAACCCTACTCGTAGTTATGTTCTCAGAAATTCATTCTTGCCAGCAAAGCATAGATTGTCCCTGAGAAGTTTGTTTTTCACTTTCTCAGGCATTAATTGAGCTCGCCCTAAGTGTTTCACCCTAAGCGGGACCAGTGCATCGCAATTGCAGAGAATGTGTTCGGTGGATTCGATCTCCGATTCATATCTGTCTTCATATTTCACTATCCTCCAGTCCCAGTTTCTTGAGTTGGTACCTCACTGGGCAAAAGTCCAGTAAACCGACCAGTGATGAGTCTGATTTTGTTCTTTGATAATAGAAGAAGCTTTTTAGCATTTGATCGAGCAGTCGATGAATTTCTTTCACTGTCTTTGTCCTGATGCGTCGTTCAAGTGAGAATTTTTGTTCTCAGTTTCCCATTTTTGGATTTCAGCCCTTCTATGTGTTCTAGATAGTCCACAGAAAGGTTCGGTTCCTTTCGGGAGGGCTTTTGAGCTTGTTCTAGTTAATTCATCAGCTATTTCGTTTCCTTCAATTCCCTCGTTATCGAACGCCCAATGAAGAGCAACTTTGTTTCCCTTGCCAGAGTTTTGAGGGATTGTCTGCATTCCCAAGTGGATAAGGACTCAAAGCTTTGAGTGCCATTATCGCAGCTTGGCTGTCAGACATTATGTAGAGTTTTTTGCCCTTTAAATTTCTTCGTATAGGCATTCTCGGGCACATAGATTTATTGCAAGAGTTTCAGATTGCGTAATTGTGGGGTAGGTTCCTAAGGCTATTGATGCTCTATATTTTGGGCCACATATGCCTATACCTGTTCTCTGTTCAGTTTTAGATCCATCTGAATACCAGATGGAGGACTTCTAGCGGTGTTGCGGTCCTGAAAGACCACCTCGAACGCTGTCTGAAAGTCAAACACTCTTGGAATGACACCCAAGGGTTTTTCAAACAATTCTGGCTGTAGAAAGTCCAGGATCTTTAGGTAAACTGTTCTGTCACCTAACCTAATTAGTAATTACTTAGGTTAACTTTCCTTTAATACGACCTTGGTCTGGTTATGAACGATACAAATCAACAGACGTCTGAAGAACGGAAAGACGACAATAATATTGTTACAACAAATTGAAAATTCACGTATAGTTTATTTAATGCCTTTTAAATGTAAACTAAAAGCTATTGTTCCTTGAAAATAGTTTTTAAAACTCGACCGATTTCAATAGTGAGGTTCCACTTTAGTGACATTCACCCTTGGGAAAAGAAAAAAGCTATTGGTAAAAATCCAGTGTGTTTACAAAAAGAAATCAATAACAACAAGGTATAGTTGTAGAAAAATTACATAAAAACACCCTTAAATAAGTGGTAAAAGTTGTGCACTTTTTAAGAAAAAAGTTAACTCGACATTTCCTAAACGCGTAACTTCAACAAGCTCATTAAATACAGTTGGACTTGTTTCTCAAAGTTGTTTCACAGGCAACGCTATTTGTTTTAGAGAATGTTTGAAAGTGTTTTGCTAGCAAATAACGTTTTCGCTTATTTTAGCGAAAACAAAGCATGTTCATTGAGAAGTGACGGAAGGGATAAATTGGATTGAAATCTCCCATGTGCAAACTAAAAACTGTTTCACATGAAGACAACATAAATAAATTGTTATACATACACACAAATTATTCTTTCCTATAGGGAGTTGGTTTGTAAACAAATATTTAATTATTTCAAACCCCAATTAGGACGATTTATAAGGCATTAAGGACAGATGAGGTCTTTGGTGGAGCTTTTTGTTTGAATTACTTTCTGTCTATAGCTCAAAAAGGTACAACGTAACTTTAAAAGGTTTAAGTTACGCTTTGTTTAATTTATTAATTCTCTGTTACTGTTCTTACAGAACGCACTGTTTCAGCTGGAGCACTCGGGGTGCTTTAAGGTGAGTTCAGTACTACCCTAACTACACCTGAAGATTTTCTTATAACTAACAACCAAAATTGGCTATTTTTCGAGCCCTTTTCAGTAAGGAATGTTGGTACACAATTAAAATATAGTTGTAATATTAGTGACTCGCAACTGGCAACTTCTGAATACTAATCCAGCGTGCAAGGGTGCTACTAGGTTGCCTGTTGGGGATAGCTAAGTGCAGGAGAGTGCTATAAGCTAAACTAATAAACTGGAAGCTAAGGGACAAGGCTGTTATAAGAAGAAATCGTTACCACCAGAGTCGAATTTCCATCAATAGAATTTGCTAAATTAGCGACCCACTAAGCCAGCGTTTCTCAACCTTTTTGGTTCGCGACCCCCAAAATTCTAGTTATTATTTTTGGCGACCCCCTGTCTCTCTGAAGTTTTATGCAAATTATTGTTGCTGGTTCTTTCAGAGATGTTCAAATGAAAGCTTAAATTTTACTGTAGATTTGTCTAGTAGTCGCGACCCCCAAAAAGCAGTACGCGACCCCCTTCTGGGTCGCGACCCCCAGCTTGAGAAACGCTGCACTAAGCAACACATGGATTGTATTGGAGTGGATTGCTAAGGGGCTTTTAGACAGCTTATACTTAGGCCGATTGATCGGGCCTATTGTGCAACCTCCTCAGCGGCACCTCCTTCCCCGTCACTTCTCGACCCATTCCAATTTTAAGATGAACTCGAGCAGCTTGGCAGGTGGAGTGTCTCTTATTCTGACCATATCCACCCAATAGTCACCAAGTATGAATCCTCTAATTGATGCTACCGCAGGACACAAGCGAAACACGTGGTCCGCAATTTCATCTTCCTGATTACAGCCTCTGTATCTAGGGCTCTCGATTAATCCCAGAGTGTGAAAGTGTTTGTTTAGCTTACAACGTCCTGTAACGATGCCCGCCCGTGAGTATTCGCAGATGTAATCGAGACAGGTTGAGGTGTATTTTGTGTGTCGTGTCGAAGGAGCAGCAAATGCTGCTATGCCTTGTCTACGGCCCGTTCCTTTCGACCATATATATCTATGTTAGCTTAGTGTTTTTTGAGGCTGTTGAGAGTGCTGACTGTCATAAACAGGATCGGTTCCGACCCATTCGGATAGGAGCCCGAGTCGTACCTAGCCAGCTCATCTGCTCTCTCATTACCTTCGTTACCTTGATACCCTTTAATCCAGCGGATTTCACGAGCATTATTTGTCGAAATGTCGTTTAGTGCTGCGATGCAGTTCGAAACCAGCTTCGAAACCATTCTCTGGCGGTTCAGGCTCGCAATAGCAGCCCTACTGTCCCTCATTCCTCTCAGTCCCTGTTACCAGACTCTCTTTTACCATTTTGATACTTTCTATGCCATTAAGTTCCTAATGGTATACTGATATTTATTTCTAGTTCAGGTGAGAAAATTCCTGTCCCTGAACCAGATTCAGTTTTTGACTCATGGGTCAACACATAGAATAGACAATAATACAATAGGAAACGACAAGAAGATCGTTTTTTTGTTGTTGAAATTCTAAACTAATGAATGGATAGTTTGCAGAAGGGTAATTCGTAAGCATTTTTATAACGCGTAAGCTTAAATGAAAAATTTCTAAATATTTTAAATAAAATATTGGTTAAAAAAATAACATTTCCACAAGATAAATTTTTGTTTCAATTTCAAAGCTTTTGAGTAAACATTTACAAAATGTTTTTTCCACATTTTGAGCTTTAATTAATCAAATTTAGATCGGCGAGCGGTTGAAATTTAACTTGTTAACTAATTATGTCACATCTCATTTCGTCTCATACAATCAGTTCATTAACAGTGCATTGTATTTTGATTAAATAACCAAAAAAAGAGGAAAGAAAGAGAGGAAAAAAATGTCTCTGAAAGCATGTACTACGTAGCTACTTTATATTTTCATCGGCTTTTTTTCAAACTTTAAAGTGCCTTTGTGTGTTGAATGCTTAAAACCGTAAAAAGTTACTAAACTAGTCTAAATTGTTTTAAATATTTTATGCTAAATGCAAGTGATGCAATGTTGCTTAAATGGACTATTTTTTTTAAATCCATTTTTACGAGTCTCCAAATTAATTCTAGATGAAATTGTGATTTTTGTAAAATTAAGAACACCTGGTTGAAATTCTGCGTCGGTGAATTAAATTGAACTAGAGAGGAACGACTGAATTACTTACATGCTTTGATTACAAATTCACGTGTAAAGTCTTCTCTTGTATCTCTACTTCTCACACATACGAAATATTGAATATTCATTTCGCTTTCCATTTCCACACAGTATACAAATTCAACACGAAATGGGTGTTTCGAATACAACTCGCTTTTGTCGGTTCTGCACGAATTGAAGTTTATTTATTACATACCTCTATATGTAACATGTATCACGTATTTCTCATGTACAAAAACTAACTTCAATTAACATAATTATTCAACAGGGTGTACCATCCCATAATACATTTTCAAAATTACAAGGAAAGTAAAAGCAAGTACACGTAATTTGACAACTGCGATTTTAGGTCCTTTCAGTCGTCCTTTTCGTGTTTGCAATCGATCCTTACATTATTATGGAAACACAAGTGGCGATGCGTTCTACTAAAGAGCTCAATCACAATACCTAGCTCAATACTCACACGCTGTTGCAGCCTTAATAATAGTGCACGCTCTGGAAATCTTCGAGAAGAATGCATAAAATGACTAGAACCAGAGAAATCGTTTTTAACAAATTTTATATGAGTATTCAGCTTTTGCAGCACACTACGAAAATGGCTTTCTATAACTAAATATTCAACCAGCTTGGCTTAAGAGCGAGGATCTTCAACATCTTTCATCAGATGGAATCTACAAATCACAATGATGATGGGGAGTTGGCGAGAACGTTGAAATGAAGAAAATGCGGAGTAATTAGACAACGTCATCTCTGGAAAATTAGCACAGAAGGAAGGCTAGATGGTTGAAGAGAGCGTGGAAAGAAAAATTTACATCAGTGGATGGGTAGGACATTGATCCACCTACGGGTGAAGAAGGAGGGTTTTCAAACCGCCATAAAAATTGCACAGAGCATGAAATTCAAACTGGGTGTTAGAACAGGTCACCTAATGATCGATAGACTTTCTACAGCCGAATTGCTTGAAAAACCCTTGGATGTCATTTCAAGAATATTTCGGCTGGAAGGCTGGAAGTCGATCATCTACATAATGTCTACATCTACAAAAAATCTACGTAATGTCTGACAGCCAAGCTGCGATAAAGGCACTCAAAGCCAATAGCTTTGAACCCTTATTCACTTAGCAATGTAGAAAATCCCTCTAAACTCTGGCAAGCGACAATCAAGTTGCCCTTTATTGGGTGCCAGGTAACGAGGGAGTTGAAGGAAACGAAATAGCTGATGAATTCGCTAGAACAGACTCAAACCCCTTCAGATCGGACCTGAACTATTCTGTGGACTATCTAGAACGAATAGAAGGGCGGAGATCCAATCATTGGAAACTGATAACAAAATTGATTACTGGAACAACGCACTAGGACAAAGACAGTCGAAGAAATTCATTCAGTACTCGACCACGAATGATAAAAAGCTTCTCCTATTATCAAAGAACGAAATCAGACTCATCACGGGTCTGTTTACTGGACACTGCCCAGTGAGGTACTACCTCAAGAAACTGAGACTAGAGGACTGTGACATATACAGACTGTGAAACGAAGATCGAATCCGCCGGATTGGAGGATAGTGACATTTTGTAGACTGTGAATCGCAGATCGAATTCGCCGAACACATTCTCTGCAATTGCGATGCATTGGCTCGGCTTTAGCTGAAACACTTAGGGCGGGCTCATTTGACGCTCGAAGAAGTGAAAAGCACACTTCTCAGGGACATTTTATGCTTCGCTGGCAAGATCGAATACCTGAGAACATAAATACGAGTCGAGTTATGAACAAAAGATCAACACTGGTCGCAGTTCTGTAAGGCTTAGAAGCCAATCGACCCCTGAGTACAATACAATACAATACAAGACATTGAATGGACTATTCAGATCGACCAGTGAATGAACTGTTTGTTGTAGTTAGGCTTCAAACACAGCACCCTTGTTCTCGTTTTTGTGAGGATGGCAACCTGAATATGAATGAAATTCCATTTCTGAAAAAAACCGGTGAAAACTGTCGTTGAATAAAAAATTTTCTCTTGTGAAAAATTATCGCAAAGAAATAAAAAATTAATTTCGCCACTAAAGTGCATTAAACATTTTACAGCATCGTTGACCTTAGGAAAATAACGAAAAGTAAAAGGCAAACATTTAAATGAGCTTTTTTTTATTCCACCACCGCTAACCTCCATTAAAATTTAGGTAGAAAAATTTGTATTACAGACACGTCTAATGTAACGCATAAAACGTTAAACATACGATAGCAACTTACCGAAAATAAGAACTGTTTATGATCTATAAAAAAAGGTACTTACGTCAAAAAAGCTTTTCACAGTTAAAGATCAAAAGTAATCGTATTACGGAATATCTAAGAGCCACGTTAACACTTCGTTTTTAAATTAATTTATCGATAAACACATACTTTGTATAATTAAAAGATAAAAAAGCGCTGCAAACAACACAATTTGTATGAAAATTACGGTTTTAACAATGCGCTAATAAATATTAAGACAAAGAGCTATAATTTTTCATTAACTAACCCAAAAGTTACTGCTAATTTGTTGCTAGCGAAAAAACTAATTTAAGTTTTTCGAGAAAAACCTCTTCCTTAGAATCAAAAAAACTTAAAAATAATTTTCATTTATTCATCTGAAAAAGTATCGAGCGTTAGGAAATTTTAAAAATGGAGAAAAAGGTTCATTCAGACTTCTAGCAAAATCTGAAGAGATGGACCTTTTGAATTTTTTACGAGGTTGAATTAGCAAAACGAACAGTATGAGGCAAATGTACACTTACTTAACACTAATCTACAAATAGATAGCTCTTCTGCGTCATTAAGCTCTCTGTTTTTAAAAGTAAAATTTTCACGACAATTTATTATTAACAAATCGAAGGTTTTGGAACTTCCACTGCTTAATCGAAATGAAATTTTCAGTGGTAGAAACTCGGGTCGCTGTAGGAAGCAAGAATAATAAATGGGCACCCCACAGAGATCCGGGGTAGTCACGTGGTCTCTACCTAATGCTCTATGATGCATACAGTGTTTATTCGAACTGGAGACCCAGAATAAATGCAGAATAAATATGTACTGGTGGGTGATTCCTTGCGTTCGCACAGAGAACGGAGCTTATTAGTGAGAACCACTGTGGGAACTTAGTGGAACCAGGTGATATAGGACAACTCATGTCGCATAACTACAGGACCTGTCTGACTCTTTACCTAAGACCGTAGCCAGACTGTGTTATCAGAGCAAGCTCAAAAAATTTTAAGCGAGACTTAAAGTTAAAGTAAGGGGTTTCTCTCTGCCGGATTTATATAAATCTGTTGCTCACTGTAATCTCCTCTGAGGATAAAAGTTCTTTGCCCAGAGTTTGCAAAAATTGGACTTCCTCTAAATCAATGTTTTCTTCTTCTGCACCAATTAGGAACTTATCGTTTTATTATTACTGCGAAAGGTTCTTAGCAAGTTCTGGCTAGAACAGGCTTAAAATTTTCCAGGGCAGGCTCAGCCTGCCTTGGTGTGCCCCTGGCTACGACCCTGTCGTTACCGATTGACCTAGTGATCAATTTTACGTTCAAAAACTGTAAATTATGCCATGGAATCGAAGAGGAGTTCGGTGAGGTTCGACCTGCTATGATAATATGTTTGACGGTTACTCTGATGATCAAAAAAGCGAGATCCGAGATGGAAAGTGGAAAAACGTGCAAATTCGTACTTTGAAGAATAAAAACGTAGCATTTTGATTAAATTTTGCCCTTATCAATCCCACACTTGATTTTAGTAGTTTGCCTATGTAATTTGATAACTGTCAGCTTCAAATGAAATTTAATTAACAAAAAACATTTTCATTAAACGTAGTGAAAGGACATAGAAATTGTAACTAATTTAACGTTTATATACACACACAAGATTTTATCGCTCATACGTATCTAACAACCTTCAAAGTATAGAATACATTATTCACTATCATCAACATGTTATAGCTTTAGATTAGTTACGGTTTATAGTATTAGAAATTCGGATAATACGATTCGCAATTAATCACTTATAAGTCATCAACTACACGTGTAGTCGTGTAGGTTTAATTTAATAATTATCGCTATTGCAATTGAATTATTACAACCAAAACAAGAAGATAGAGGTCGTGCATAAATCCGTACACAACAAACAGTAAATGGTTCGTGACAATATTACATAATGATGATATAAAAATGAAAAAACATCATAAACGTCACTAAAGCTTTACTATACAATTTTCCCGATACATTATTAAAACTTTGGACTAATTCCACCTCTAAGCTGCAACTACTAGATGGACAGTTATATAATTAAGGAGAGCTTAATTTGATATATACCCATATCAAAAACTTAAAGCGGCGGAAGCACAACATTGTAGCTATCTTGTTAAAACATACTTGAGTTGAATAGGTTAATTTATTCCATACATTTGCGTTACGTTGAGCTTAGTGATCCGTTGTTTTCCAAACCTCATAATAATTCACTTTTTATTGCAAAAAAGTTTGGATTATACCTCTTCTAATACGAGGGATCTGCAAAAGTTATTTAACATAGAAAAGAAATTTACTTTTTCGATAGAAAGTGATGAAAAATAAGCAAAAGTTGCTACTATGACAATCCCGTTATATTATTTAATTTTATTAGAAAAGTGAACGCATACACCATCTTTATTTTTCTCTCACGATTTAAAGTGGTAAAAATCCACGCTATGACTTTTATCATGGCAGTTCACTCATATTACATACATATGGCGTCTACTTTTAGCCATTTTATAATGAAAAGTCAGCCATCTACACTACAGCAACATTAGTACACTAATTTTTGACGTTTGTCGTTAATTTGTGTTACTTACTACTTACTGTTACTAGGTAGATCATTTTTCGAGGTCCCCTCGTATTAAAAATATTCCAGTTTTCAACCTACTAGGTTATACCTTAAGATGTATAAATTGAAAATTTACTTTATTAGGTACTCTTGTGTTGAAGAAACATAGATAGGTGTAGAAATGGGGATGAGATGAAAAATTAAAAATAATTTACAAAAGAAACAACTATAAAACTTTTTTATTTAGTAAAAAAAAATCCTAAAGCAACACACCATCCACCGTCCCTTTTCCGAAACTATACGTACCTGAAATACGCTTACTAAATCCACGGAAACAAAAAGCTAATCCCGCAAAAGCCGTCATTATATTCGATTAACTGCGTAAACAAAGCAAGAAAACGAGTGGAAATGAAACAAACTGAATAAGCTGCACTTTAGTATTTTTCTTCTTCTTTTTGTCTCCCTTTTGATTTTCTTGAAAGCTTTCAAACATCCCGAGTTTTGTTTCTTTGTTCAACTTTGTTTTAAAATATTGAACTTTATCGCTACTTTTAAGTTAATAATGAGATTTACTTTTGAGTTTTAACGAAGAAAATTATCAAAAAAAAGAACTTATGTCTAATAGTTTGTTGCTTGAGACTTGGTTAATTGAAAGTGTGATGTTTAGTTTATTTAGTTAGGTTTGTGGATTAACCGATAGGGCTTCCGCCCTTATTACAGGTTAACCTGGACGGACGCGAAGGCTTAACGTGCTTTCCGAAATACGGTCAGCTACGTGATGATAGGGAAATGGTTGGCTGTCTGCGGTATAATATTTAAGCTGGTTGTAAAATCGTATATCAAAAATTTGAACGTTTAAGACTATAATTATCAAATTTGCATACATTTAGGTGTAGAACAACGACGTGTCTAAAATCTCCACTAAAAGAGATATTTGCAAATTATTATTACAAATGTTGGCCAATGTTTACAAACGTTTGCCGTAGGTACTCACGTACTATAAGTAGGTAGGCATGGTCGTACAGTCATGCGTGACTTAAAGCAAAATAAATATTGCACGTCAAGAGTTGGTTTTGACAAGGTATCAAAATCAAAAAGAAAGTCAAAGCATCCACGTTCGAAAGGAATTCCTTGGGTAATTCTATGTATCTGGTAGGACAAGAAAGTATCATCAAAACCGAGAGGAAAATAGTCCCAGAATACGTGAAAGGCAGCAACTTTAGTTAAGACCCTACTGGTCTCCGTGAATGTAGGAGTTTGGGGCACAATACGAACTGGTAAAGCCAGAACGTCACGTTAGAGGATTTCAGAAATTCTCTCGCGCAGAGACTCTATAGCGTCGCTACCACCTCTAGGTCGCCCATATCGGTTATCACGACCGCCATCTTACAGCCTCGCAGTAAAAGTCTATACTCGTCTCTTAGCATTTCAGTTCGAGGACACCAGAGAACTAGATTCTGGGATGTTCTCGGATCTATTGATGTAGGGTTAGGTCCATCCTTTTTAAGTATGCTAAAGATGAGCCATTTTTGGTGATGAAAAAGGGCAAGAGCTGGCCGATAAAGCTCACTTCGTCGAGCTTGAAGATGACGTGACCGCCCTGGGTCTCGTCGTGACTTTATCTGTGCTCACGCGAACCGGCACCTCCAAGTTCACGTTAGAAAGGTAATTCTGTGTAACTGGTACGACAAGATAAGAATGTATCATCAAAAGATCAAAACAAACATGAGAAAACACTCCCAGAACACGTGAAAGGCCAAAACGCAGCAATTTTAGTTGAGACCCTACTGATCTCGGTGAATGTAGGAGTTTAAGGCGCAGTACGAACTGGTAAAGCCAGAACGTCACATCTGGAGATCTGCAAACTCCCAAGCAGAAACTACCTAGCGTCGCTACCAGTTCTAGGTTGCCCATATCGGCTATTACGACCATCATTTCCCAGCCTCGCAGTAAAGTCTATAAGTACTCGTTTTATAGTGTATGAGTTCGAGGATAACAGAGAACTAGATGCTCGGATATTTACCACTGCCCACAAAGAAATCAATTGATCATTGGGCTATGCTCATCCTGTTGAACTATACCAGAAATGGGCGATGGCCAGTGATGAAGAAGGACAAGTGTTGGCTGGTAAACATCACCTCGTCGAGCTTGAAGATGACGTTGCTGCCCTGGCCTTCGTCGTGAGTAGGTACTTTGTCTGCGCCCACGCGAACCAGCACTACCAAATCTCAGCCATGTCTGTTAGTTAGGTTAGGTTCCACACATTATTGGGGCATTTAAGGAGGTTTTGAATATTTTTATTTGATAATAAATATTTTTTCTTTGTCTTCTTCTCTAACTGGACCAACAAGTACTCTATACGAGTCTTAAGCGAGACGTATAAGCTTAGCTAGGGTCGTGGATCGATATCATTATATATGCAACTGTCTGTGGAAACTAAATTCAACAAAATCTTATATTCCCAAAGGTGTGTATGTGAGTAGTCGCTTGGAAAACGCATTCAATTAATTCAGTGGTTCTGAAACATTTACCATAGTATTAGAACTTTTCTTGAAAACGCAAGCTGCGAAAATTATTTTTCTTTTTACGCTAAGGTAGAGCGAAAAAAGATTTGAGATTTTTCCCCTTTTAAATAGGCTTACGGTATGCCGGGTTTCACTGATCGATCAATTTGAAATAAAAGTCAAACTAGAAAATTTTTTAAACGACAAAACCAACCTTCTCTAATTTCATAAATATATTTTTGAAATAATTACTTTTACAATAAAGTAAAATTAAGGTTAAGATGTTAAGAATATAAATGTAGTTGAATTGCAAATAAGCTTTTGTTATTTATCTTTCCAGTAAACATTAAATTTGTAATGGTGGATCTTGAATAAAAATTTAAGTTTAATGTGCGTTGAAATGGATCACGAAAATAACATACATTAGCCAGCCGTTCCTTTAAATTTTATATGAAATAGAAAGCAGCATGCTGAAAATCTGGCTTGAGTAAACATACGATATGGCACAAAATTCTCCTATTCATCTTTTTCATCAAGCTGCAGCTTTTGTATTGTTCGACTTATAATACGTATTATTTTTCTTTTAGTTTTCTGTGTGTGCGTGTGCCTTTTTTCTTTCCTTATTTCAACAAGTAGAGAAATTCCTATTTTGTACATTCCAATGTCATTTCGCTTGTTTCTTATAATTGACGACATAAAATACACTGACAATATCATTGTATTATTTTGTAAAAAAAGAAAAAGAAAAGGAATTGTTACATTTCCAATTAAATCCATATCAGAGATACTCTTTTTTAATGTGTTAGTCAAAATTTTTTTTTTCAATTAAATTATTAAAAAAATTTTATACTGAAAAAATATATAATGGAAGACTCGTGTACGTTCAATTTCGATAAGACACCCTATAATTGACTGATGCGAGTATCCATTTTGAAATAATTAAGCTTCTTAAATTAGAAGAGAATACGTTTTTATATCGAAGCTCCATCATTTTTATAAAACTTCCATTTACATTAATAATGAAGTTAATTGGTATTGTGGTGCTTCTTAAGGAATTTTTTATACAGTGTTTTTACAAAGTAATTGTATACAGAGTAATACAAACATTGGTAACTTCGAAACAGTAACAGTTACGAAATTGGTTAAATAATAAAAAAAGTTGCGTATTTTGATAATCTTTAAGAATATTTTGAGAAGATTTCAAAATTCAAAATAGTTACTGAGGTAACGCAAAAAAAAAATAAAAAATTGGCATTTTAGTTTTTCGGCTGTAGTTTGAAAATGGTTTACTTTAAAAACAAAATTGTTTGAAAAATTTGCAGGCGACCAAAAAAGCTATCAAACGATACTAAACTCGACATTTAATCACATCGACGCTAAACGTCGCGACGTTCAACTTTTCATTTTCTTATGGAGAAAATTGACTATTGTTTTTTAGCAGAAAATTACTCAGTTGGCTTGTCTTAATACAGATACCAAATTCAAACATTTTATCTTGTACTTTTCTTAATCTACAGAACTATTTTCATAAGAAAATAAAAAGTTTAACGTCGCGACGCCTAGCGTCGATGTGATAAAATGTCGAGTTTAGTATTGTTTGATAGCTCTTTTAAACTTCTAAAAAAAATTCCAAGAAACTTTTTTCTAAAGTAAGCCAATTTCAAATTACAGTTGAAAAACTAAATTACCAATTTTCAGTTTTTTTTCGAACTTACTGTGACATTTTAAAAACGCTTCGTTCTTCTTGTCCAAATACTAAAAATACCTGTTGGACAGTCTTCGTAACATATAAAACGTGTTTCCTTTTCAGAAAATTCAATTTTAAACAAAATTTGAAAACAATGAATTCAAAAGTTGAAGAAAATGTAATTTGTTTTGTTTGGTTGTCATAGAAATTGGCTAACAGTTGTAATACGATTGTTAATCTCCAACAATAGACAACTTGATTACGAGGCAGCTTTTATAAAAAAGTTCATATTTCGTAGTTTCAAGATAAATGTAAACTCCAATTATTACGTATGTAGTACATAACTGAATTTGAGAAAAAAAATTCTATGTAATAATCAAAATTAGAATTTTCCATCCAAAAGTATAAACAATGTTGGCTAAGGCCATTGCCATTAGTTGCAATTAGAGAAAGACAGCAAGTAGCTTTGAATGCGCCTCACAAGGTTACTTGAGAGAACAGTATTTCATTTCCCTCTCTCTTCATTGTAGAGCTTGTCTATTTCTACAGATGTCTAGGCAGTTTCGCTAATTTTCGCACTCCAGTGCTCATCTCAGCGACGTTGGTGCTACAAAAGCTGTACCCATGGGAAATGCTGCCTGTTCTAGCAGTTATGTCATACCGAAACCCATATCTTATTCTCCTTAGCTTCCCACCTTGACACTCAATCCTATGCAAGGGTTGTGTGTTTTACCCCGTAAAACTAGGTCTCCAACAGTGGTGTGGCTACTGTTCTCACTGTAGTGCCAATTCTAGTGACGCCGTTGACGCGGCTATTAAAAAACTTCTATGTGGAAAGCTTGTCTTCTCATAACTAGTGCCTAATTTCGTAGGTAAACGATTTCCTAATTAGTAATTATGAATATCAAATTTCAGCCGCCCTGAAAACAAAACCAAGCATCTTATCGATTTTACACGTCCCTTTTTGGCTACACTGTATAAAACATTTTATACGTCATAAAGAAAAATCCGTACAAATTTCCTTAACCTTGAAGATGACCAATCGTAACAAAGCAAAAAAATAGATATGAAAAATTGAAAGGAACATTCATCTTGGGGGTCGTACAAAGATACCATTAACATTTATGTACGTAATAAATCTTTCCTTACACACTCGCTAAAATATAAAATTAAAATTTATAAAACATCAAGTTAACTAAAATTTCTTGTTAACGTTAATAAACGATTTTCGACGTCTCTAAAAGGATAATAATGGAAACGCAAATTAATGGATTGTTTAATCTGATATAGAACTCGTTGCTCTCTCTACATCGGTGTGTAATGAAAACGAAAAACGATTGCTTTGTAAATTGTTTAAATGCTTTAATCATAGATTAATTTTTACTTTTCAATGTTTAACGAACTTGTTTTTGTTGTTTCGTACTATAATACGTATAGAAACCTAGTTGAAACTTGTTGCATAAACAAAATGGGTTTTAAAGATACAGCAGTCTACTAGTACAACTACAACTTGCCACAGAGTTGTCTTGTAAAATGAGACGACCAACGTTGAACGATTCTATCTCTATTAACTCACCAAAGTGGAGTAAGCACATTATGTACGGTTTAATTATTAATTTTGTTTGGAGAGTAAGTTTATGGATTTGTTGGTGTTTGGCTGCACTGACGTCATAATCAACGCTAAAGTTGGGCAAGTAAAGCAAAAAAATCACATTTTAGAGTTTATTGTTTTCTTCTCATGGAAAGTGCATCTGATGAGCTCAGAGTACTCTCAATAAGATGGATAATCAAAATTAATGGTCATTGCCAGTAAGGTTACATCTAGTGACCAACCCTCGTAGTGAGTTAAGCTTGTGTTGCTCAGAACACTAACTAGAACTTTTGGGAAGCTAACGTAGAGCCTAAGGTGCGTGCCGACTAAGAACTAAGTCTCCGTGAAGCCACAGTGAACAAGTTCAGTGTTCCTCGATTTCAAAAAGATTGAGAACCACTGGACTAAGGTACATAAAGTCCATGGTCTCTTAAAATGACTGAGTAGTGAATGCATCACCTTTTGGGGTAGCTGAATAAGAAAACTAGCACTTTTGGGAAGCTAACGTAAAGCTTAAGGTGCATGTCGACTAAGAACTAAGGCTCCGTGCAGCCACAATGAATACGTTTAGTGTTCCTCGACTTCAAAAAGATTTACAACCACTGGACTAAGGTACACGAAGTCCATGGTTTCTTAAAAGGACTAAATAGTGAATGCATCACCCTTGGAGGTAGCTGAATATGAAAACTAGCACTTTTGGAAAGTTAACGTAGAGCTTAAGGTGCGTGCCGACTAAGAACTAAGGGTCCGTGCAGTCACAGTGAACACGTTTAGTGTTCCTCGACTTCAAATAGATTGAAAAACACTGGACTAAGGTACATAAAGTCCATGGTCTCTTAAAATGACTCAGTAGTCAATGCATCACCCTTGGAGGTAGCTGAATAACAAAACTAGCACTTTTTAGAAGCTAACCTAGAGCATGAGGTGCATGCGGACTAAGGTACATGAGGTCCATGATCTCTTAAAAGGACCCAGTAGTCCATGCGTCACCCTTGGGGGTAGCTGAATTAGAAAATGCCTGTAGGACATGTAGGAGATGTATTAATAAGATGAAGAAGAGCATCGTCCATTTTAATTTTAATTTTGAACAAGAAAGAGCACTCTGAATACGCTTTTCATAGTAAAAGTGGCTCAGATTAACCTATATTGGGGTCTAATATCAACAAATTTAATTAAAATTTCGGACGGACTGGAGAAACCCATTGACCCCAGCTGCATTCAACCCACTGAAGACTAAAAAGATTTGGTCTTTTCTCTATCGTAGACATTTTCTTGTAACGTTCAGGCGATAAAACCCTGTAGTTTTTAGATATGGACTATTTTGATCGCCTCATATTAAAATAGACAGATCTATTGAGCTTTATTCGTGTTTAGTTCTCATAATGTTTATTTTGTTATATTAAATTCTGCTTCTAAGCGTATTCTCATGAGAACCATGTTCAGCTCTCTTTCCATTCGGGAATTGTAGAGCTCTCGTACAAGCAGACACGATTACAAAGTGCAGTAAGTCGGGATGCAAAAATATTATTAGAAACTTTTTAGTTTTTCCGCGTCATTTTTCAACGACAAAAGAGAGTCATCAGTCAAAATCATTTTATCCTAATTTGATATTTCTTTAGGTGTTTTTAAAGTAATATATAAAAATATATCTACGCCATATATATACTGATAGAGATTAATTTGTCTCGAGTTAATTGACTGGCTCTGTTGCAGAGTTATAGTGAGTTTATTTTCTAGAACAACGAATGGAATTTACTCGGAAAACTTTTGTTATATTATAACATAAACTTTTCTAGAAAATTATTATTTGCAGTAGTGTAAAGTTTATAACAACAAAAGTAGGTAATCCGACGATTTAGACGGGGCATGCGCAGTAGGAATCTGCGCAGTAGGAATCTACTTTACCGACATGGTTGGAAACTTGGCTAAGTGGGGGAAGGGTTCTGTTACCGACATGGTTTGAAACTTGGCTAGTAGTTGTGGCCGCCGCCGTCAGATGGCGCCACGGGTGTGAAACTTTGCTAAGGCAGTTTTCTGTACCGGCATTTGGTGGGAAACTTTGCTAATTTGACAGCTGCCATTTTGGTGAGGGACTTTGCTAATTTGACAGCGGCTACTTTTGACAGATGGCGCCACTAGTGCCCAATTGACGTTGTTTGGAGTCGGCAATCTGGGATTTGGGGCCCAGCTTGCTTCGAACTCGGGCTTCGTTATCTTCGAGAGAGACTTCGCCCCTCAGCGGTCATCTTTGTTTTCGTTGTTGAGCGTCAGATTTGAAAGTATGTCACTTGACAGCGGCCATCTTGGATTTGGGGCCCAGCTTGCTTCGAACTCGGGCTTCGTTATCTTCGAGAGAGACTTAGCCCCCGTCGAGGTGGTTGTAGTGGCGCGGCCATCTTTGTTTTCGTTGTTGAGCGCCAAATTTGAACTATGGAACCGTTGAAAGGGGGCCCACTAACACCAGTAGAGAGGACTGCTACGACAAGCTAGGGTGCTGGAGCTCCCTTGGTAGTAGGTGGAAAGTGAGGTTAGGATGCACGAGCGGGTGGTTGGTCGGCCATCTTTGTTTTCGAAGCGCGGCAAATTTGAAATCGGCCATCGTTGTATTCGAAGCGCGCCAAATCGGCCATCTTTGTTTTCGTTGTTGTTGGTGTGTTAAACGCGCCAAATTCAAATTGGAAATTATTTTGCTTTTTCAAACACTTGGAAATAAATTCGACACACTAGCAGGGATCGAACCTGCGTCAACCAAAGCGCAATGCAAGGCTTGTATCGAAACATGAGGGTTGTAGCCACTAGACTACCCTCCCAACTTGATATTGTAGGAGATGAGAGTGCTTGTTAAAAGACCACACACAAGGGTAGAAATTTTAACATACAATCTCGAAAAGCAGGTAAAAAAAACAAGTCAACAACCCGCATTCCATCTACGATTCAATGTTATAAATAGTATAGGAGTAGACAAACTGTCTGCATGGGTAAAAGAATTTCGTAAGGGGCACCGACCTTTGTTAAAAGGGAAGAATATAATCAAGTCATTGTGCTCGCTTTAAAAATTGACTTAATGAACTTATAGCATATTCTAATTAGCCATCTCTCTCGCTCGTGCGGTAGTAAATGAGAAAGGAAAGAGAACGAGCATAAAGTTACAAGTCTGAACATGTCGAAAACAGGATTGAACAGGGAAAAATTGTCACGTGAAGAATACGTGCAAGTGTTTAACATATTAACCATCATCAAGGGTGAAGAGTGGTGGAGATGGGAAAAGGGGTAGCCAAGTAGCCGATTGTCGATCGTTGCATTTACATTCAGATGGTGTGAGTCTGTTCGTAGTTACATACGTATTGTTTAGTTTTGTGCGTTTAATATAGCAAGCAAAAGTGTTCGAGCCGCATCTTCAGCTTTGAGAAGAAAGAAAAAAGGTACGTGTTTACTCGAATAAAAATGTTTCTGTTTTTAATTAGGGGATTTTGTTAATAATTAGGTAAAAGCAAAAGCAAAAGAATCGAAACAGTATGGATGCTTCTTCGTCACTGAGCTCCCAAAGCGAACCCGCTTGTTGTTCACAATTAGATTATGAGAAAGAGTTTAACGAAATGGATCGTCGGTTCAAGGAGGCAATACGTGTCGAAAAGAGATTGCTACTCGGCGTTACCTATCAGCTGAAAGGGTTCACGATAACGGCTGGACTTAGCAAGGCCAGAAATTGTATCCCAGCCGTGCATTTGGTTAAAAACGTCGAGGACGAAAAGCGACGCATATCCTTTAGTATGGGTGAATGGTCCAAGTTGATCGAGAAACTAAGGTGGGCGGCAGAGTTCCACTTTAGCAGAAAAACGACCATCTCCAAAATCTTTACCGAAGAGAGGGGTAACGTAGTGTTCCATACATGGCCGTTGGACGCGGAAGAAAATCTAACACTCGGAATATCTACGTATGGACAGACAAAAACGGTCACGTTACGTAATATGTATGGTATCGAAATAATACTCGAAAAGGGTGACGCAATTAGCATATTAAAGAAGAATCCGAGTCTAAAAAAGGTGATGGCCAGGCTGTCAAACGTAAATTTTCGCGAGAAACATTGCCCTAAACCACAAAAGGCACTACATAAAATTAGTGAATCTGTAGTCAAAACGAAAAAGACAACGCATGTAAGTATATCACACCCCTGCTTTTTCCTTTCTAATTAATTGTGATGTTACAAATTGACAGGAGACGGATTTTTTAAACGCAATCAACTCTGCAGCCGGTACGGATGGTGGAATAAAGCCCATTAGAAGACTTCAGGATCTGCCCATAGATAAACCGTTTGAAATTGAAAATATAAAGATAGTAAATACAGCATATGGCAGATGTCCCCTGGTGGAAGCGCGAGAATTTTCGGTATTTCTAGCAACACGATACACCAACGTTATCGAGGACAATCTATCAAAATTCCAGCAGGGCGTTTATAAGCTGATTTTTACAGGGCTACAAGAGTATGTAGATACCAACTATAACCCGCGGGCTACTTTTAAGATTGTATGAGGGAAATGTAACAAGAAAATGTAAAAATAAATACCTTGTTTAAAATTATATTGTCGTCTTATTGCGTAACGTAAACCCCCCACAATTCAACGAGTAACAGAGAAGCATAGCGCTTGTACGCATTATCGCAAGACGCCTGAGGCTGGGTGTGAAACGCATCTGCTGATCTATGCAGACAAGCTGGAACCTGCCTGCCGCTCCATGTTGTTAAGATGCCTAGACGTGTTCTCTCTCTCTCTCTCTCTTAGACACTATGTAGGACAGACATAACCTGTTTACGTTTGGCTTTTGACACATTTGTGTGCAAAAGGGTGTATCTCCCCCGATGAAACGTCTAGGGCTGTAGTAGACAACACCTGTTTTCGTTTACCTGAGAAATGCTAGCGAGCGAACTCGATGCTTTCGAGTTCTGTTATGTCACTACGATTGAAACTTCTAGATGTCGCTGTCTGTAATTTCTAGCGTCAATTTAAATTTTTTTTAAAATGTGTAAGTATTGAAAATGGCAGCCTACATCGTTCTCAGGTACTCAGGTAAAAACTGTATTCAATTCGCCCAAAGTAATGTGATAAAATCACGTTATGCAACCCTCGACACACACACATCTCGTTTACATATTTGATGTCCTAATTGATATTTGTTTTATTAAGTTGAGTTTGAATACTCATTGTACACCTTTCGAATGACGGATTTACGCGTGCGAGAACACATAAAAATTACGATAGAAGATTAGGGGTATATATGTAATTCTTGTCTATTCGCCTACATAGGGATGCGATATAATACTTTTCAAGTCGTACTGTAGTAATACGTTTGTCAGTTTTCGTCTACTACTACTACTACTAGCGATCTCTGTCTCTACTTCTCTCTCTCTCCTCTTACAAGATGATGATGGATTAAAAACAAAAGGGAGACACCACGATCTGTCTACTGCGCATGTGCGTTGGAAACAAACTCTGGCGAATTTCTTATGGGATTTAACATGGGAAAATATCGCTGCCTATACGATGGCAGTTTTCGTTTACTAGCTGTCCTTCTCTCTCTCTCTCTCATCTTAAACGATAATGGATATTAGCGTCTAACAAGAGGGCTTTCAAGTTCTGATATGTCACTACGATTGAAACTTCTAGATGGCGCTATCTGTAATTTCTAGAGTCAATTTAAATGTGCAAGTATTGAAAATGGAACTCTGTATTCATTCGCCCAAAGTAATGTGGTAAATTTACGTTAGGCTGCCCCTGACACACATCTCGTTTACAAAAATGTTGACATATTTGATGTCCAGATTGATATTGCTAGCGTAGTATACAAACTCTGATGAGACGATGATTGTCGAGATTCCTCTCGGGTATTTACGTTATTCCCATGTATAAAGATTACCATCTTTATCGCCGACAATTACACTAATGAATCTACTCTACTTTGGTATAGGATTATCGTTTGCTTCCATTATTCTAAGCTTGCACACACCTGCGATGTTACTATCTGTCTGTTGTAGAGAGAGAGACACTTATGTCTCGCTTTTTAATTCACGCATTTTTTTTTTAAATTTAGATTAACGATTTTAACGAAATACCTTTGTAAAGCGGTCGCAGGTTGATACTATAATACCTGTCTTGTAACGTAAACAACCGCCCCATAAGTTGTGTGTATTCAAGTGGCATATTTCACTCGCTTAACTTATTTTGAAATTTAGCGTACGATAATGATGATGACGAGAAGCTCGAATATTTTCGCTGTACAAAACCACACACACTTGAAACGTATACAAGATGAATCAAGTATTTTACCATAAATACTTTTGCTTAAATCGGGGTTACATCTGTCTGATGATTGTGTGTGTGTGTGAGTGAAACACCCTTCTCTCTTTCCCATAGCTAGTTTTACACGCCCTACTAAATCCACACGTCTACAACTCCACGCACCCCGCGAACAGCTGCCGTGTCGTAGTATTCTACCTTTGCCCATTCATCGACCCATCTCTCTCTTACCCACGAAGATTGAAGAGACACGTGACTAGACGCATTCCATTTCAAAGCAGGTACTTGTTTGAGACAAGCTCTAAACACCGTAATCTGTCATAAATCTTACCCTAATTATTCTTATAGTGAATAAGGTATAAACGAAATAAAATTTGTGTTGTTGTATCTTTTATTTTACACGATCGCGTATATTTCACATAACCAAACAGCTGCTGCTGCATCGCTGTTGCTTTTAACGACATGAAATTAAGTTAAGCGTGGCGATTGATCAGTTTTGCCGGAGGCTAGCGGCGTCTGCACGATCGTAACGCTCAAACAAAACGTATCCGTAATTGAGCCCGTCACGTTAGATTGACATATACCATTCAAAACCTCCCAAACCGACTCCATGGTAATGTCCCTAGCTGATGTAAAGCGCAGCCAACCTTGGCCTCTGTTAAAGTTTTCACACGAAAACGTGAAGCCAATCTGGTCTGATGGTTCTACATCGGCGGTTACATATTGTACAATATCGCCTACGGCCTTCCGTGTCCAAGAGATGGCGTCTGTATTCGGGGGCATAGGGTCAATTTTGAATTCCAAAGTTCTCCCGCGTAAATGAAATCGCTTCACAAACTTTTGACTCTCCTTGATAATGGTAAAATTTGACATTTTTTATGAACTTGGTCGGTATACAAGGCAGTGTTTGACTCTGGCTGGCTGACTCTCAACTTCTTAAACACACGACGACAATGATGATGATTGAAACGTTTATGATCGACAAGCCTGTTTGATGCTGCTGATTACTCTATTGTAGGAGAAACCTACATTAAAACATCACACATTTTGCATACACGATATTCAAATCTCTTACCCTAAATTTTCACAAAGAAATTGTTGCACTGAGATTAGATTCGATAACTACAACCTTTTTCGTAGCGAAATGATATAAAATCGGTCAACACCTGCCTTTTATTCCTCCCTCCTAGTGTGATTCTCATTGGCTAATTAGAATTCGTTTGAACTAACACCTGCTCGCATCCCTTAAGTCTAAGACCATCGTCGGAATTTTACGTAGACCTGCTAAATTCCACAACCCTACGATAAAATCGGACGCTTTAACCCCCATTAAATGCGTTCCCACACGCATGCTTTAGACTATGACTATTTTCCTTTCTCTCTCACACACAAATAAAAACTCTGTGCTTTCTTAAATGTATTTTATTTATTGAAAATCCTATTTTTTGTACAGCATATTAAACTGGCGTAATGCCCACTCTCGATTTTTTTCGATAAATTCGATTACCAGTCTATCAAAATTATCGTGACTGAAACACCCTCGTTTCGTTAAGTCCACGACTAATTCCTTATCGTGGAGACACGTTTCGGATATTGGTGACATATAGCTTCCATTTAACTCGCGGTCTCCTTTCACCAGAAGTTGGTCATAGCGCTGCAGAAAATTTACGTGTGACAGCCTGGTCAGTATCTTTTTTAGACTCGAATTCAGCTTGAGTATGCTAATTACGTCATCCTCTTCTAGTATTATTTCGATACCATACATATTACGTAACGTGATGGTTTTTATCGGCCCCTCCATGGTCATTCCGACTGTTAGATTTTCGTCCTTGCCCAAGGGCCTTGTATCGAACACAGTGCTACCCCTCTCTTTGGTAATCCTTATTGTGGAGATGGTCGTTTTTCTGCTAAAGTAGAACTCTGCCGCCCACCTTAGTCTCGAGATCAACTTGGCCCATTTGCCCAAACTAAAGGATATGCGTCGCTTTTCGTCCTCGACGTTTTTAACCAAATGCACGGCTGGGATACAATTTCTGGCCTTGCTAAGTCCAGCCGTTATCGTGAACCCTTTCAGCTGATAGGTAACGCCGAGTAGCAATCTCTTTTCGACACGTATTGCCTCCTTGAACCGACGATCCATTTCGTTAAACTCTTTCTCATAATCTAATTGTGAACAACAAGCGGGTTCGCTTTGGGAGCTCAGTGACGAAGAAGCATCCATACTGTTTCGATTCTTTTGCTTTTGCTTTTACCTAATTATTAACAAAATCCCCTAATTAAAAACAGAAACATTTTTATTCGAGTAAACACGTACCTTTTTTCTTTCTTCTCAAAGCTGAAGATGCGGCTCGAACACTTTTGCTTGCTATATTAAACGCACAAAACTAAACAATACGTATGTAACTACGAACAGACTCACACCATCTGAATGTAAATGCAACGATCGACAATCGGCTACTTGGCTACCCCTTTTCCCATCTCCACCACTCTTCACCCTTGATGATGGTTAATATGTTAAACACTTGCACGTATTCTTCACGTGACAATTTTTCCCTGTTCAATCCTGTTTTCGACATGTTCAGACTTGTAACTTTATGCTCGTTCTCTTTCCTTTCTCATTTACTACCGCACGAGCGAGAGAGATGGCTAATTAGAATATGCTATAAGTTCATTAAGTCAATTTTTAAAGCGAGCACAATGACTTGATTTTATTCTTCCCTTTTAACAAAGGTCGGTGCCCCTTACGAAATTCTTTTACCCATGCAGACAGTTTGTCTACTCCTATACTATTTATAACATTGAATCGTAGATGGAATGCGGGTTGTTGACTTGTTTTTTTTTACCTGCTTTTCAGGTAGTAGTAGTCCCTGTTTTGGTGTGTGTGTGTGTTCTTTAAAACGCACTCTGATATACTACAATATCAAGTTGGGAGGGTAGTCTAGTGGCTACAACCCTCATGTTTCGATACAAGCCTTGCATTGCGCTTTGGTTGACGCAGGTTCGATCCCTGTTAGTGTCGAAATTATTTCCAAGTGTTTGAAAAAGCAAAATAATTTCCAATTTGAATTTGGCGCGTTTAACACACCAACAACAACGAAAACAAAGATGGCCGATTTGGCGCGCTTCGAAAACCAAGATGGCCGATTTCAAATTTGCCGCGCTTCGAAAACAAAGATGGCCGCTTCAGCAAAAGGGGGCTCCACTACCACCACCAACGTTGGCCGCTGAGGGGCTCCTCGTAGAACCACAGCCCTAGTTGGACGTATCCCGGGCCCCACAAAATCCAATATGGCCGACTACAAACAACGTCAATTGGGCACTAGTGACGCCATCTGTCAAAAATGGCAGCTGTCAAATTAGCAAAGTTTCCCACCAAAATGGCAGCTGTCAAATTAGCAAAGTTCCCCACCAAATGCCGGTACAGAACCCTGCCTTAGCAAAGTTTCACACCCGTGGCGCCACCTGGCGGCGGCGGCCACAACTACTAGCCAAGTTTCAAACCATGTCGGTAACAGAAACCTGTAACTTAGCAAAGTTTCCAACCATGTCGGTAAAGTAGATTCCTAACTTGCCCCGTCTCAATCGTCCGATTACCTACTAACAAACAATGAAAACTGTGTACAAAATTCAAACGTAGAATATGAGAAATTAAATTAATTTTACTAAAAAACAATTACGAGTCAAATTAATATTGGAAGAAATTGCCTTTCTCAACATTTCCATTGAAAATGAAAACAGTACCTTACAAACATCGAAGTAATTGAATACTCAACAGGTAAAAGTTTTAAGAATATTTAAAGCCAATTTGAATTTCAATTCGTGTGGATTAAATTTAACTTTAATTTTATGTCAAAAATACGAGGGCTTTTTTAACGAGTTCCCAGCATGTGAGGAGCTGTTAAAGAAAAAACTGAAGTTACTGTCTCATAGAAATTGCTTCTTGTAACAACGTGTCGCACATTTCTTCACTATGGGACCATATCATTCACAAGCTCACTTTCATCCAAATGAACAGATGATTGGCCCTATAGCCAATCGATGGTGTAAGGCCCTCTACATTTTGGAACTAGCTTGTGTGAGACAGACCTGGCACCTGGAGATTATCACCAATTTGTTCATTGGGACAAAAGTGGATTGGGTGAAAATCCTAAGAAGAACGTGACAGGCTTGACACAGTATGCCCAAGCAGCAACTTCCTATGGAAGAGACTTACAAAAGCTGCTATCACGTCACATTATGTGCCTTAACTGGGGAGGTAACTAGGTAATTGTCCTGCATATTATAATTTTTCTTTTATAGCTCATCGGAGTTATAAAAGAATATTCCACTCGAAATATTTTTTTTGTATTAAATGAAAGCTCAAAACGTGTTAATTAATTTTCAAACTAAAAAAAGAGGGTTACACTAAATAGCTATGTAAATACATCCTTTCTGTTTGTTAATCTTCAGTAGCAGTGGTAGATTATGAAAGCTTCTGCGAATATGCAAACTCATTAGCAAAGGATTACATTCTAATACGCATATATTTTAATATAATTTGAATTTAGAGAAATTGTTGTATAGTTATAATTTAAATATGAAGTGTCCTAACAAAACAAAGTTTATGTAAAGATGAAAATTGAAAAGGAAATATATAAATTTCCATATTAATTAAATTTAAAATGAAAAATTTTATTTTATACATTTAAAAAGACAAGCAAAAAGTGAGAGGCATCTTGAAATTAATGTTTGCTTCTTATCAGCTCAACCTCGACTGTGATTTCACGTTATGAATAATGTATTTCTCTTTTACCTCCGGATGCTATAAAACTATTAATGTATGCTGTCTGCTACCGAGCAAGAGAGATGAGAAGGAACCATTGTTATATGCAGTATAATAGAGCAATTCGTTTTATGATAATGGTTATTAGTTACCCTACTTTTATTTCAATATACGAATATTATCTGCAATGGAATTTTCATATTTTGTTCCCACTCACCCACTTTTTCAAAAAGAAACTTTTCGTTTGAACCGTTTAAGCAAAATAGGGTTGAGAGAAAATGCTCCATATATTTTATTCTTTCGGGAAACTATTAAAAAGTTTTCTTTTGCATTTATCATGTTCGAGTTTGTCAAGATTGGAATTCATTAATCCACATTTTCCGCATATTCAATAGCTTCGACCTATTATCGATAGTTTCAATTTGAGAAAACTTTTTTCTATTTTGTATTACTTTTGTAGAATCGGTGTTCAGTTCAGTCATGGTCAAGCTATGATGTTCACACAATAAGGAAATTAATTTACTTCATAAATCAGGAATTATGGAACATCATTAGTCTCTATGTAGCACCTCGGACCATAAAAAAGATTAATATGCCATTGCATAACTATTGCTTGGGAAAGACAGCATAATTATCCAGAGCCAAATGATCTCAGATGATTCAGTAATCTAAAATATGATAAGAAGAGGTGACAGGTTCGCATTAATTTGTTTAAAAATCTCCAACAAAATTATTGTAGAAATAATAGAGAGATTTTGAGAAGACGAAAATCAATAATTGAACTTTATAAAAACTACAACAAAGGTACCTAAAAATAACTCTGAAAATCATTTTCAAAAGACGGCTTATTAGAGTATCACAAAAGGAATAGTAGGCGTGAAATAATAACGTTGTGTAATAATTGAAGAGGTATCAATTTGAGAAATGCATTTAATAACACTTAGCGTCGATTTTTTCCCAAATGCAGACTTTATTGACTTTTACAACAATATATATTGTTAATTGTTATAGTATTACTTATCGGTTTATTCGTTGTATTTGGGTAAATTTCAATTATACTACCTAAACTACTTGAAACACTTGATTAATTTGGAGAGTAAATAATGTGTTTACTAAACAAACTAATTGTAGTTTACCCTAATAAATATTGAGTATATTACATTATTTGGCTTAATGGTTTTGTGCAAGCTACAAAAAGAGCTTAGATGATCTTAAATCTTTAACAAGTTAGTTTAATGTGTTGATTTTGGAATTTGCAATTTGGCAAAAATTTGCATAAAGAGAGCGATTTTTCATTAGTTCTTAGATTAGAATCGTACAGTGCTCATTTTTGCTTGTGTATTTGAGGGGGTGAATGTGATAGCCCATATTCACATAATGTGCAGCTACTGACAATATTGAACAAAGGGACCTCTGTTGGTGATTAGATACGAAGATTTTGAATATTAAAAAAATCCTAAACGTGCTTTGGAGACCCACTGTTGTAAAAACTGTCTTCATCCATCCTGTTGGTGTCAAGGGGTGAATATGATGGCCCATTTTCACACACGTGCAGCTACTAACAATAGGTCCCTAACAAAGGGACCTCTGTTGGTGATTAGATACGAAGATTTGGAATATTAAAAAAATCCTAAACGTGCCTTGGAGACCCACTGTTGTAAAAACTGTCTTCATCCATCCTGTTGGTGTCAAGGGCTGAATATGATGGCCCATTTTCACACACGTGCAGCTACTAACAATATTGAACAAAGGGACCTCTGTTGGTGATTAGATACGAAGATTTGGAATATTAAAAAAATCCTAAACGTGCCTTGGAGACCCACTGTTGTAAAAACTATCTTCATCTATCCAGTTGGTGTCAAGGAGTGAATATGATGGCCCATTTTGACGCACGTGCAGCTACTAACAATATTGAACAAAGGGACCTCTGTTGGTGATTAGATACGGAGATTTGGAATATTTAAAAAAATCCTAAACGTGCCTTGGAGACACACGCACTGCTGAGAAAACGATATCTTCATCCATCCTGTTGGTGTCAAGGGGTGAATATGATGGCCCATTTTCACACACGTGCAGCTACTGAACAATATTGAACAAAAGGGCCTCTGTTGGCGATTAGATACGAAGATTTGGAATATTAAAAAAAATCCTAAACGTGACTTGGAGACCGACTGCTGTAAAATCTATCTTCATCCATCCTGTTGGTGTAAAGGGGTGAATATAATGGCCCATTTTCACACATTTGCATCTATTAACAATATTAAATAATGGGCCTATGTTGGTGATTAAATTTTGAGGTGCGAAATAAAAAAAAAATTCTAAACGTGCCTTGTAGACACGATGCTCTATACCCTATATTCATCCATCCTGTTGTTGGATGTTTTCATCTTCATTTATCTTCAACTGAACTAAATCCTCTTCTACTTCGTTTCTGCACCTTACCCTCTTGGTCTTTGCTTTATTGTACTATCTACTAGCGCCGAGTATGTCTTTTAGGCATGGTGGTAATATACATGGTGTGCTGAGGCGCATGTCGTTCTCTATCTCTCTCGGCCGTGTGACGTCAGCTTGGTAACATCATTTTCAAGTGCCGTATTCATTTACCCAAGTGAAAGCATTTAAATTTCATATAAAAGGGCCTAAAAACTTTATTTTTGAAACGCGACTACATGTTGTAAGGGATTAAATGTGATAAAGGCGCCAATTTATCTAATTGTGCACAAAAAAACAAAATCCATATCGTAAAAAGAAAAGTTAAAGGTATTTGAAGTGGGAACTTCACAAATTTTGTATAGATTTCCGTGTACAAAAAGAATATTTCTGCGGCAATTGAAGATTTTTTGTTCAATATAAAACAAAATTTAAATTTCTGAATAATTACTCTATCCAATAAAAAAAAGAATAGCTCAATTAGTTATTTAATAACTGAGAAAAAAATGTTTTTGAACAATTAGAACATGAAATTCGCAAATTTTGTATAGATTTCCATGTACAAAAAAAAATATTTCTGCCACAATTAAAGAATTTTTTTTAATATACAAACAATTTTCAATTTCTGAATAATAACTCTATCAAATAAAGAAAGATTAGCTCAATTCGTTATTTAATAACTGAGAAAAAAAATGTTTTTGAAAGATTAGAACATGAAATTCGCAAATTTTGTATAGATTTCCATGTACAAAAAAAAATATTTCTGCCACAATTAAAGAATTTTTTTTAATATACAAACAATTTTCAATTTCTGAATAATAACTCTATCAAATAAAGAAAGATTAGCTCAATTCGTTATTTAATAACTGAGAAAAAAAATGTTTTTGAAAGATTAGAACATGAAATTCGCAAATTTTGTATAGATTTCCATGTACAAAAAAAAATATTTCTGCCACAATTAAAGATTTTTTTTAATATAAAAACAATTTTCATTTTCTGAATAATAACTCTATCAAATAAAGAAAGATTAGCTCAATTCGTTATTTAACCTTCCAGTACTAACAGTCGGTGTCACAGACCGATGAGTATTATTTTTATTAATATCTTTGAAATACGAACTGCTACGGTTGGGAGGTTATCAGTACCTTTAAAGTAAATGCTCTCACACATATTTTTGAAGTTTGCAAGCATAAGTTTGTAATGGTTCAATTATAATAATTGAATTCGGTCTGAGAGACCGACGTTAGTACAACAGTAACTAAAAAGTTTCAATATTTTTTCAAAATTTTTAAAATTTTTTAGTTAAAAATTATTTTTCCCACTTGTCTTGAATAGAAATAGGATAACAAAAAGAACAGAAGAGATTTTTGCATTTACTTCAATTGATAAGTAGCTCTTTTTGGTGCATGCTTACCGCATGCTCTACATGTTCTAACATGTAAAATGCGACGAATGTTCTATCCAAAATATTTCAGCTATTGTTGAAGATGAATAAAATATTTTTACCTTTTTAGAAGTGTTGTTCCTAGGTTTGTTTATAATATCACTAGTTATTAAAAATTTTTGTTTAATTCCTTTGAAATCGCTTATTTAATTTATGCATCTTTTTATTTTTGTTTATTTTTATAAAAGTGAATTCTCCTTCGCTGGTCCTCCTCAATAATTACACAAGTAGTATCGCTGATTCATACCTACGAGTACAATGTTTATAGCAAATTATCAAAATCCCTGATAACACGGCGGCGCCGACAGGTAGTCACTTCGTTATTTGTACCTCGAGTGAACAGTCGCTTTGCCGGTTAGAAATTTTTATAGTGTTTTAATTAGTTATTTTGATTATTTGTTACCATAATTGTGATAAAGATGGCTAAACGCTCCCGCTGTGAAAGAAGGGAGAATAAGGAAAGGAAACAAAGTTTGAAAAGTAAGTAAAACGAAAAGCCTTCTAGGCGTAAAAATTATTTTTTGTGCATTGTATCCTTAATTAACGTTTAATATACAAAAAACAAGTTTTGTTTCGAATTTAACAATCAGATGCGCGTCAGCAAACTTTCCATTGACTTTCTTAGTTAACGTTACATGAAATTTTATTGTCACATAGACTAGAGGTCCGTTTTCATGTGACAATAAAGTCGTGGCAGTTGAAGTCGTGACAATGTGACATTTTTTAAAAGGGTGTTTTCATGTAAATTAATGTCATGGAATATTTGTGGAATAATAACCTCTCACTACACAACCATTCAACACGAAAAGGTAAACACTGCCACGACAATGTGACGATATCCGTTTTCACGGAGTACCGAACGTGACATTTTTTCAGAAGTCGCAAAAATATCAAAGTTGGTTTGATTCTCGACATGGTGTCGCGACAATTAATACAAAGTCATGAAAACACGACTTTTTTTTTAGTTTTATCGAAAAAAGGTGTCATGGCATTGATTTTCACGACGTTAAGAGTCATGGCAGGGTGTCACATGAGAACGGACCTAAGGAAGTTAAATTTGGTTCAATTATAAAGATTGTTTTTGTCTCCTTTTTAAAGTTATACCGTTGTATTTTGTAATATTCTTAAGAAATATTTTATCGGACAAGGACTCGTTATAGTCTCTTATTTTATCTAGGGTAGTCGTTATACTACACCGTAAGATATTCCTAGACAAGGACTCGTTATAGTCTCTTATTTTATCTAGGGTAGTCGTTATACTACACAGAAAAAACCTCTTCCGGCAAGGATTTGTCATAGTCGCTTCTTATCTAAGGAAGTCGTTATACTACATCATTAACTTTTTTTTTTGGTTAATAGACTTTCCTGTACTTGAAGAACATTTTTCAAATGTTAAAAACAACAGCCCTTAGTGCCAATTTTGACATCTAGTAACCTAGTTACTAGGTGAATAACAATGTGGATTGTTCAGAGCCTACTGCTACAGAGGCGTTCATTACAAGATCGTTAATCGTGGTCAAAAGAAAACCAGCCGATAGCGATCTAGAAGGTTGGGAAAGATGTTTCTTCAGGGTTACGCGGATCTACAGACTTATATCCCTTAAATATAACCGTTTGAAAGATTTTGTGAAGAATTATCTCATATAAAAAAAAAAAAAAATGAATAGGAAGAGGAGCAGTTGTTTAACCAAAACAAAAAGTGTTTTTGTCTTGGGTCGAGGGTTATGAAATTAATTCAAATTAATTAAAGTTTAAATGTGAGTATTTGCAAATCTTACAATTATCCATAATTAAGATATAGAATTTACGCAACTGTCGTGGCGGATTGAGGAAGGTGTATCAGTGAAAACAAGATACCACAAGTCGATTGTGCTTATCTCACAAATAAATACTTACATAGAAATTACTTTCTAAGTTAAACTAATAAATAAAAGTTTACAAATTGTAGTCAAAGACTAATTGCAAAAAATTATAAAATTTTTTTCGAAGCACGTAATCTTCACTTACCAAAAATTAATAAGTACCCTAATTAATAGGACTACCTTACCTATACAATTTTAGTTTAGGTAAACAAAAGTTTAGAAGGACAGAAACAGGACGTGTTGCTTTACATAAATATTGGCTAACGATGGGTTATGTAAAGTCCAGTTGGATAAAAGATAATTTAAGTATAAATAAATTGGGTTTATAATACCAATCCTAAGCTACAGACTCTGGTTAGTTGCAGTTACTACAGGGTGAACCGATTGTTGCTGGATCGGTGCTCTGTCCAATGCCATTTTATAACCAATGAGTTTGAAAAAGTTGTTGAATTTCTATTTAAATAGAATTGAAGACATTGGACTTTATTGTCTAACAAACGGGAGGGGACCAAAAATAATCCCTTCGGCACATTTATTTATATTGTCGAAATTTTACATTTTTTTCATTTTTTAATACAAAAATAGAGCTTTTGTATCAATTTTGTTTGGATTTGCTGAAACTAAATCGACCATTAGCAGTGGCCATCAATCATCAAATTTTTATACAGATTGACCAGAAAGATCTGTCATAAAATACTTCTATGATTTCATGTGTCTAAATCGATAGAGAGGAGGGACAGTAAAATTTTACTTGTAGCCTTCCGCAGAGTTTTCATGTAATCTAAGAGCCATTGCAAAAATTTTCTGTATGAGACTTTGCAATTCAGATATTGATAAATGTAAGAGCCACGGGAGTCAACAATTTACATCCCTCAGCGGTTCAGAGTGTGGGTTAAATAATTTGCCACATTGGGAATATTCCAAGTAGCTACTTAGTGAGGCCACTTCAGAAAAATCTCAAATTAGACTACATTCATTCTCTTCTTATTGGGTTATGGAGTTGATTATGCCCAGCCGGTCATTTGCTTATAAGATTAAGTACTGCTTTGACATAGGCCCTCGTAACGCTTAAACAATAACTGTCTCAGAGGAAACCGTTCTCAGAGTTCATTCAAACCTAAGCTATAAAAAAAGAAGACGGGGGGGGGGGCATTGTGTAACAATTCAATAAGAGGTTTCTAGTTCGTAGTTCCGTAGAAGAACTATCAAGTAATATACGTTGTTAAAGTCGTGTGGGAAACTTATTTTCAGAGGCAACGGAATTATTAATTCTCTTAGGAATTAATTAATTCTCTTAGGAATTTAGGAATTATTATAATACTACCGCTCTCCGTTTCATTCGTTCCAAAAATCACATTTTTGGAATATCTGTCAGAACTATTTGGTCGCTTTTCTATATTATTCGACAATAAAACTTTTTATATCCACCTTTAACTCCTTAAACCCCATAAGGTAAAAAAAAAAAAAAAAAAAAAAAAAAAAAAAAATTAAAATAAGAAAAATTGTCAACGGGTTTCTTCGAGGTGTGTAAGTAGAAACCGGTAGTAAATTACTTTACGTTTTAAATTATTCAGGCAATTAGTACTTACTTCAGGCCACTTAATCAAAAAACCCTTTCTATAATCTTCTTGAGAACATCTTAAAATACAGATCCGATTAGCTGCAAAAATTGTTTAGGTTTTCCTGTACGTGGGATCTGTAATCTAACGGCGAGTTTCTCGAACGTTAGGGTTCCGTAACATTCCATACTTAACTTTATGAGGGGCCGAAACTTTGTTTGAAAACCAGTTTTTGACAATTAGAAAAAGATATATATTGATGAAGCGATAACTATGTTTAGAGAAACTGGCCATAAGAGAACCAAACTACTCAGAGGGTGGGCCTCATTCTTACACATAAGAATCGGCAACACTTATTAACTTGCAGTCAATTAGCAGATGGCTAGAAGAAAAATAAAGTGGCATTGATAGTCCGTTATTCTCAGCACTTATTGCGACACACAAGTTGAAATCTGCTGCGCTCACAGAGCTGGAGTAGATATTATAGGTATAAGGAATTTAGGTTGTTCGAATTCGTAAACGTTTTCACTAGATTTTGTAACAGGCCAGTTATTTATGAATTTGTTAATTCTGCTAGAGCGGTTAGTCAACCACTTAGCAAATCCCCACACGCAATACTCTTTTGTAAGGTTTTTGTTTTCCTTGTGTAAAGTTCGGTCTTGTACTTTGTATTGATATTCATAAACAGAATTTACCTGTTATAATTTAATTAATTTTGATTGTGGTCGTTTTTGGGAATAAAAATTTTTTAAGATAGCACAAATCGTGTCTTTGAACATCTACTTGTGTAATTATTGAGGAGGACCAGCGAAGGAGAATTGAAAGATTGATTGACTTACCTGTAAGGAAACTCAATCGTAATTCTTCGAGCTGGTCCTCCGAAAATAATTACAACCCTCCCTACCCTTTTTTTTTCTAATTTTCCCTGGTGCTATCTATATCTGGCAAACAACGAAGTGACTACCTGTCGGCGCCGCCGTGTTATCAGGGATTTTGATAATTTGCTATAAACATTGTACTCGTAGGTATGAATCAGCGATACTACTTGTGTAATTATTTTCGGAGGACCAGCTCGAAGAATTACGATTGAGTTTCCTTACAGGTAAGTCAATCAATCTTTCAATTTTGGTTATTAAAATGAATTTTTTTTGCTAAAATTATAATTAGTATCCAGAAAAATTACTAAATATTTGAAATAATTTCTATTTGCAATAAAAAAGTTGTAAAAAATACGTTAAAAAAAATTAAAACTAAACGCGGTCTGTGAGACCGGCGTTAGTATGGATGTTATATGGTGGCACGTTAGTACTGGAAGGTTAATAACTGAGAAAAAAAATGTTTTTGAAAGATTAGAACATAAAATTCGCAAATTTTGTATAGATTTCCATGTACAAAAAAAAGTTTCTGCCACAATTAAAGATTTTTTTTTAATATAAAAACAATTTTCAATTTCTGAATAATTACTCTATCAAATCAAAAAAAGATCATCTCTATGCATTATTGAATAACTGAGAAAAAAAAATGATTTTAAAGATTTAGCGCATGGATTTCGCTTTTCTTTAGATTTCCTTGTACAAAAAGAATTATTTCTGGCACAATTGAAGATTTTTTTTTAATATAAAAACTATTTTCTATTCTTGAATAATTACTCTATCAAATAATAAAACGATCAGTTCTATGCGTTATTTATAAACTAAGAAAAAAAAAAGTTTTTATAAGAATTGTAAAAATACACCACAGAAGTAAACGGGTAACCCAGCTAACGTGTTACCAAGGTGACGTCATGCGCGAAGTTGACCGAATTTCGTACACTTCGGTAGCACACCATGTATATTACCACCATGTCTTTTAGGTACCTGGCAGATCTATCTCAATTGTTCAGTTTTCACTATATCCATAATATCACTATCTTCATACATAGCCCTCTCTAGTGGTTCGTTCTTTTTTCCCAACTGTATCTACTCCTACAATTGTTTGCATTGAGCACAGCTTTTGACAGCACTATACAGGGTGTATCGACTCCATTTAGACAAAGCCATAGGGCTTGTAGCTCTCTTGAAAACAAATTTATTGTCTATTTTAAGTTTTTCGATTTTGAGCCTCGTATCCGAAATACGGCCGATTTCCGGTTTTTCGTTTTGTCGCAATTGCTCTTTTATTTTTGACTTTCTAGGAACGCGGAAAACAGTTCTGTGAACTTCGTAACTTTTTCTACAACTCTAACAGTAAGTATAATTTTCTTTCTGCATTGGATTCAAAATGGCTTCAAATTGAAAAGTTTGACCGTGAAGATTTTCAAAACCACACCATGAATTTTCGAAAAAAGAATGTCAATTTATTCTACAAGTCAATATCTACTATTGAGGTAGGAAAAGTTAGTTATAAATTCTTCTTGTTTAAACGCTAGAAGAAGTTTTATTTAACCAGTGTATTGAATTTTAATATCCCTTATTTTCGGTATAATCAGGTACGTGAGTGTGCAAGACGATAACGATTTTGATAATTAAACGTCATTGCTGGGAAAAATAACAATCGCCTTGCACATCCACGTATTTGATTTTAAGAAAAACAAGGGATATTAAAATTCGATCATAACGTTTGTTAAATTCAACTTCCTCTAGCGGTCAAACTAGAAGAATTTCTAACTAACTGTTCGAATCTCAATGGTAGATATTGACTTGTAGAATAAACTGGAATTCTTTTTTCAAAAATTCATGGTGTGGTTTCGAAAATCTTCACGGTCAAACTTTTCAATTTGCCGCTATTTTGAATCCAATACAGAAAGAAAATTATACTTAATGTAAAAGTTGTAGAAAAATATACGAAGTTTACAGAACTGTTTTCCGCGTTCCCGGAAGTTTAAAAGTAAAACAGCAATTGCGACAAAACGAAAAACCGGAAATCGGCCGTATTTCGGATACGAGGCTCCAAAATGAAAAACTTAAAATAAACAATAAATTTGTTTTCAAGAGAGCTACAAGCCCTATGGCTTTGTCTAAATGGAGTCGATACACCCTGTATGTTCACCTGGCTTCCACTGTTACACTGATACATTTTACAACGTTACGAAGGAACCAACTTTTTTTAAGGGTCTTGTCCTACATACCTGTAGCTACAAGGCCCCTCTTAAGGTGTTGATTAAAGTTATTAATGCAACGGGTGGCCTGGAATGTCCCAAATTAATTTATTGCAACTAGCAATTTAATTAATAATTATGTAAAAGTTTGATAATGTTGTATCCACCAATTAATTACAACATTAATGATGTTTGTTTTGGTTTGTGTTTAGTTAGTAAAATATGTCCAATTTACTACAGACATCAACCACAATAAATAATTATTGCAATTTACAACATTAATTTGATTCGTTGCTTGCTAAGTGCCATTCAAAATAAAAACTCGGTATCAGTTTCATCCAAACGAACATAATAATTAGAAATAGTTCGATGATTTTGTTTGGAAAATGAAAGACCATTATTTGTTGAAAATGTATTTATATTACAATAGTTGGAGAATGAATGGAAATATTTGAAAAATTCTTAAGTATAGAATCTTTTAGTAAAAAGGTTTTTTAAGTGGACTTTTTGAGTTTTAAGAAAACTGGGAAAAATCGTCAAAAATATTCTTTTAAGGGTACTTTTAGTACTTGAAATAATTGAATTGCCTAAATTTGGACTTTTTCTTATATTTTTATCTTTATTATTTATTTAAGTCTATGTTATTTAATCGAAGTCACCAATTCACCTCAAAATAAAGGTCTTAGGAGTACTGACCATATTATTTATTTTAATAAAGAAATACTAATGACTAGTAAACCATTATAAAACAAAAAAATTGCGGAAAAACGAAGAGTCACAACATATGTACGTGTTATAAAACATATTGTTTGCATATGTAATTACATGCACATAAATTTTGTGAAAAATTAAATTATACCAATTCAAAGTTGAAAGTACAAAAATAACCACGCAAATACATTGCGTACATTTCAAAATTGATATATACGATCAAGGAAGGAATATTCTAAAATCCGATGAATATTTTAAGTGACAATGAAGCCTCGCCAAAGGACTTAACACCTTAAGTCCTCGAGGGAAAACAAATCGAGCGTTATGATGAAATGCAAATATTGACGTAGGACTTTACCTTTAAATACACGTATTTGTAACAACAAAATCGCCTTGTAGGAATTATCAGACTAATAAAAAAAATCACAACTCAAAACACTAAATTTTCTTTTTATTTTAGTTTCAACTTATAGTTTTGTGTTGCAATTTCAAATCTCGGGGGATAGAGAAAAGCGGTGTCAGAAATTGTTTTGAAAGCTGATAACACAAAAGCTACAAAAGCTATTTCTTCTCTAAGCTATACCGCTTCATTATTATTCTGTATAGGCTGCACTACATTTTGAATACAAGGTTTAGTAGTTTCGTCCTATATATTTTATTTCTATTTTCAACCATTTGTATATGGGGGAAAAAAGTATTTGCTAAATGTGTCGCACCACTCTAAACTATAATTCGACCGAATCCATTACTTAACGAAAATAAATTGCTATTTTGGAAACAAATCAGAAAAATACGAAAGATGGAGCTCGTGGATACTATTGGTCCAGTGTGGTTATCAAATTTTACCTTCGATATTGTTTAGTACTTATAAATAGTCCTTATTATCATACTAAAACTCCCCACCCCTCCGAAGAGGATCTCTTCCAAACCCTTCCAAGATCGGATTTGAATCTCTATAAAAATTACTCTTTCTTCCTTATTTTTGCGATTATTTCGAAAACTATGTAGAAAACGAAAAATCATAAAGGGACAAAACTTGAAGCCAATAAAAAAATACACAGTTTTTGTTTGAAGTCAAAAATTGTTAATTTATTTTAAAAAAAGTTATAGCCCTCGGAACTGCACTGTAGTACTACAAGAATTTGAATAGCCAGAGCGAGGGTGAACTCGCATGGCGTGACGCCTACTTATACGTGCAGTTTGAAATCGTAACTGCAATTTTGATGATTTTCTAACAAATCTACAAAAGCTGCTAATAGTTTATAATTATTTTAACGTTCGGATTGGAAGTAGTAATTTAATCCGCGACGTTTAGCATACGAAATGGCAATAAATGTTTGTAGATGATAATATGATGATACGGGTAAGAAGTAAAAGTGGCAGCACAACAACGGATGCAGCCTGCATTATAACCAGGTGGTTCATCTTACATCTGTCGTCTCGTCGACATGTGTATTCATTTCTTTTGTAAGAAGTGGTTTTGAATATTTCTCATATAGAGAGTATTTTGAAAAAAATAAAATAAACAAATAAGCACAAATTTTAAGAGCAAAAATAAAATTTTTATTAATTTTTACTAGGGTCGACGCATTTCCGTACTTAATGCTGTGACTGATTTGTCTCAATTGAGGAAGGAATTGCGACACGTGTGAAAAAATCAGAATAAATGGCGACTATCGCATCATCATCAAATACAAAGATGTGAAGCCTGACCTGTCACATAACAGATTGCTATCTTCATGCCATCCATCTCTGTATTAAGGAATAGTACAACTCACTTTATACAAGGTGTGATAAAAAAAAATACTCAGAATGTAGTATTATTTTTGTCTTTAAAATCAATGACCTTTTGCCATTAAACTGATAAACCAAATCAATCAGTTAAGATTCTGACGTGTCGTCATGATCAATTTGTCTGTTTTATGGGTCACAATCTTGGGTCGATTAATAATATTGATGTCTGCTCGCAGGGACGGATCTAAATATGGACTAATAGGGCTTAATCCCTGAGCCCCTACCCAAGTGTCAGAGGGCCCACAAAAATTGAATTATTATAAAGCAAAAATGAATTTTAAACCTCAATTTAAGGATTCTTAAACTAACAAAAAATGGAGCCCCATTGGACATCAATAGCCCTGGGTCCCGAAAAACCTAGATCGGACCCTTCTTAGAGCTCCTTCTAAGCTCTTATTAGAGACTAAATGCAAGCACTGGAAGATTCAATGTGAACAAAGGCAATGGTCTACACTCATAGTATAAAACAAGCTCTGACGAGCTTGTCATAGAGAAAATTTCTCAAAAGATGACTCCAAACCTTCTGGTGTTACATTTGCGAATCAAGAGTTAGCATTTTGAAGTATATATCTTCAATAGACTCGAGACATCAATAAGAGAACGGTCTATGTTGCCGGCATCCTTGAAAGAGTTGAAAGACAACATCCAAGTAGTTAAGAATTATTATTAAAATCGATATAATGAGCCCTACGTGTGAGCAAAGCGAAGGCGGACATCTACTTGTTGTGTTCCATGGCTACTGGCGTCTTCGCAATAAAAAAAAGCAATACAAAAAGTAGTTCTCAAATCCCTTAAAAAATAATTGACCTATCCTCCCTGGGTAGTAAGGACGTCCTTTATGGAACAAGGAGAATACAGTTTTTGAAATCAAAATAGTTCCCTTCTTCTTCTGCAAAACCTTCCACTTATGTGTTTGCCATTAACTTAACTACTAATTAAAATTATAAATCTGTTTAAATTACCTAAGGTAGGAAAACACTTCACTCTCTATTATTGGCCGTGCTCATTTGAGCAGCTGGTTTTGTATCCTTTTTCAAAAATCAATTACTAGCAAGTACCGAACTTTAAGTTTTTAATGAATTTCAGATGAACGATAAATGCACTGCTCGCTTAGTTTAAATTTTTTTCCTTGTAAAATATTGTAGAAACTTTAAATTTGCTAAATGATTAATTAAGTTTAAGTTTTAGCATATAATTAATTAAATCTAACACCGGTTACTGACGTGGTGCAACTTTAACGTTAGTATGTCACTCACACAAGACTAAATTCATAACCTTATTGCCTTTGTCTGACATTAGAGGAAACTCATTTAAGTCTTTATTAGCTTTCAAAGTCTATTTTTAATTAATTATTGATTGAGAATTTACTTTATAACGCTTTTCAACAACACTAACATAATGGATGGTAGATACGAGGAGCATTGTGAAAAGAAATTAACTATTTTGTGCCTGACACTAAAAAAGTTATTGCTGATTGATATTCGCTAAAAGTTCTACTCTCTAAAGCTCGCCTTATATCTGTGTAGAGACATATTTCATCAAGTGTCAAACCCCATCTGTAGGGTATGATTTAATCTGATTAGAGACGTGATTAAACAAGGAATCACTTTGTGTTCTGAGTTGCACCTAAAAGAGGCTTCGACTGGCATGTGATGGTCAAAACATTCTCTACACTCTTCAAGAGTACCCAAGCGGTTAACCATTGAATTTGTAAACTGACTGCCATTGATGACTGCCCGTGACTGCCTATGCTATAATTGCTATAGACTAAGGATGACTACCTTTGACAGCTCAATTTGTGGAGTGGATAACTCCTCGAGTTTACCCAAACGGTGGAATGGAATATGCAATGAAAGAAAGATGAAACCTTTTTAAAAGGAATAGTACAATAGACTTGGAGCCAAGGATTATTCTCCCATGCTCATCGATCTTTTGGATCTATATATAAATGCAGTTAGATAGAGGATATCACAACCAAAGAATCTTTGTTGTATCTGATAGCCAAGCAGCCATTAAAACGCTAAACGCTTGTGAGGTGAGGTCTGGACTAGTAACGGACTGAATCCGCAGCTGAATGCGCTAGCAGGGACAAATTTCGTCAACCTGGTATGGATTCCAGCTCATGCCAACATACCAGCAGCAATATAAGATCCACTGTACCAGAACCTGCCTTTGGCATTTCTTATGAAATGGCAAAGAGAGTAACAAAGTCAATACTAGGAAAGTGGCATATTAAATACTGAAGGGAAACTCCTGAACAGGGACATTCTAAAGCCCTACTGGCAAAATTCTCTGACAAAAGATCTAGTTCTCTACTAAGAATTAGCTACTCAGAATGAGAAGAGAGGAACTACAACTGACAACGGCAATAATAGCGGGCCATTGTCAGCTCAAAAAGCACCTGCATACCATGGGAGTAGAAGAAGGCTTACTATGCAGGGGATGTGCAGAGGAGGAGGAAACTCCAATTCATCTTCTGCTACACTGCCCTCCTTAGTTAAAACGTCCTAACTCACAAATTGTAAAAATCGAGATAATTTAGGTTTTGTATAATTGATTCTGCAGTCCTCATTTTTTATTATTTGTTTTCGATTTTTTTTTAGGTTAATTTGAAATCTATATTCATTTTTAATAAATACATAGAAAAATGCGAAACTTCTTTAATTAGCCATTAATTAGCAAAAATGTAAGATAGGACTTTTTATCTTAGCAAATTGTGTTTAATTAAAAGTACAATACTTAGCAAAATAGCAATCGACTCTATTGTAGGGTTTTATCTTAGTAAGTGGTAGTTTTTACACTATTTATAATATTTATAGTAAATAAAGAATGCTATAACAGAAAGAAATAATAACACAAGCCACCGATTGTTCTGCTTTCCGAATGTCCTATCTGAATTTATAAGAAATGTTGATAAATTATTTTGTCCGGAATACTAAAATAAATTGTCCTATGTGCAAATATAATGTGAGTTAGGACTATTTTACTCTAGTAAATGATAGATAGGTCTTTTTAAGTTAGGAAACGCATTTATTTTACACATAGGACAATATATTTAGTTGAATTATACGATATTCCGAGTAGTTAGGATGTTTTAACTTAGCAATATAGATAGAAACCATGTTTGGCTACAAATATGCATAAAAAACCAGAAATTGAAAAAAATGTAGATAGAACGTTTTAACTAAGGACGGCAGTACACTGCTAGGCTTTCACAAGAATTCGTTACATTATTCTCGGGTAAGAGAAGATGCTCCAAAGAGAACTGCCTAACTTATCAATACGAAAAATTCTGGACTTTATCAAAAGCACAGAACTCCCATAAGGGAAGATTAAATCTGAGGTGCACAATATATCCGAGAGGTCGCGATGCAAGGAACCACTAGTGACCAGCCTCAGAAATACAATTAATAAGAGCTGTATAATGAGTCTGGAGCCAGTTTTAGGTCTATGGAAGTACAATGGGCTTAAATGTATAGCCTAAGTGCGCAAAGGTCCCCCCTTGTAATATTTATGCCAATTATTGACTAGGTATTGTGACCGTATCGTAGAGGATCCATGTCTAGTAAAGCTTTCGAATTTAATGGGTTTAGAACCGACATTAAACAGAGTTTCAAACATTGATGTTGATGAAATAACCATGATCAGGGGCAATGTGGCGAACGTTATCTTTGTTGATCGTCAAAAGGCATTTGAAAGCATCATATTGAATAAGGAATGGTTATCGTAACTCCAGTCAGGAGTGATTTCAGATTTCAGGAGGGATCTTTTCTTCAGTTTTTTCTCCTCCAGGAGGTTGGAAACCAACAAAAGCAGTCTGACTGTTTTCACATCCCCTGTAAATAATTCAGTGGAGCTGCAGCCGAATCAAGAGCCACTCTGTACACGTAACCGCAAAATCCTTCAGAAACACCACATTTCAACGACTTCAAGTTCTTAAGCTAAAGTTATTTCAAAGTCCAAGCTTCAGCACCATATGGCAAAGTTATGAATACCATAGTATTTCACTTCATCATCTGAGTTGCAAAGTTCAAATTAATATTGCGACAAGAATCGTTTTTTTGCTATGACAGTGAAATACGTTAGCTAGTAGCGACCCGAAAAAACTAGAAATCACCCAAACCTTTAATATTTAGAGCCATATGCAAGACGCAAGAGATGACACCAATATCATCCCCATGTTTGGATGGAATTGGGGTAAACATTTAACCGCGTATAAGCACTAATACATTTTCTTTATTAACCCTTATTTAATTTCTTTGATACCGTTAACAACGTTAAGAAAACTCACGTCGGTTTCTAACTACGCAGAAGATGAAACTTTCCGTCAATCATTCCATTTAAGTTAATTAATTAGTTTCGGTTGTTTTCACAGCCTACTTTGATCTTAATTCAAAGAGAATCGATGTATAAGTAGAAAGAAAATTTCATCTACGCTTTTGGTAAAATTTTACTGCTACCTGTTCGCTTCGTGCGAATTAAATTGTAAGTTGTTTATTACCACATTGGTTTGTCAACTTTTATAGGTCATAAATTTCTCTTCATAAAATGGTACATCAAGTTGATAGATAGAATAAATTTCAATAATGGTGATTATTACGTACAGGGTGGGCTTTTAAAAGCTGTATAATGAAGTTAAACGACTTCAATACTTTTGGAGAAAAGCTGAAGCAATTTCGTTGTAATCTCGACCCTCCCCAATATGTAATTGGAATTTGATTTGCTAGTCTTGGAAGAAGGAAAATAATTTTCTTAATTTATTTTAATGAAGATCGCGTCGGATGGTGTTTGCGCGAATTTCGCTTTTTAATAAAAAAAATTCAATTGGGGTGATATTTGAAGTAATCTTATTTAATTGTTATAAAAGGAATAAGGTTTGGGTGAATGTGTAAAAAAATAATTTTGAAAAGAGAGGATCTTTTTCCAACATTTGCCACGTGTAGCCGCGGGGATGACGGGTTAATTCAGGCGAGCAACCTGAACCACAGCGTTATTGATTTAAACCGCCCCCAGCCGCGCGCAATGCAGCTTCTCTGACAGCTTCATCCATCCCCTATTTGTTCCCTAGTGGCTCACAACTGATGGTCATTTCGTTATGTCTGATTCCGATTCAATTGCCACTTTTAGCGAATTTTGTTCATTCAGATTGTTATTGAATTTTATGAAGTTATTTAAGTTAGTTTTCATTGATATCTAGTTACTATTGATATATATTTTTTAGTTCTTCAACAGGTGATGGTGGAATTGATGCAATTTTTTTCAGGTTTTAATTACCAAATTTATTGGATGATTAATATTTATAAAATATCCCCTAATTTTATTTTGCAAACCGTAATCCATTTACTGATTAAATTTGTATTTTAACAAATCTATACATATTTCATTGTTATACTTCATTAAATACTAAATAATGATTGCGATTATATAATTAAACTTTATGACATTATAAAACGAACGAATTTAGATCACGTTTTCGTGTTGACAAACTAACGACAACCGTTGGAATATCACGTTGAATTTTCTCACGTGCTTTAAACAAACTTCTCTTCTGTAATAGTATTTAAAAGCACTCGCTTTTATGTTTCAAAATTTATATTTTTTATAAATACAAAATGAGCTTTGATAATGCTAATAATAATAAAAATAGCTGTCGTTTTTTCGAAATTCAATAATTTGATGAAAATTTGAATAAATTTCAGTAATTGAGGTTAGTTTCAGTTCGTTACGTGATCATCGTCCATTGTTACGAAGTAATTGCCAATTTTAAATCATAAAGAGGGATAAATTCTATCAAGTCAGAATTTTGATTACTTTTTAGATTAACAGGCAAAGGGAAGTGATTTGGATCTAAAAGTCAGATATCGAAATATTTTCCCCCTTAGCTTCGTTTCTGTTTGCACATTTATTTCTAAACGAATTTCAGGAAGTAACTCAGGTATATAGAATTTACCAAACCAACTGCATCTGCATCATTATACTTTCATCTACTTCTATAAGCTACTTCAGGTGTCGGTTGCTACTCAAAATATTATTTTTTTACAACAGCTATTATACGGTCCATGCTCTCATGCTCCATTCTGATTGTTCTCCTTTTCATCAATTCATGATATGCACGATCGTCTCCTTTTTCATCTGAACAGGTCACCTAAAGATCCTGGACTTTATACAGTCAGAATTGTTCGAAAAACCCTTCGATGTCATTCCAAGAGCGTTGAAATTTCAGACACCTTTCAAGGTGGTCATTCAAGACCGCAACACGCCAACAAGCCAATCAATATAACTGGAACAAAACTCCTCCATCTGGTATTCATATTCAGATGAACAAGGAACAGGTATAGGCATATATGACCCAAAAATAGGGCATCAATAACCTACCCCACAATCATACAAGCTGAAATTGATCTATGTGCCCCAAACTGCCTACGAAGGAAGGGAAAAAGAGTCTCCATAATGTCTGACAGCCATGGTGCGATAAAGGCACTCAAAGCCAATAGCTTTGGGAACACTTGGGAATACAGACAATCCCTCAAAACTCTAGCATTGAGTGCCGGGTCACGAGGTAATTAAAGGAAACGAAATAGCAGATGCATTGGCTAGAATAGGCTCAAGAGACTTCCCGATCGGACCCTAACCATTCTGAACAAAAATTCTCACTGGAACAACGAACCCGGACAAAGACAGTCCAAGAAATTCATTGAGTACTCGACCACGAATGCTAAAAGGGTTCTTTTATTATCAAAGAACGAAATTAGACTCATCACGAGTCTGTTTACTGGACACTGCCCGCCTCAGTACCACCTCAAGAAACTGGGACTGGAGGATAGTGACATATGCAGACTCTGTGAATCGGAGATCGAATCCGTCGAACACATTCTCTGCAATTACGATGCCTCAGGAAGTGAAAAGCAAACTTCTCAAGGACACTCTATGCTTCGCTGACAAGATTGAATTCCTGAGAACACTGGTAGTAGATCTGTAAGGCTTAGAAGCCAATCGACTTCTGAGTACAATACAATATTGGCTCACCATAGATCCCTATGGTAAGTTTGGTCCTGAGTCATCTTTTTTATATTAACGGCTACTCATGATGGCGGTAATTGGATAACTGCAACCGACGACTTTTAGGACCCTATTGCAATTATCTGAATAATAACGTGGTCGTGCATTTGAAACTGCAATAATTGACTATTACAATAGTCGTTAAATATTTAGTTTAAGACGTTTATTTGTTCTTGTATTAGAATTGAGAGAGTTAAAAGCTAGTTCTTGCTTCTCGTACAGACGCGCATTTGGATTTTAAAATAAAATGAGCAAATACATATGCTTTTGACTGTTTCAAAACCGCTCGAAACTACTGCGTTTGAAACGATAAGATGTTTTTAAGTGAAAAGTGAAGAATGGTTGTGAGCTCTCACATAAATATCCAAAAGTAGCGTTTAATGTTATTTTAGGTTCGTTCTTAAATTCGAATAAGAGCGCCTTGCTTGATAATGAGTTCACATAATCCTGAAATAATTTGTCCTTTTTGGAGAAGTTACACAATTAGTCGAATTTTGTTAAGGGTTTTACATTGAGAGGATTAATAAAAATATTTAATCTTCTCCCACTAGCTCAATCTGGAGCATTAGTTAAACTTGTTAAAAATCTTTGCTTTTGGTATTTAATTTTTAAATAAAATTACCTGATGTAATTGGTTTATACGAAATGCGAAGAAATATTTGATACTACTATAAATGTTAAAATCCAACGTACACAAAGGAATCTCAACAAAACAGATTAATACAACATTAATTAATACATCTAAAATCCGATTACACACCTTTTCGTCTGCTATTAGATATAAAACGTTGTGCAATCAAGAGCTGGTACTAATTAAGTATCGTAGTAATTTAATTAACAACGCAAACTTTGGAGGAAGTACGGAAGCAGAAACGCTTATCTTATGATTTATGTGGACGACCAGCAGTTAAGTACTCTTCTTCGTAAGTCTCACCTATTATGTACCTACATCACTATAGCAACTTATAATCACTTAAAATCCAAACAAATTAAATTATAACCTTATAGCACTTTAAATCAATTAATTTAATTAATAAAAAAAATTAAAATATCCCATTGAAAAAACTTCAAGAAACTGAAATTTATTCTCATTGATTTATCACAATAGGCGCCGAAGCATTTAATATCCCTTATGCTTCGTTTGCTATTCGCTATAAATCGGGATTAAAACTTAAATTAGGGAACTTTTATTGTTGGATTTTGTTAAAGTAATCTTGCATTCGAAATAGGAAGATTAGCAGCTTTGTATTAGTATTAAGAGGAAATTTGTTTAGTTCCAATTTTATCTTACGTCTTAAACACCCCTTTAGGTTAAAATTCTCAAAAAGAATTACAAAACTAAAAGAAAAACGCTTAATTAGGTTGGAGTTATCGCCAAGTTGTAGAAACGCAATAGCGCAGGGAAACAAAACAATAAATTGCTACGAGACGTGGGGTGATTAGAACTGGGTGAAATTAAAGGTTACGAGATAGCTTAGAAGGAAAATAATTGATTTGGCTATTACTTATTGGGCCGTTTAATTATTCACTCGCAATGTAGGCTTAGAGAAAGACCATAGAACAACACACACCGAAAGGTAATTGTCTGTAAGTTAAGAGATCGACTTTCCCGAATCCCATTCGTTCGACTACCAACCTTTCGACTTGGAAAAATATTCAAATCATGTTTATACGAAACGTGATCAGATGTTTAGCTAGGAAAAGCTAAAAAAGATAATTTCGATAAAGCGAGGTAGAATTTTCAAATTGGAAAGAGCGTTTGTACGAGTAACTTCGACAATAATTAGAGAAACCCAATTTTTAGGTAATTTAAAAAAACCTTTTTAGACATTTTATATAAGTAAACAAATGCCAACAAAATGTAATTTATCGTCATTATATAAAATTGGAAGTCTTCGTTTTTATAGCAGAGAAAAATAAATATTTGCGTCACTTTTCTAAATTAATTTTATTTTTCCCCTTTAAGGTATTAAAATTGTATAAAGGAAACTGACAAGTTTATTTTCAAAAAATTACGTAACAAGCTCAGAATTGCGTTAAATAAACTCGAAAGCTAACGGACGTCAATTATTATAAGATAGCTACTCGTATAAGTACACGGTACAACGTTTTAGTGACACTTATTAGACCTGGAACTCACTGTCTCTCAAGCAGTCTTGAGAAACATCTAGTGAGCAAGTGATCCCCATCTCTTGGGGATAAACTATTTGAGTACCACTGAAACTTCAGAAATTCAAAAACAAATATCTGAAGGAGGTCTAAACTTTAATACAAGGCAAACAGTGTAAATTTAATGATTGAGCCTCTATACATCGTTTTTAAAATTGAAACAAATTATTTACCTTATTTCTGATGTCCTGTGTCCTTCTGCATGCCAAAACCAAAACGTAGGTAGTTTAAAACGAACCGAACGAATAATTATTGAACACTAAATGAACCTTGCACTTAATTTTAGAGCAAAAACCGAATAACGAATTATTAAAGCTTCCATCAAGCTTCCAACATATCGAACTCGATTTTAAAAACGCGCACGCGAGAGTTTAAGTCTCGATTCCGAAAAAACCGTTTAATTATGTCGCGGCTGAAAATAAAAAGTTTAGCGTTAAACAGAAATACAGTTTTATTTCTTCTTCTCCAATGGAAACGACCTGCGAACATAGAAATTCGATTTAATGCTATTTTTACCTCTTGATGTGGTTATTATGATAGAGATGCTTCGAAAAGATGGATTAACCGAGAGAGACGAAGCTAGTGTTGCAATGGACTCCTTAGGGAACAAGAGGGAAAAGAGAAGGATATGACGCAATGGTCTCCAGATGTCTTCACGAAGGAAACTGGATACACAGAAATTTGGAAATTTGGAAGTGAGAGACAGCTATAGCCGTAGAAGACTCACCTGTTGCTGAAGTTTTTTGACGTTTTTAGAAGTTCTTCTATTGTGTCCATGTCCAACGATACGATCTGAAAATAGAAATTGCATTCAGTTATTATTTTTACCTCTTTGTTTTATTTATTATGAGAGGGGGATGCTTCGAAAAGATGGATTAACCGAGAGAGCCAAAGATAGTGTTGCAATTAACTCTTTAAAGGAAGAAGAGGGAAAAGAGAAGGATGTGACGGAATGATCTCCAGATGTCATGAAGAAGGAAACTGGATACACAGAAATTTGAAAATTTGGAAGTGAGAAACAGCTATAGTCGTAGAAGACTCACCTGTTGCTGAAGTTTCTTGACTTGTTTTAGAAGTTCTTCTATTGTGTCCTTGTCCAACGATACGATCTGAAAATATAAATTTGATTCAGTTATTAGTTTTAGGTCTTTATTTTTTCCTAAAGCCGTACTCAAAGGTACGCCAGGGCAGGCCGAGCCTGCCCTAGTAAATTTTAAGCTTGTTCTTGCCAGGGTTTGCTAAGGTTTTTGCAATAATAATAAAACGATAAGTTCCTAATTGGTGCCGAAAAAGAAAACATTGGTTTTAGAGAGAGTCAAGTTTTTGCAAACTTTGGGCGAAAAACTTCCATTCTTAAAAGAAATTACAGTGGTCAAAAGATTTATACAATCCCAAAAGAGAGCAAACCCTGATTTTAGCTTTTTCAGCCTCCCTTGAAAATTTTTGAGCCTGCCCTGATAACACAGTCTGACTACGGCCTTGTTTCTTCTCTTAATTTAAAGAATAGATTGGTTAATTACTAAATAAAAGTTTGACTCGGAAAAGCGTTTGGTCCTGCCGGCAATTGTCTACCTGCCGACTAGATCAGTCCGTCCCTGACTGTGCGTCAACGCAATTATATCAATTTTCGTTTATAAATAATTAAAACGATGACTAAAAGCATTAAATAACGCAAGAAAAATTTTTCTACATATAATATAATAATATAAAAATAAAAACTCCTAACCTTTGTTGGTGAAACGGTTTACCGTAGAAATTCTTCAGAAATATCCAAAAAGGCACAAAAATAGACAACAAAATTATGTCAAGTTAACCACACGAAGTAATAAAATGTACTAAAGAATTAAATATTTAAAAATTTAAATTTAATTTTAGTGCATTATTTTGTCAAAGATTTATCAGATAAGTTGATAAGCTCATTATCGCCTTCGAACAAGTTTAAATTTTAAACTAAAAATTTGGATGGTGACCAATACATGAACTTTTTCCTACAGGTACATAAAATAATTAATGACTGTTAGGTACTTTTTTTAATTAAAATTTAGTTTAATTAATTTATGAAAAAAATAATAAAAATAGCCATCGCAACAATTAACACAACATTATAAAATAATTACAAATAGACAGAAGCAAAAAAAAATTTTGAGAAGTAAATAATAAAAAGTAAAAAAAAATAAGCCCTTAGTTGGTATTTGAAGTAGCGACGCGCTTAAGTATAGTCCGAAACTTATGAGAAGAATAGGGCGGAGCCAATATCTTGCGTAGTACGATGGAGGCAGCGAGTGCTCGCTCTCTCTAAAATTGATACGGCTAGATGTTACTAGACACATTTTCGTTATAGGGCATTGACTTCGCCCTATTCTTCTCATAAGTTTCAGACTTTAGCAGATTGTTATCTTTGACCTGACGCATTAGACTACGCAAGTAGTTGTTATTCGTAGTTATTCTTGCCCGGTCTAACCTACCCTGATCTAACTTCTTGATTGTTACATAATATGATAAATAATGTCTTATTAAACCTCATGGAGACATGATCGTATATGTGTATATTGTGTATAGTCCGGAACGTATGAGAAGAATAGGACGGAGCCAATATCTTGCGTAGTACAGATGGTGGGAGCGAGTGCTCTCTCTCTCTAATATTGATACGACTAGATGTTACCAGACACAGTTTCGTTATAGCGTTTCGCCCTATTCTTCTCATAAGTTGCGAACTTTACCATCTACTTCCATTTTCTCTTTACTCACAACTTCCCAAAGTACCAAAAATCCCAACCAGCTCCATACATTTAGCGAGGGTTTATGGTTTAAACTCATTCAGTAGCTAGTCCTCTTGAGTTGTATGGTCAAAGCATGGAGCAATTTCTTTCACGTTCTGCATAATGCTTCAGTGATTGTGGAAAGTTTCAGTTAGAGGCAAAAGTGGACGCATAACCTTAAATGGTGACTGTGTGGACGGCTTTGATACTTGATATGCAGAAGCTTTTGTTTATTATTTGTCTATTTCATATCAAGGAAATAGGGAGGAGCTGGACTTCCTAATAAAGATCGTGGGTTTAAAATAATGATTTCGAGATCTGGGTATATGGACCCTAGAATAGTTGGACAAAAGACACATAAAATACAAAAAAAACTGTGAAAATATAATTTGGAATTTGTAGGAATAAAAAATATCTTATCTTCTGTCTAGACAAGTACGAAGTTTTATAAACATACCATTTTCGAAATGCTCCATTAAACTGAAAATTCGAAATGCTTATTATCAGCAAGTAGTGTAGTTTCAGTAGAAAAATGATTAATAGGTTCTTCTATTAACATTAAAATAGTCGGCCAAAAGGAATCAAAAGACAAAAAGTTTCAGAGTGTAATGTAGCTCCGTGTGAGATAAAGTTTGTTCTTTTGAATGAAAAACGTCTTACATTGTCATTGTTACATCATTTCGCAAGAATTTCCACAAATACTCCATACTTTAATACTTCAAAGGTTCTTATCATATCATAAATGCACCAACACATTCGACTATATGAAACGACGAAACGGAAATTTTTTTTTTCTTTCGTGCGATAAAACAAATTTATTTTATTAGCAAAAATAGAAGTCCTAGTTATTATTAACACACTTTTTTTTATTTTTCAGGAGAACGACCATTTCCTTGCAGTTGGGATGGATGTGGAAAGAGGTTCGCACGTTCGGACGAATTAGCGAGGCACACGCGCACTCACACAGGAGAGAAAAACTTCGCGTGTCCAGTTTGTAATAAGAAGTTCATGAGAAGTGACCATCTTAGGTAACTTATTAACTAGTTATTTAATATTAGTTAGCCTTTAATTAACGTACACCTGAACGTAAAGTTGGAAACTTTTACGTGCTTAGATGATTAAGATGCTCTTGAGCCAACTTTTATATTAATACCCACGGTAGTTAGTAAAAGTTAGTTTTGAAACTAATTTACTTAATTTTTGCTCTGATTAACGATGACAACTTTTTGTTGAAGTATAAAGAAAATTGTTTAATTTTATTTTATTTTAATTCAATGACCTTTAAATCTACCCTTGTCTCGTGGATGAAAATTAACGATTTGAACGGGTGTAATCTTGCAAACAGTTTTGACGTGGGGTAGATGAGCATTGCTAAAGGTTTTATGCTCTCGACACAACTATGAATTAATGATAAACATTCTTACTGTATAAATTTGAGTTTGAGAATGTAACCTTTTGTTATAATCAAAATTCTTCGTTAATTTTACAACAATAATAACAAGGCAAATTAATATCAAGTTCAACGTGCTTTTGTGGACTCCTTTTGGACGGCTTCGCCCGGAGGTTTTATCTGTCTATTTACGATGAAGTCAGCTGTTGATGACTTATCTTCGATAATGCGTATACTTTACTCTTCTTACAAAGATAATTAATTTTAGATTTGTATTATTAATCTAATAGGCCTGAAGGTGACTTATAAACAAATTGGCTTTTAACCTTACTCGCTCCGAGAAGAGTCTTTAACATGAAGATAATTAACGTAAAGTACCTACCTTTAAGGATCGTCTTTTACTTAAAAGCTTTAAAAAAATAAACAATACGTATTAGGACAATTACGATTTTATTTGATAAGAAAAGCGTTTTTCATCAAAAGAAGAAAGCGAGCAACTGGTACAGTCTCGTGCATATCTTTTCGCCACCCCGGCAATACGTTATAACAATTTGTCGGTTCAACCATCAATAACACCCCCCCTACTTAAACTGAGGGGTAACTTTATTTTGCCAACAAGTATTTAATCAACAAACTGTGTTGGTATTATGATGCTTGCACCCACAAATCGTGCAAACGTATTGCCGGGGTGGCCAAAAGCTATGAACGAGACTGTACAGTTCCCTTTAATAGAGTCGAATTAGAACGCAACTCTTTAATTTTACATCTGCTAAGTTCAATAAGTTTTCTACGAGGCATAATAGTCTTGTGACCCATATTTCGGCACTTAACGATCCGGGTAGAAAATTTCACCTTTTCGTAAATCGGCTGGAAACTAAATTACATCAAAAGTAGATGTCGGATTTATATCTTTTTATCTAAGTAACTTCGTTTTCACGTACAGTTGTTGCAATCATTTTTTTCTATATTACAAAATGCAATGCCGAATTTATACCCTCGAATTGTCAATAATCGATATTCAAATGCACGTCTATTGAAATGTTAACCACAAATTGACATTTTTCGCTTTATCACTTACTGAAGGCAAAGGAAAGTGCTCTGATCGATCTGAAAAATTGTTCGTTCGTCGTGAGATTTCTAAAATATTTTTGAAGTTTTCTGTTTGCTTATGTCTCGTTCGTTTTCCTGGCCGACCTGACTGTGTAAATCCACCCTTTTTTTGACTTCAGACTAGTGCTTTTCAGGGAGTATAACCTCTTCAACAGGCTAACTCTTAGATGGATGACTGGATATTTTAGTTACACTAAATAATAAGAACCACTCTCTCGAAAACTATAAGGAATAGAGAAAAAATAAATAGAAACAATCTTGTAGGAAATTTGATAAGCTTTTATTTCGCAAAGAGTAATTGTTTTCTTAAGGCCCACCGTTTTTGAGATATAAGCGAAAAACCCTAAAACGGGACCTTTCTACCCCCTCCCGCCCTTATACCTGATACATCCACCAGGTAACTACCAATCTCAAAGCACTCTCGTAACACCCGCCCTGAATAGGAGCGGGTCCTCAGGGTACCCTGTGGGTTACTCTCTCCATCCAAGGCTAAGCCAGCGAAGACCATCATCAGTATCTTATTAAGTGTATATGTAGCTCTATGGAGCTGGTGACGGAAACGGTCGCCTCACCACGATTCCTTGTGCTGAGCACAGTCAAATTAACCTAATTAGAGAGGCCGAGCTGGTAATCACGCTCGAAAATCCGGCATTGCGGATCCTGAAGCGCCAGTCTCTGTAAATGGTCGACCAGAACCCTAGCCGGTAGGTATTGTAACCCTAGAAAAGGGCGCATGCACCACTTCGTGGATAACGGTGTCCACTGTGTCCACACTTACTAAGCGAGAAGCCTTCAGCCACTGCAAAACCAGCACCAATAGGGGTGGCAGACGCTAGCAAATAAAACTCCGTCTGTGGCTCCACCCCTCCCTCAGCACCGAAATGTTAGCTAACTTCCAAAAGCTGCCTGGATCGACAACGGTCGAAAACGTAGGGCCCTTCTCCCTCCCATTAACCGCATTCTACTGGTAGGTTCTGTACCTGACTTTACGTCTGGAAAGGATAGTAAGCAGAAGCTAAGAACACACCCTGGTGGTCTGATGCATTCTACCGTGTTAGGTTAGGTTAGGTTAGGTTATCAATATCAGCGTTCCTTTTGCCCAGAGGTCTAGGATCGGATGCTCAATAAGACATACAGGCTTATTCCTCCGGTCAAGCACATTCCCGAATACTCAGAGGTTAGGTTAGGTTAGGTTTAGGTTTGGCTAACGAAAGACATTTTCCCAACCGCCTCACGGAGCACCAGACGCCGAGCCGAAGCTCTACCAACCTTATGCGCTCATTCGCCGCCAGTTCTTCGGTCCCATTCGAGATTGGGTAGAGTGAACATAAGCTAGGAATGCTATCTTTTGGCTCGGTTTATTACCGCGGTTATTATAACGGCCTGTTGCACCCACATCCGCTGGCTTGCCCGCAGAGCCCACAACTCCTTTCATGTGGCACTCTAGTCCTTTCCTTCTACAGTCGTAGGCAATCCTTTTGAATTAGGTCGCCCTAGCAATCACTCTTACATAATTAGGACCGAGGACGTTTAGTATTTTTATTTTTACGAACTACCTACTACAAACAAACACATTCCTGAAGAAAAAATACCATCTTCTTTCATGTCGTATCTAACCCTGTCGTTGACTAGACTATGAAATACTTTTCCCTCTAAACTTAAAGGTATAAAAGTAAAATTTAAATGTTTCTTGTAAGAAATTATTAAAAATAAATGGAATGGTGTGTCGTATATTTTCATAATATATGCAGTTATTCAGATTCAATCCTCCCTCATTTTATCAAAAAGGCCATTAGTAACTCAGAGGCAGCCCGGATGTAGGGATGTTTTTCAATTTTATTATAATGAGTCCTCATTTAACGCTAACGGTTGCCATTATGATAAGAGATTCAATAAACCAAAGATGTCACCCTTATAGAATAACTTTGGTAAATGCGACAATCGTTTACTCTCTTAACTTTTCCTTTTATTTATATCCAAGTTTGTTTTTGTTCCAATCTTTCGCTGACGAATCACAATGAACAAATTGATTTTATTCACAATTGCTTTGTTTTAAAACTTTATTGTTTAATTCTCTTTTTTAGAAGGTGTAAATGGCAACTTTTGCTTGAGAAGTTTATATCGAGGTCTTCTTTTTTTGGCCAATTATATGCGGATTACGTTCGACAACCTTTAACGAAGTTAATTCGCACCCCTGAGCCGATTAGCGTTATATTCTGGTATTTTGTCGACTAATAGCTTGTTAATGTCATAAATGTTTTGTTAATTACCATTCAATCCCAAATTAGTAGTAATGTTATTTACGTAACATGAAATCGAAATAAAAGACAATTTTTATCGTTATTCTTTCTTCGATCAATCAAGTCGCCCGCACCCACACACACACACCACGAAATTTATTTTTGCGAAGAAAATTTAGAATTGCCTTGAGGAAATGAAGTATGTCGTATTTGATAGATAAGCAAAGTTGATGTTTGTTGTAAAAATCGAGACTTTCCCCAACTTATGAGTAGGGTGTTTTGTGCAAACTGATGGAACTTGTATACAACAACTTGTAGAGATATGAAATAACTGCTGCAACAATGTGCTTTTTACATCGACCATCGTCGAGAGAACGTATGATTGGATTGAAATGGATTTACTATACAATCGATACCTTCTAAATCGCCTTTAATTTAAAAACGTGCACACAAAACTTCATCCACACGGATGTTGAATCTTGTACGCTATCGTCATTGTCAAGCTCTTTTGTAGTATAAAATGCTAACAACTGTTCTTGTACGGAAGATAAAAGCAATCTGTAAAATGCCTCAGGATGATAATTTATTTAAGTTTTAGAATACTAATTTTCGAAATGATTGGGTGGGTATAAATCTCAACACGTTCGTCATCATTATGGATATTACTTTTGATATGGTTGTAAATTACTCCCAACACGTCATATTACTTCATAGTTATAGCGTTGTTGATTTACTCTAAAAAATCTTAAAAACACAGATCATGTTCTTGTTTTTCCTTTTAAATAGACCTGCGGGGTTCTTGTGTTATTGACGTCATTTGGAGCCTCAAGCTACTTCACCTGGACCTAATACAATAAAGAGGAAACTCGCACATTCTTTAAAACGTGTTTACGCAATGAATAAGAGAAGAAGAATCTTAATAATGGATCAAGTAATCATTGCTTACTGTCAGTGCAAGTTGCTAATCTTTTCCCATGTGGTGAATTTCTATCTCAAGTTGCTAGTTAATTATTGAGCCACTAGCCTTACTTGTAGTCCTACCTCATGACATAAGTGTCATAACAGAAGATGAATACCAATATTTGTAAAACAGAAGAGTGGAAGATTAAGATTAATGCCCATAATATGTGTAGGCATATCCACAGCTTACAGAAATGTCATGAGAGAAGAAACATTGAACATAAACATCATGAGTTTTAAGTTAAAGGAGACTGACCTTAACTGTTGACAAAGGTTTTCTACAATCTTTCTCCTGCCTCGAAGCTAACCTAAGTGACAGAAGAAATGTGAAGTATCATAAGTATAGTTGGAAGTTACATAACTGGAAGACTAACCTAAATCATTGACAAAGTACTACCCAATGGTATCTTCAGTCCTTCACCTCTTTCGTGGTTTCCATGGAGATAAAGAGAGAAGTTAAAAGAGTGGCAGACTGACATTAACTCTTCACATAGCTGTTCAATGATCTCCCAAGTACCCATAAGGATCTATAGTCTTCCCTCACCCTTGAGACTAACCTAAGTCTCATGGCAGATGAAATAGAGAGTGCGAGGAATATATTTTGAAGTTAAATGAGTGGAAGATTAACCTGAATCATTGACAAACTTAGTATTCCCTTGATAAGTTTAGTCTTCCAACTCGTGGTTTTCTAGGAGATCATGACATAAGTTAAAAGAGTGGCAGACTGACTCTTACTCTTCATAAAGCTGTTTGATGATCTCACAAGTACCCATATGGATCTATAGCCTTTCCTCTCCCTTGAGACTAACCTAAGTCTCATAGCAGATGAAATAGAGAGTGCCAGGAGTATATTTTCTAGTTAAATGAGTGGAAGATTAACATGAGTCATTGACAAATTTAGTATTCCCTTGGTAACTTTAGTTCTCCACCTCGTGGTTTCCTTGGAAATCATGACAGAAGTTAAAAGTGTGGCAGACTGACCCTTACTCTTCAAAAAGCTGTTTGATGATCTCACAAGTACCCATATGGATCTATAGCCTTTCCTCTCCCTTGAGACTAACCTAAGTCTCATAGCAGATGAAATAGAGAGTGCCAGGAGTATATTTTCTAGTTAAATGAGTGGAAGATTAACATGAATCATTGACAAGTTTAGTATTCCCTTGGTAAATTTAGTTCTCCACCTCGTGGTTTTCTTGGTAAATCATGACAGAAGTTAAAAGTGTGGCAGACTGACCCTTACTCTTCAAAAAGCTGTGTGATGATCTCTCAACTACCCATAAGGATCTATAGTCTTTCCTATCATTTGAGACTAACCTAAGTCTCATGGCAGATGGAATAGAGAGTGCCAGGAGTATATTTTGAAGATAATTGAGTGCAAGATTAACCTGAATCATTGACAAACTTAGTATCCCTTTGCCAACTTTAGTCCTTCACCTCGTGGTTTCTTTGGAAATCATGACAGAAGATAAAAGAGTGGCAGACTGACCTTAACCCTTCACAAACATGTTCAATGATCTCCCAAGTACCCATAAGGATCTATAGTCTTTCTTCTCCCTTGACACTTACCTAAGTCTCATGCTAGATGAAATAGAGAGTGGCAGCAGTATATTTTCAGTTAAATGAGTGAAGGATTAACCTGAATCATTGACAAACTTAGTATCCCCTTGGCAACTTTAGTCCTTCACCTCGTGGTTTTATTGGAGATAAGATAAAAGAGTGGCAGTCTGACCTTAACTCTTCACAAAGCTGTTTAATGATCTCCCAAGTAGCCATAAGGATCCTTTCCTTTCCTCTCCCTTGAGACTAACCTAAGTCTCATGGCAGATGAAATAGAGAGTGCCAGGAGTATATTTTGATGTTAAATGAGTGGAAGATTAACCTGAATCATTAACAAACTTTGTATCCCCTTGGTAACTATTGTTCTCAAGCTCAGCGTGTTTTCCATGGATGTTATGTCAGAAAACGTAAGACATGATCTCCCAATATCGTATTAACAGGAAATCTCGTGGGGAGAAGATCTCTGTGGGTCACTTCTTTTAATCTATATCATATCTGATATCTAAGGCGGTGTAAGTAGAACCGTTTGTTTAAACCCTTTGAGACAGTCGTGAAGACATAACTGTAACTGGGTAAAGAAAAGCAATTTGCATCTGTAATTTTCGATAATTAGCAAATTTTATAGTATTTTTGAGCATCCCTTTTATTTTAATTGGATATTTCATATTATTAAATTAAAACGTATTATCTAACTGTTACTTGCAAATAAAATCGACGTTTGTTTTCCCTTCAGAAAGGGACGTCACGTTCTTTAGTAAAAAAAAGTCTCGCGTACAAACTATAAACAATTATGAGCCAAGAAGAAAAATAAAATCAGAAAAGAACGTACGAGGTAGAGCTATTAGAAAATGGGAATGATACGCTTATGACTACATATTTTGAAATATTAAAATTTAATGGACATTTCCTTTAATAAACTTTTCTCTTTCTTGTACAATATTCTCGCGAAAATTGTTCGTGGTTCGAATTCCATTTTGTTATACAACTAGAGAGATGCTTCGTAGATGCATTCCTAGTAACGTGTTCGCACACAATATAGAGGCAGGGGTAGATCTAGGTTTTTTTACGGGCCAGGGCTGTTGAAGTCCAATGAAGCCCCATTTTTTGTTAGATTAAGAATCTTTTTTTTTGCTTAATAATAATTTGTAACAATTCAATTTTTGTGGCCCTTTTGACACTTGGGGGCCCAGGACTTAAGCCCTATTAGTCCATATGTAAATCCACCCCTGCATAGAGGTTTGAGGAAACGGGCAATAGCTCGAAAAGTAGAATAATCGATTAGTTTTGCATTACCTTGCTAGGTTAGTAGTCGGAAAAGCCAACCGAGTTGAACAAAACTCGTTGATGTAATGAATCAAAAGGAAAATTAGATGAAACTATTTGAAGTAAAGAAAAATGGAAAGTTTTTAACTAAAACGAGCATAAATTTATCATCCGGCACTTCTTAACCAATTTAATTATTTCACTCGTATCATCATTTTAACTTGCATAAGATTCCAACTTACAGAATAACCCTCATTGTCTGGTATTTAATATCTTTATGCTTTAATCCTTTAAATTTATTAAGCGCATTTGAAAGCGGCTCGAGTTATTCAACAAAGCTTTACCAAATGAAATTCTTTGTTTTATGCTTTTGCGTTTCTACATTACACAATTTTAAGTAAGATTAATTGGCGTCTTTAAGAGCAAGTAATTTTAACCTATACTTAAAATTTGGTTAATTTATTAACTAAAAATAAGGGAAAATTTTTCTTCTCAAATTATTAATTTATTTTTGTTCCAGCAAACACGCAAGAAGACACCCTAATTTTGATCCATCAGTTCTTAGACAACGAAGGGCTCCCAACAGAGCTTTTTCCATCAACTCAAGTGATGGAACACCTTCCGATGTACTTTCAGACTCCATGCCTAGTCCTTAAAATGTATAATTAAGCACACGATGTTTTTTTATAATTTTAAGGCTTTATTAGAGAGAGAAAAAAATCATAATAAACGTTTAATTTTAGTTACAATTTATTTTGTACTTATGGTTAAAGTGGAACTTTTTTCTTCGAGGTTTTCTTTTGAAAATAAAAAGGGGTCGTAACTTTGGCAACAATGACAAAACGTTACACAACATGTAAATTTAATTCAACTAAAGTTTGTATTTTACACATACTATAAGATTTATGAGAATGAATATTGAACCATGTACTTTGAAGTATACATACAGGTAAAAACATAAACCATTTTGTAAGTACAAAGAAATAATTTTGTATGTGTTTTATGAAAGAAAATTATAATTTATCTCATTTGGGGACAGAAATTTAAAATAATTGAGAGTAGGGTATGCGGTTTAATTTAAATTAATTATTATTTATTTTTAAATCCTCCTGAAAGTTAGGCAACTAACGATACTTATATTTTAAGCAAGCCAAAAATGCGTTGTTTGAAGCAATGCAATAGCCATTACAGGCTCATCAGAGATTGCTGGTGGAGTATGAGGTATTGCCTAACAAAAATTTAACCGTTTTAATGATCTAAGTATCTTGAGAGAGTTAAAACAAAGGTTAGTGGTTTTATAGCCAGGGTGGCCAATAATTGTGAGGCTGACTGTACGTCTTAGACGAATACAGTGGCTATGCAAACGTTTGCCATTTGAACAATTTTTGAAAACTCTCTTTAGATTTAAAATTTGATTAACTAAGATGAAAATTTCAATCCAAACCTCCTAATTTTTAAGCTAATTATTTATGTAAATTTCGATTCAACATTCATGAGTATATCCTACCCTTAATTTAAAAAATTATAACAAACGAGTTAATACGTAATTAAAAGCTCACATTTTATTCTATTTGAAATATAAAATTGTATTCATTAAATTGACGAGTTGGTAATTATTTTTAATTGTGTAGGTAATTTTATAACCAAGTAAGCATTAATATTTTGTGTGATATAGTTAATTTAATTTTATAATTATCATTAAATTGTAGCATTTATTAACTAATTACCATTTTTACTCGCCTATTGACTTACTTTTCATTACCAGTTTTATATTTACGCTTTGTATGGTTCAAAAACACCTTACAGCTACCAATCAGTGAAAATCAACCCTTTCAATGATCATTTATAGCTCATTTAAACAGAGAAGGACCTTCTAAGTTCTCATATAACGTATCGAAGAGTGAGTTCTTTAAATGATCATTTATAGCTCCTTTAAACAGAGAAGGACCTTCTAAGTTCTCATATAACGTATCGGAGAGTGGGTTCTTCTCTGATTGATCTTTTATAACTCATTGACATAGAGAAGGACCCTCTAAGTTCTCATATAACGTATCGAAGAGTGGGTTCTTCTCTAAATGATCATTTATAGCTCATTCAAACAGAGAAGGGCCTTCTAAGTTCTCATATGACGTATAGGAGAGTGGGTTCTTCTCTGATTGATCCTTTATAACTCATTCAAACAGTGACGGACCTTCTAAGTTCTCATATGACGTATAGAAGAGTGGGTTCTTCTCGATCGATTCAGCTCTACCAGAGCTGTTTTTTGTATAGTGGGGTGCCTACTGTTCGGTTTTGTATACTCCTTAAGGTCCCTTTCAGACTGGGAAATTATCTGCGAGAGTTTGCCTAGGTAAAAGACTAGAGAAAAGTGTTAATACACTACAGTCGATGAAGATTGTAAAGACTAAAAATCGGTCTCTTTCTACTGCCTGGAATGGCTCCAAAAGAGCCTCGTCTCTTCTCATGCAGTTTATTAGTCTGAAAGTGGCCTAAAACAAATAGTTTGAACACAAGTCGTAACAGAAGTGTTAAATTTAACGACAAAAGATAGCATTGGAGTAGAGTAAGGGTTGTTGAAAATATCGTTAAAGAAACATATTTTTGAGCCATTTTCGTTTATTATTTTAAACAATATGATAGCTATTATAAAGTACATCCCTTCTAAAGTAACAAAAAGCCAAAAATTTTAAAACCAATTCATTATAAACATTACACTTAATAAAGTACACGTTAAAGTTTCAGTTTTCTTTTTAATTTGCATATCTCGTGTTACAAATTCATTATGTTGTTAAAAGTTAGTGTATTCCTCTAGTGAATTCAGATTTCAATTTCTGACAGATTGTTTACGCTCGGCAAAGTAGAAAAGTTTTAATAATTTTGTTGTATTAAACTTTTTTGTTATTTCGACGTTTTTTGGGGCTATCTATTGTTTCGTTTTTTGTGTGTACCTGTTTTTAGTTATTTTTATCCTAACTTGTTTTGTGATTTGTTTTTATTATTTAAATATACGTAGTTATTATCTTTATTTTGCTTTTTTTATTTTTATTTACCAAACTCGTTTGTCCATGAGGTGAGAACTTACAAGTACCTACATGTAATTAAACCATCAAAAATGCATTGTATTGAGGTGACGATTTTTATGTTTACATTAGTTTTGGGATTCTCGTGAGCTGGAAATGAAAGATAAAGTATATCAAAGATTGGAGGTTTCTTATAATAAGTAACGTGTTTTGTGATAGAAAGCCATTTCATTTTTCCAAAATTAGTCTTTATAGTCTCACTAGCATAAAGTATTATCAGATGAAAAGAAAATTAGATATAATGCCAAACAGTCCGTAAATAATCCAATCTCAAAAGCTTTAGATTAGTGAACTTAAAATATCTATTTTACTACCTACTCAAAAAAAAATTAAAAATTGAGCATCTTGTACAAAGTTAAAATTTCTTCGACTTGCTCAAAATATCTATTAAAATAACCATTTGAGTTATAAGTACTCAAATCGAAATGAAACTTCTAAATCTGAAATCAACAAGTTAAGGCGAGACTTGTAACAGGTAAATAAGGGACTGAAATGTTAAATCTAAATACTAAAAATGTAAATAAAAGAGCGAGAAAGTGGAGTCGAAAAAGGAAATGAAGTGATATACAATAGGCCCAAGAGCTGGTGAAACTGGAACAAGGCAGTCGTATACCTTTTCATAACCTGAAGAAAAATGGTAGCTAACGTAGACCTGATCAGGCTAGGGCAAATAAAAGATAACCTAAGATGTGCTTAGATGCAGGTTAATCTGTGTTAGACTATGGATCTTCCTAGGCTACAGGAAAAGGATAGCTAACCTAACAGTGACCAAAGACTTGATTAGGATATGAGAAATAAAATATAACCTAAGACGTGCTTAGATACAGAATAATTTACGTTAGATCGTGGCTCTTCCTAGGCTAATGGAATAGGATAGCTAACCTAACATAGACCAAAGACTTGATTAAGATATGACAAAGAGAAGACAACTGAAGACGTGCTTAGATGCAGGATAATCTGTGTTAGACTATGGATCTTCCTAGGCTACAGGAAAAGGATAGCTAACCTAACAGTGACCAAAGACTTGATTAGGATATGAGAAATAAAATATAACCTAAGACGTGCTTAGATACAGAATAATTTACGTTAGATCGTGGCTCTTCCTAGGCTAATGGAATAGGATAGCTAACCTAACATAGACCAAAGACTTGATTAAGATATGACAAAGAGAAGACAACTGAAGACGTGCTTAGATGCAGGATAATCCACGTTAGATCATGGCTCTTCCTAGGCTAATGGAAAAGGATAGCTAACCTAACATAGACCAAAGACTTGATTAGGATATGACAAAGAGAAGACAACTGAAGACGTGCTTAGATGCAGGATAATTCACGTTAGATCATGGCTCTTCCAAGCCAAATGAAAAAGGATAGCTAACCTAACATAGAACAGAATCATACCTGATTAGGCTGGGATAAAGAAAAGTTATTTTAAATACCTGAAGCAGAAGGGACCACATCTATCCAGGTCACTCGAAGTACACTACTACGTTATACGAGATATTTCTTCCCAGGTCAGTACAACTGGTACAAGGTAACTCTAAATATGAATTAACATCCCTGACAGATGATGTAGTAGGGTTATTAATTGTTTAAACCACGTAGAGATGTGTGAAGAAAAAATATACTGATATACCAGGCTTCTCTACAGTGAATCACTTATACCAACATTGATTTAGACCTTTTCACCTTATTAATAGCGTAACGAGGTCCCAATGGGTCCGAGTGGGAACTCGTCGTTATGAGTCCTTTCATAAATGATCAGGTGGTTGGTCCTTTCAGCACGGGGTGTGCAGGATAAATGAATGACTTTTAGAACTCATTATAATGGAACTATATCTGATTACATAGGTTCTATTGTTGGGCACAAAGTTGAATCGATCGGTTTTGGACCAAGCAGTGTTCACAGATCTAAGGAAGGCCCTACGGGTCGTACACCACTGTACGTTATTGATTTATCTCTAGAAAACTGATCCTTAAAAGTTACTAAGGCGTCAAAGTTAATTAATTTCTTACAGAATATTAAACTTTTCAGAGATGCATTGTTGAATATCTGTAAGGTCCCAAGCTAAACGATCTCTATTGGTACACTCACTGTCAAAGTTTGTCGATGTAGTTAAAGGTAACCTATATAACACGTGGACTTTCAATTATAAATAACTGGGGGTAAAATTAATTTTTTTTTGTATTAAATTACAATTTTTCGAGTGTAGATAATAAATAAAAAAAATTCATTTTTAGACCATTAATATTTTTTTACGTTAAAGTAGAGACAATATATCAACTGTATAGTATTTGAAGTTGAAGAAGACAATATGTATGAACGGGTGATTAATGAATGTTCTCGCTATCAGCACGAGAAGTACATCCAAAAAATAATATAAAATATACAAATAGTTATCTAACTTTGTCGTTAATTTTTGAATCGCTCGCTTTACTAAACAAACAAAATTATAAATACCCGTTTATAAAAAGAAATTGAAAAGTTTTTGAGTTTTCGATATAGTTAACGATTATAGATTTGACAGTAAATGGATAATGGTGTGATGGTAGGGTTTTCTTGAGAAAATATCTGACTTTTATGCATACAATTAATAGTAGGCATCTTCTTCCATGTATTCCACAAATGGCACCATCCATATTGTTCCATTCGACCTCACTACGCTATGCTTCCATCCTGCCAGTGGCCTTATGGCTCCATTCACTCCAGAATTCGCTTGGTCCATCGATTATCTTTCAAACTGTTACACATAAAGTCATAAATATCTTCTCAAAATCACTCTACTGTAGTAAGTCAGGTTAGTTTCAAAAATTTCCAAAATAGTTGATGCAGGACTGTACTATGCTTAGAGAGAAAAATATAAACAGTTTTAGTTCTTTTTAAAATAATTTCTACTACTAACTGCTCCTACTAACTACAACTAACTGTGAGTTAAATTTTCATTCCACATTATGAAGACCACTTACCTACCTACTTAGGGGAGGGATGAAAATTTCAATTTGAAAATTCTGTTCTAAATTGTAACACCTACGTAATCCATTTTATACTTTCAATAAAAATATTTTTTTGAAAGTTTTAATTTAATGCTACAAAACGACGTCGAATAGCCGTTGCAATTAAATCGAGACGTTCTCAAGACTTTTTCCGGTTTGATTAAAAATTGAAATTTTCATCTCGATAAAAGTAAAGCTAAAAAAACAAAAAAAAGATTATTTTTGTAGTAAATTAAGCTTAAGTTGCTATTTTACGTACTTTTGAAAGATTATATGGAAATAAAATTTTAAAAAAGTGTACAATCTTTGACCAAAAAAGTAGAAATTTGTAGAATATTTTTATATTTTCAAATGCTTTCACTTTTCCTATGTGAAAATTGTAAATGTGTTTGTATAATCATTTGAAAAATACTCAAAACATGTATATTATGTAAATAGTTCTTATTTTACTTGTATATTATTGGGATGGTTCAAAATCAGTCCAAAAGTCTTCGTAACTCAAATTCAAAACTTTGTGACAATTTACGAAAATTGGTCTGTTCAGTTCAAATTTTAAGATTTCTAATAACAAAAGTAGCTCGAAGTTTTGAGTTCTGATGGGTTTCGAGGTGTTTGGAGTATCTCTTCCCTATTTTTTAACTGCCATTTGTTTAGGGTCAAATCTAGAAATTATGCAGGGAGTGTCTTAAAATATCTTATGAGTGGCATATTTAGAAATGTTTATAGAGAAATGAGTCGTGGAATCACTCTGAAGAGATGAATGATCTATGCCGTCACGTTTTCATAAATACCTAATTGATTAATTAATAGAAAATGTCATAATGGTGCTGGTTGGGCACAGGAATTAAATTTAGTTTGTACCTACTGAAATCCAAATTTTCTGATTAGAATATTACTAATACAAAATAAAAAGGAAAAGAAATATAAAGTTCCGGAATACATGAAAGGTAGAGAGACTATTAAAAGTAAAGTTTGAAATTTATTTAAATTTGGCGTCGTTATCTTTCGAAGTTTCTTTTATTTTTAAATTTACTTATTTTTTACATTTTAGGTCACTGCTTAAATATTTTTTCCAAATGAGCTCGTTGGAAACTTTAAGAAACGTCATTTTCAAATGAAAACTTCATCATGATGTATGTAATCGTACGTTGTAGCGTCTGATGCAAAAATGTGGACTTCAATATCAAATAAATTTTCTGTTCTCTTCACCTGTGCTTGTTCTTGTATTCATCCAAAAATTACTTTAAATAATAGGGGTAGTAGCTAGCGAGAGTACTTAATGCGCATTCATATGACTCGAATGGTCCCGATGGGCGAATTCAGCAGATATGGCACTTTCCAACAGCTGAATAGCCAAATTATAGCAAATAGACAAAGATGGAGATTGAGTAGTTGTCGCCTGTTGTATCGGCTGAGTTAGCCCAATAGTACGGAAGTTAAACAAAAGACACTGCACTTTTTGTTAATGGAATGAAACTCGGCAAATACTGGGACCATAATGGAGTAATTTTGTCTGATGAGATCAAAGAAATGTTCGAAGGGGTCGCTGTTGCTGTACATCCTTCTTTTTTCAAGATCTGATTTTGGTCGTATTTTTTTGTGAGAAGTATTGTTAGCGTACATTTTGAGGATGCTGAATCGATCTGTGACCATGTCGAATCCATCTGAGCCACTCTGGAGGTTTAAAATTGCCACCTTTTACTCTAGTGCTGTAAAAACGCTCTTTCAAAAGTTGTAAAATCTCTATTGAGGCATTGTTTATCGGTCTCATCGGATAGAATTTCTCTATATGGTCCTAGTAAACATATCTACCGAGTTTCATTCCATTAACCAAAAGTTCAGTATTTTAAAAGAGCGTTTTTACAACGTCAAGGAGAAAAATAACAGTTTTGCACCTATAGGGATACTCGGACGGATTCAGCATGGTCCCAGATCAATTCAGCACCCTTGTAATATACGGTAGCGGTACTTTTCACGAAAACATAGGGCCAATATCTTATTTTGATAAAAAAAAGGGATGTACAGTGCCCCTTCGAATATTTCTTTGGTCTCATCGGACAAGATTGTACTATATAGTTCCAGTAAACTATGTGTGGAGTTTCATTCCAGCATTAACCAAAAGTACAACGTGCCTGAGGTATATTCGTCGTGCACAGCTCGCATTGAAGGGGGTGTACAGGGGCCCCCATCGAACTTTTTTTACTCTCATCGGAGAAAATTGCTCTATATGGTTCCAATAAACTGTGTACCAAGTTTCATTCCATTAACCAAAAGTGCAGCGAAACGCTGTTATTTATGTCCTGTACCCTCCGTACTAACACGGCTTTATAAGGATTTTAAATACATTTTAAATGAGGTGTAACGTGCCCCCCCTTTACAATTTAAAAATTTCTAGATAAGCACAATTTTTGAGTTTATAAAAATCAATTGCATCGTCAAAAAATAATTGATTTGAGATTTGATTATAGACGTCCGTTTTGATCAAATTCTTGAACATTACAAAGTTTAAAATTTATGAGGGGTAGAGAACACTTTAGACGCCCACTGTATATTTTGACTTAATTAACAGTAGGGGATATTTCAAGCATTAACAAATTTTTTGTCGTTTCAACCACAATCCGAATAGTCACATTTAATCTCACTGTATACCTCCGTCTTCATTCCGTGCACATAAATTAGCTCTCTATTGACCACAAAAGTACTTTTAGGGGTTGTTATGTGCACTCGGTACACGATTTATATATTTATTAATAAAAATTCTTGAGTGCATAAATTTTTAATATTTAGAAGTTTGCAAAAAAAATGTAAAAAGAGAAATTTGTGCACGAAAGAACAAAATGTGTTTAATTTTAAAAATTATCGTGACTCTGTATGAAAGATTAATATAATAAATAAGGCAAAAAAGTAATTATTGTATAGTAATTAATTAGTGGATATTATGTAAATAAAAATGACAAATCATTTACAATACAGGATATAAAATAGAATTATTTGTATATATCGAAAAATGTTGTATCATACATTATTAGGTGTAATTATTATGTGGCACAAAAAAGAGATGTATTACAAACAACTGTACATAAAATATAAAATATTATGATAGTTATATATAAAAAATAGTTCTTTTTATATTTTTACAAAGTATCCATATCTAAAACTTCCGAAATATCCTTTGCAAATCCCGAGTATCTCTTGAAAGGCGATTTTGGATCTTTGATAGATGTCATACCTGGTATAGATGTCATCCCACGAACTCCTTTATCAATATTAAATTTGTAATACGTAACTGTTTCAGGACTATACAACGGATACTTCAAAAATAACTAAAACCAAAAGTATAATTTATTTTGAAAAGCAAATTCGACCCTTTTATATAACAACTCGAAAAGTTAGTGATTGTTCCCCTCTTATTCGTGACTACATCATTTACCCTTAGATTATCATCCCTTTGTCACGTCATGAAAGGGATTATAAAGGACAAAAGTTGAAAATGAAAAATTATGGTCTTCCTATTTTATGCACAAAATGGAAATTTCGAATCTATTTAAAACACAATCGTCGTCGTATGACGAATTCATTTAATTTCAAATTTGTTTCCATTATCTCACTTTTAATCTCAATTATTTATGTTAAACTCAAAGTTAATTTTAGTGACGGTGATTACAAATCACCCCATTTCCAACAGCTTGTATAGTAATCAATAATCGTGTGCTTTAAGACTTTTGTAATATCTGCAATAAGTCTTTTTATTGTGTCACACCATCGATCTCGCTCGGAGGTTTATTTAACAGCACTGGCGTCAATTCAAAGATTCAACAGACCCCTTACATCATTAGTGACCAAAATAGATAGATGGTGGCGCTTAAATTATATCTCCGGTACAAGATCGGCAATTTGGGACTTAAATTAAGTGTTGCCCACCCAACAGATTCGAATGAGTTTCTTCCAAAACAGGTATTGTAAAAAAATATCCAAATATAATTCTGGAGCCTGTCGTATGATGGACATGATGGTGGTGCTCACATACAATCACAATTTAACTTTCGAGTTGTTATTAAAGATTAAAGATAACGATATATTAGAGAATAATATAATTACCTCCGTTTCTCTCGGAACTACTTTATCTGGATCATAACCAGCATAATGAAAATTACCATCATATTCCGTACAATACTCTTCAATTTGTGCTGGACGATTATTTTCGTCGATAATTTCTTGAGCAACTTCTTTAGTTAATTTTTCCTGTAAAAGTTGTCTGCGCTTTCCTAAAAACGAAAATCTTTGTTAAGTTTGTATCATAAATCAATTTATTAATCCAAAGTGTCTTAAAAAGTTCCTATTTTATTTCTAGTTTCTACTACCGACGTTTTTAGTATATAAATAATAAATTACTACCAACTTCAAAAAGTATTTTAAGAACAATGGAGGAAAAGTTGAATGTTGGCTATAAAAGATTAATTATAATTTAATAAATTAGTGCTCGAAACTTAAATCTAACAATTAAGTTAAATTATTGATAAAGTTTTTCAAAATATATAGGTGTTGTTACAGGAGCGGATCTTTTAGCAAAGAAACGGATAGGAGCCACTCATGTAACTCACATCAGTTTCACAATGAAGCGTGTCACTTGTCATGAAGTTCAATTTTATTCCAGAAGGTCCACACAATCGATGGTCCCAGTAATTTGGTAATACTGTAATTTGACGTTTGGGACCGTCGATTGTGCGTGCAGACCTTGTGGAACAAAATTGAACTTCATGACAAGTGACACGCTCTATTGTAGATTTTAGTCAATAGAACAGTTCCCAAAAGATGACTGATCGCTCTCATCAGGGCCCTAGCCAGGGGTATATGCCAGGGGTACGCTAGAGCAAGAAAATTTTGAGAATGTCCTAGCCAGAGTTTGCTAAAGATTTCGCAATAGTAATAAAACGATAAACTCCTAATTGCAGTTTCCAGTGCCGAAGAAGAAAACATTGATTTAGAGAAAGCATGGGAGAAAGTCCAATTTGTGCAAACTTTGGGCATAAAACTGCCATCCTCAAAGGAGATTACAGTTGGTAAACAGATTTATAAAAACCTAGAAGAGAGAGAACCTTGATTTTACTGTCTTCGATATAATTTTCAGCAATGCGCTGCATTCGCCGAAACATATTATTTATTGGCGACTGCCAGAGTTTTTGGCTGTAGCGACTTGCGAGTCTAGTTTCTGTGTTGACAAGAATTAACCGCCCACAGCGACCCTCAATGTACCACCAACGAATGTTTAATTTGGTCCTTCTTGCATACAGTTTTATGTACCTATAAGTATGAACAAAATCAACGAAAGCATTGCGAAAGCAAAGCTCATGGTGTATGTAGATATAAAAATGTGGAAAATTTCAGCCTTTAGCTGCCTTGAATTTTTTTAGCCTGCCCTGATAACGTAGGCTAGCTACCGCCCTGGCTCTCTTAATTTGTTTCTGGATATTTCAGCAAAATTAAATAAGCAAAATGAGTTCGAATTGGACGTCCACTTCAGTCCAGTGGTTTAAACTGGACTTGGGTCTTCAAGAAATAATTTACGTCGACTACAAAGGACGAAAACGAGGCGATAAAAAAAATTTTGAGAGCTTCATGTCATGAATTCATGATCATGAATACTAGAGATAAATTTTTTGAATAATTGAGTCATGTGTTAAACTTATACCACCCTCCATAGCAAGATCCACCTCTGATCATTGCATCCTACAACATTAATAAATATCTAACAACGGTGTGGTTTTAATTAAAAGTTCGCTTTTTTGTGGAACCAAAACGCTTTTACAACTTTTTTTATTTTAACACGAATGTTGGTATGTTATGTAATTATTTGGAAAGTATTCCAATAATGTCAGTTCTCTGCTAATTAGGCTGCAAAAAAGCTCAGGGAAAAATTAAAATTAAAATTTCATTATACTAATTAATAATTAATTAATTATAAAATTTATTAGTTTATTTGCTTTTGAAAAAGTAATCGTTATGTTTGGAAACCTTATCTGAAACCAAAGTAAACCGAAAACGCCGCTAAAAAGAAGGAAAAACTTTAAAGAATTTGAGTGGTTTCTCTCCTATAATACAAGTAAATTCTTCAAACAACCTGTAATTACTTTTTTTCTTTATTTGTTTTTACAAACGTTTAATTTATATAAAAAAAAGTTTTTGAAGACCTTGTTTCTTATGTTCATTAAGAGCAAGAGGGAATTTTCTTAAACTAAAAATAAGGGAAGTTTACAAGTTTTTCTTTGCTTTCAAATTGCTGCCAAACTATTCGATAAGAAAAAAACGAAAGACAATATCGTTCGGCATCTAAACTATTGTTAAAGGGATGTGATTGATGATTGGTCTAATTTACTAATAGCTCAGATTTTAGAAAGGTTTTCAACAAAACTTAAACAGTGTAACTTTGTAGGGTGTTTTTAAACAATATATTAACCCTTCTGGTATGCATCAAGTGTCTCTCGAACTCACAAGGCATGTTTTTGAAATTTTAAAACGTTACTCCCCACAAAAGCGCAATTTTTAAATTATTTTTTTAAATAAAAGAAACAAACTGAATAACTTTAAATAAATCTTTTTGACAAAGGAAAAATAAAGCAAAGGTTAAATTAAATTAAATTTTAATCTGGACGTTATTAATAATTATTATTTAAAATTTAATTTATAAATATATTAAAATGGGACATGTAGTGACATCTATGAAGTAAAATTTAAATTTCTTCGAAGTTAAATTTGATAACATAAATCATTATCAGTAAAAATGAATAAATATTTAAATTATAAAAATGAGACATATAGTGACATCTTGTAAGATAATTAAAAACCAATATAATCAAATAAAATTAAAAAAAAATTATTCAAAGTCCAAATCGCTGAACTGAAACGAGAAAAAAAGAGGAAAAATCTTCAACGAAGGACGTCTCGACGTTTGGGGTAGCCGTTTTTTTGCACGTTTCCTCTTTTAATAATAAAAAATAAATAAATAAACCCAAAAAATAATTAGGTCAATGATTTTGAAACGTTTAAAGCGTCGTGATTACTCCTTGTAATTAAACCAACTACAAAGGAGAACTAGCGTTTGCAAAACACTTTCCACTAAACGAACGCATTCTTTAAAGTTACGATACAATTGATGTACTTACAATGTTATGTTCAAGATTCCAATATAACAATAATTGGAAAAAGTTAGTGAGTTTTATTGCTTTTCCTTTCTATTGGAAACTTATTTCTTATTTGTTGGCTTATAACAACTCTGATATTATAAAAGAAATAAGACACATTTTTCTCTTCTTCCATCGTTAAATTAAACATTAACGAAACTAATCAAGTTTTCCAGATTTGAAAAAATTTAAAAAAATCGTTTACCTACCTACAATTGAACGGTCATCTTGTACAGGAAATAAATATGAATCCTTCATTGCCGAGCTAATGCTCCCACGAGTGTCTTTGGTAGACGCATCTCTCAGTAAATATGGTTTACTGTCGCCTCTGTACTTTTCTTTCCAACACCTATCCCACTTAGTATTGGTTTCTGTTTCCTCTCGAGGTTTACAATCTGGATAAGTACAACTCATGGTTTAAAAATCTAAATGTTTTTTCCAACAAAAATTCAATTTAGCTTCAAATATCAATGTCAGAATCGATTTAACAGCGTGTTGCTAAGAAACAAATTAGAACACAATCGATTTGAGCTGCAGGATAATAGTTTCACGAGTTGCTTAGGTAACAATTTTCTATTTAATTTGCAAAGCCACCTTGTTCTAAGCGTTTATAATTTTATCCAATCGTCTATAAAAGTGCGCTCGAAAATCTCTTTTCACTATCTGTAACTCGTGGTACAGAGGGACAGCCTTAGTCAAGATGGCGATTATTATCATCGTCAATAACATTCGAAAGACGAACTCAATACTCGAAAAAGACCCATATTCATTCCACTGCAGGGATAACTAGTTCTTTTCAGCCCTACTTATTCCTGTCTCTATAGTTCATGCTCTAAGATGGAGGAGTGAAGGATACGTCGTGGGACATCATTATCATCGTCAACACTCATGAAACGTCACCTGATAGTCCCACCGCAGAGGTAACGACTTCTTTTCAGCCTTATATCAATCTCGATTTATAGTTCTTGCTCTAAGGTAGAGGAATGAAGGGACCTCAGTTTAAGGATAAGTCGTGGGACATTATTATCATCGTGAACACTCGTAAAACGAGACCTGATATTCGAAGAAGACCCATATTAATCTCACTTCAGAGATAACGGCGTCTGTTGTTGTGCTTTATATTTATCACTAGCTCTAAGATAGAAGAGTGAAGTACCATCAGTTTAAGGATGTGCCGTTGGACATTATTAACTTCATCAATACTTGTTAAAAGAACCTGAAACTCTAAAATCACCAATATTCATCCCACTGCAGTGGTAACGATTTCTTTTCAGCCTTATATCTATCTCTAGTTCTAACGTACTACTAAAAGAATGAAGAGCTCTCAGTTTAACGATAAGTCGTGGGACATCCTTGGTCAGAATGGCCATTAATATTACCATTGTCAGCACCTGTTAAACGAACCTAAACTCGAAGAAGACCTATTTTCATCCTACTGCAGGGATAACGGCTTCTGTTTTGCCTTATATCTATCTCTAGCTCCAAGGTAGAAGAGTGAAAGACCATCAGTTTAAAGATACGGCGTGGGATATTATTATTATCATCAACACTCATTAAACGAACCTGAAACTCTAAAATCACCCAAAACACCCATGTTCATCCCACATTGCAGCGATAAAGACGCCTTTTCAGCCTTATATCTATCTCTAGTTCTAAAGAAAAAGAATGAAGAATGAAGAGCCGTCAGTTTAACGACAACTGGTGGGGCATCCTTCCTCAGAATGGCCATTAATATTATCATCATAAGCACCTGTTAAACGAACCTGAAACTTTAAGAAGGCTCATCCAATTTAATCCTACTGCATTGGTAACGGCTTCTGTCCTGCTTTATACATATTTATCTCGAAAGCAGAAGAGTGAAAGACCACCAGTTTATGGATATGTTGTGAGATAATATTATCATCAACACTCGTTAAGCGAACCTGAAATTCTAAAATCACCAAAAAGACCCATATTCATCCCAGTGCAGCGATAAAGATGTCTTTTCAGCCTTATATCTGTCTCTAGTTCTAAAGTAAAAGAATGAAGGGCCCTCAGTTTAACAACTCGTGGGACATCCTTGGTTAGAATGGCCATTAATATTATCATCGTAAGCACCTGTTAAACGAACCTAAAACTCTAAAAACACTCAAATTCATCCCACTGCAGGGTTATTTCAGACTCCTTTTCAGCCTTATATCTATCTCTAGTTCTAAACTAAAAGAATGAAGGGCCCTCAGTTTCGATAAGTTGTCGGACATCCTTGTTCAAAAAGGCCAATAATATTATCATCATCTGTTTATGAACCTGGAACTTGAAGAAGACCCATATTCATCCTGCTGCAGGGGTGACGACTTTTTTCAGCCTTATCTTATCTATCTCTAGCTCTTGAGTTAAGGTAGCAGAATAAAAGACTCACAGTTTATTGGCTATGCTTATTATTGTCAACAATGATATAAGGATAACGACTTATTCTTTTCTGTCTTTATTTATTTATCTGCTAGCTCTTAAGTACAAAAATAGAGGGCATGCTGTTGAACAATACAAGTGGCAAGGAACTTTCCGGTGTTATGGGAAATACACTGCGAGTTGCTCTAGGCAGATAGAGAAATATTGCGGAAGGTTGTTACTTGAAGTATTTTGATATTTATAAATAATAATTTAATTAATAATTCGTTGAATTGCTCTTTATACAAAGAGCCATAATAATTTATTAATGGTCCAACTTATTGCAATGAATGTAGACAACTTTATAATTAACTACATACTTCTTTGTCAGATATTTACAGAAAATTGAGTGCAGAAGAAAACTGCTAGATATTTAAATAATAGAACAATGAAGTAAAATCCGTTCAAGCAGATCTATTAATTGAAACAAAACGTTACATAAATCTGAATGCCAATGGCGACTTTTTCTAGGAACTATTAGGGCATTCCTATTTCATTAAATAAAGCTTTATCCGAGCTTTATCTATATCTGTAACAATTTTATCTTAAACGTTTCATTCCAATTAATAAACTGCCTCAACAAAATTCGTTGTATCACACCTGATTTCCTTAAGATAACTAAGTGTGGAATACTTTTATTTGCAACAATTTGAGAACATTAAAATTAATCCAACATTTATTTGATAACGTTGTAGATACAATAAAAGAATGATGGATTCAAACATAAGAAATAAGTTCTATTTTATCATACAATACACACTAAAACTTTACTATTGGTTTTCTACTACCATTTACTTAGAATAATCATTTTTGGCTGCAGGTTCACTCGGTACAGTTGCATTAAAATAAAAGAATCCGGCAGTTTTTCCAATTAGCAAAGTTCCTGTAAAAGCCGCAAGACCCATAACTAAATGCGCGTTATATTTTCTTTGTTTAGCGTCGTAATGTGTTTTCCAACAACCATGAGGTTGTAATAAATCGTTCATCGTTCCTTTTAATTCGCCCTGGAAAGCTTTATTTCTTCTCGGGACTGAAATACAAAATGTCAGTGATTATGTAATCAAACATTAAGAGTTTAAACAAATATTATTAGTAGGAATTTACTAAATTTCAGTAATATGTGAATAAAGACTTAAATACGATACAATTGAATTATTAACGATTGTTTCGAGATGAAATAAAGTTAAAAGGTAATTTCTAACCTACAATATTTTTTACTTACCATGTGAAATAAGTGACGTTCTTAATAAGTTACAAGAGCGATTCATTATAGTTGTATAATTTTATCTTAATTTTCACAAAAATAAGGAACAAATTTAACAATTTATTTGTGACACCATGAAAATTATCTAAACTTCCAATCGATTGTAGAATAGCTGTCAACAGTAAAAAACAAAAATCCCCTAACTCAAAAGGTGGGAAGTTCAAACTACAATAAAAACGATTATTAGAAATTTTGTTAGTTTCCTTTATTATTATTAAAAACATGCTTGTTAAAACTATAAATAAAATTACAATTATGACGATTCAATGTAATAATTGAAAATATAAAAACTTTTAAAATATATAAAAGTAGCGTATACAATTACAAACGAACTTTTAATTCCTCCATTCTTTGTTTGATTCTTCTCTTCAATTCAAAAAACCTAAAAAAATCAAAAGTAAGTACTTTAAGCTTTACAAACGTCCAAAAATTACTTTTCTTGTACTCGATAAATTTCGCGATCTTCTTGTGCATGATATTGATTTAATATCGCCTTTATTTCAGTTAAAGAAAAATTTAAAAATTGCGCTACTTCGTTGCTAACCTCTTGTGTGTTATGACTATCCATTAAAAATATACGAACAACATCTTCATGAGGACCATTTAATACCCTAACTAATAAAGGATAATCTTCATCTTTTAAACGTTTTTGTTCTAAAACAAACGTCAATTAAAAAAATTCAAATTAAAAACAACAGATGTGGCCATATTAGAACTTAAAATTTTTTTTTTAAAATTGCTACCATCAAGAATTGCACCTGGGACTTCTGTGTGTAAGCAGAATTTTTAGGTATAAACTGTTTCAAAAATTTCATTTTTTTAATAATTTTGGCATAAATTGAAGTTCAAAATTTACATTATTTTATATCTTCAGAAAGCTAATTTTACAACCTTTGAAAATATTGAAAAATATACAGGGTGTTCTATTTTAATTAAGAAATTTGATCCCATTTCCGCTTAAACCGAGCTAATTTAACGAGCTTTCAAAATTATAAAAAATATACAGGGTGTTCCTAATAATTTTGATATTTTTGTAATTCCCGGTTTAACCGGAAGCGTTTTGGTAACCAAAAATAGTGTCAAATAATAGATATTCATGGTATTGATATATATATCCAATTTCAAGTTTTCATTTTTATTACAAAAAATATTACAGATTTTTGAAGTTTTGACATTCAAAAAATGATTACTCCAAAACGGCTCTAGCGATTTTGATAAAAATTTATATTTCGATAGAGAATTAGGTTGCCTGTAACATACTCAAAAAAGAAAAAATTTGGCAGACGAAATTTCGAGAAAATCCATTTCAAAATATTGACTTACTTAGGCCCCTTAAAGGTAGGCAGTTTTAAAACAATTTTGAAAATCGACTAGATTAGTATGAAAGCCCTATATTTTGGCTGTACAATGCCGTTTTTAAATTTTTATAATAATAATTACCGGTTAAGTTATAATGGAAAAACCACAAAATTGGATAATCGTTCTATTAGCCGCCATTTTTAATTAAAAAATTTGAAATTTTATTTTTCAATTGAAGCTCAGATGTACTATCTTATAACCAAGTAAAATTGAATTTGGCCCAAATTTTCAAATAATGCGCCCAAAATAACTCTTATTTTTGGATACTGGAAAAAGTTAATAAAACACTCACCTCCATTATCATGAACAATAAACAAGGCAAAGTTATTTGGATCACTTTCCACTTTATATTTTTCTAAAATCAAATTAACGACATCTTGAGTGTTAACCAGAGAAGTAACCCAAACGCTCATTTGACTACCGTGAGGTGGTGTAAAAAAGCTTGTTTCTCTGTTGTAAAAGTGACCGTTAATAGAGCACCTCCTTTTAACTTTTGTTCTAGATAATCTTTTACCCGTCCTTCGTTTAATAGCGGTAGAACCGGTCTTTTTAGGTCTTCGCATTACAACATCATCACAATTGGTAAAATTCGATAAATCGGTGTTGGTGCTAGACACAGAAATTTGATCAAATTCAGGAGATTTTGGATACCTCATACGTTCTAAACAATCAGGACCGGACAAGGAACGATTTAAATGATTTCCAACTTCAAACCAATTCTCTTTTTGATCATCAACAACTTTATCTGCTTTATCAACTACTTCATTATCCGTTATAATTCCATTAACACAGTCTCTAACAACAGAAATTATTCCTGAAGACGATTCGCTACTTTGATATGGCAAAGGATTTGGCATAGTTTGGTACAGCTTATTTTTTTGGTCCTCCTTACGTTCGACTTGCAACAAGTCATCTAATTCGTCCCACTCCATGTTTTTTAAATCCAGCTTTGGAGGAAGTGTCGAACTCTTGCCAGAAATATCGTGAGACGGCGATACCGGACTGTCGACGACAGTTGCACTTTCAGATGTATCTTCTCCAGATTCAATTCCAGTATCAGACATAGTATCTAAATTCAAACTACTCAAAGAACTATCTAAATCTAAATTCGAATTTGAACTAATCGATAAATCGTTAAAGCTCGTGTCACGCGAAATTTCTCCTATTTCTTCGTCCGAATCGAAGTCGTTACCGTATAATAGTCGACAAGAATTTCGTTTCCTAATAGTTACTACAGTTCTTTGATCATCGTCTTCCTTTAAATGGATTACACCTTGAACACCCCAATGAATTCTCAACGAACCTTCGAGTATTAACCGACCATTAACCTCACGACTGCGTATTTCGCCACTTTTTCCATCAAAAAATTGATTGTACAACTAATAAAGTACAATGTAAGTATTTTAAATGTTTACTAAAGGGAGTTTTACCTTTAGTTTATTTTCTATGTGTGATCTAGGAATAACAGGTCCATTTCCAATTTTTGTATAGTCTTTTTGCTGTCCAAAACTTTTATGAGATTCTACTCTTGTTCCGTGACCAAATAATTGTGGGCCGAAAAGGGCACCGTAACAAGGCACATGACAATAGGGTACTCCCTTATGTTCGGCATGTTGTCCAGGATTCAAACGTTTACCACATTCTTCGCATCTTAAACATTCTGGGTGCCAATCATATCCTAAGGACTGTTTACGTTCAGCTACAAAAATAGAATTTGTGTATTAATCTTAATTTTTTATGTAAAGATCTTTGTGTTTTGAGTTAATTGGATGAATGCGTTTACGTACCAAAATAGACCGGTTTACCACATTTATGACATTTCCACATATTAATAATTAAAATAAAATTATATTTATTAAATAATTAAAAGAGAAGAGATTAAAATTCACAATTTATTTCTTAAAAACATAATTATTTTATTACATTGACAGTGACAGTTCTGTCAATTGTAGTGCGACATCTAGTGAGTGCATGCAATACCAAACAATGCTAACAAATAGTAGCTTTTACGCCTGATGCTTATGCAACTTATCGGGCACGTTTATTATAAAATGTGTTTAAAATGTGCTAAGTTGCACAAAAACGATAACGTACGAAACAATTACTCCAATAAGACCAAAAAGCATAGTGTAATCGACATTGAAAAATCCGTTTGCAGAAAAGGTGGGATTTTGAAATGTAGCTTGTCTAGCTAATAATAATAATTCTCCTCGTAGAGTACGATCGTAAATGTTATTGTTAACGACCGGAATATTCAATAGGAAATTGTAGCAAATTGTCGATGTAGCTTTAGATTCCGTTTTTGCCGCGTGACAAGAAGTAGCAATGATTATATTAATTAACTAAAAGTTAAAAAATTATAAAAATAATTAGGTAGCTAATCAATTTGAGCTTACCGAAAATGTCACAGCAAGGAGAAGGTACCTCATGCTCGATCTAATTTCGATGGTGGTTAGTATTTCTTTGACAATGAGCTGTAACAGAACAAATCCAGTATGGACAGAATAGAGCAAAATTGGCCATCCAAACAGCTTGCTGTATATATGAACCAGTTTGGTTAATAAATTATAAGCGATATTAGCGTTTTTGACTATTTGCATTGGGTCTTCGATATACTTGGGCTTGTCTAAAGCTGAATTTTCGTCTAAAGCCACATGTGGTATGTCCACATCGTTTTTAAAGCGAGTAATGCTGTTGCTTAAGGACATGTTAAGTTTGATAAATCTGTATTTAATTGCCAATCCAAAGCTGTACATTAAATGACAGTGTATAATATTAACGTACATTTCGATCCTTTGGAAAAACATCTGTTGAAAATAATCAGTAATTGCAAAAGTTGGAGTCTGAGTGTCGAATATTTCAAAACCAATTAGTAAAAAGGTGTATAGGTGCAAAATCCACATTTCAACGTTAATACGTTTTATTCTATTTTCAGAAGAGAGTTGATAATTTCCGAAACACTTATCGACTTCTTCAAAGCCTTGAAAAAATGAAGGATAAATATGACAATTCCAAAATCCAGTTATGCAGATTGTCATCATAGCTTGGAAGGCAGCAAAAACAAATGTAATGTTGGCCAAAACAGTTATTTTTTTGCTATATTGAGCGTCGTCGGTGAAGAGGTAATAACTAGAATATAAAGCACCACATAGTAGAACAATTAATGTAAATAATACGCGTAGTTTGTACGGATTCATTTCATTTTTTTTAATTGTTGAGAACGATGGTACTAAACTTAAGAAACTTGCGATTGAATATAATGGTTTTATGCTCTTGATGGAATTTTTACGGTTATCTTCGAATAAAGGCATGGTTCTTTTTCACAGTAGTTTTTGAAATAAGGTCTGAAAGTTGAATAAAATAATTATGGGAAAAGGGAACTACAATTTTTAAATATTTTATTACCATTAGAAAGTATAATAATTATTAATAACACGCAAACCTTTTACCTTAGCTTAATGAATTGATATTTTTATGGGAATTGAATAGTAATTCATGAATGATATATTAGATTTATATGAATTGTAAGTGTTGAAATTTTTGTTTCTTCATTTTTAATTGCCACTTTGACTACTTTGACCATTTCCAATACTTTGTACGAAGGCCTTTTTGATTGCATAATGTACAGAACCTTGAAACTTTTCCAATTTCATGATTTACTAGCCCTGAACTATAATAGAGGTAATCTGGCTAGATAGTTATGCAAGTTACCACTCCTGTTTCCTGTACCCCATCTCAAGGGTTGAGTGCACCCTGAAACCCTGAGGTTGAAGAAAGAGAGAAAGCTGACAGGGCTCGCAATTGAAACTCTGCACCTTTCTTTCTGTATAGTTCTAGGATTTTTTGTTTAATGTAGCCTTGGGATCTGGAATTCCAGTTCCACGATTTAGTAGTCCTAAACTATAGTGGATACTCGTGTACCCACTCTCAAGGGTTGAGTGCCTCCTGAAACCCTGGTTGAAGAAAGAGAGCAAGCTGACATGATGGGTTCATAATTCGAGCTCTGAACCTTTCTTTCGTTATAGTTCTAGGATTTTTTGTCCAATGTAGCTTTGGATCTGGAATTCCAATTCTATGATTTAGATTTTCTGAACTCTAATTGAGGTAATCTGGCTAGCTAGTTATGCAAGTTACTACTCGTATACCGAATCTCAAGAGTTGAGGGCACCCTGAAACCCCGAGGTTGAAGAAAGAGAGTAAGCTGACATGATGGGCTCGAAGGACCAATGTTAAACAATATCAAGTCTTTTCTTTAAAACATAAATTATTATTGGTCTGTATCAATCTTTTATTTATATACCACTTGTTTTTCATAACAACATAATAATATTCTACATACTATGATTCTTACTATAATTATAAATCTAACATAAACATTGTTTAAAGTAGGGCTGGGTAGAAAATACCAACTTATGCCTCGTAGGGTTAGAAACCAATCTAAATTATATCGCAGTGGGAAGAACACACTCTATAGTGAAAACTGGGGGAGATTGGTCATGAATTAATTATCTTTAATGCTATCACTGGTTGCAATCACCTAAGATAAAGACCGACATTTGTTGGCACTATAGAGGGTTCATTTGGAACACTAAAGTGTTCCCAACAGCTGATCGATCGCTCATACTCTACTTCAGAACTTAGACAAGAGAATATTTTGCAGTCTGAATGCGCTTAAGATGGTTTTCATCAGGATAGGTGACTTTTAATAAACGAGAATTACCCCTTTTTTTACTAAGTAACACATCGTTTAGTAAAAATTCGTATCAAAAGACTCATTCCAGTATACAACTTCTTATATTGTTGTGCTGGTCCTCGTTTGCATTATTTGCTTCAATTCTCTCTTTAGTTTCTTCTCTAATGGACAAAGCTCTGAATATGGTGGCACGAGTACAGTCAGCCGCACAATTATTGGCCAATCTGGCGTATAGCCAGAGTGGTTATTAGTCAACAACGACAAAAGGACAGAAGGGGAGGTTGTTAATTTACTACTTGTTGGCAAAATAAAGTTACTCCTCAATTTAAGTATGGGGTTTATGATGGTTACATACACAATTCGTGCTAAACGTATAGCCAGGGTGGCCATTAATTATGAGACTAGCTGTACAAGTGCGTCAAAGTCGCATTGGTCTGACACCCTACTTATTAATTATTTAAATTCCCGGTAATGATGTGTTCGGTGTTGCCTAGCAGCTACTTGAACAGTATTTCAGTAAGAGTAAATTGATAGTCTAAAAACAATTAATATCCTTGTTCTTGAAAATAAATTATGTCCAATTGCCTAATTTCTGAAAAAAAAATCTTTAATGTGCACTTGTCTACGAGGCGACTGAAGTTAATTATATTTATCACGCTACTTGTGATAGTGCCTTAATACACAAGTAACTATTATCTCATGTCATGTCTAAACAAAAATAACGGGTGTTAAAACAGTCGTATAGTCCCAGAGGCGACTATGAATCGCAAAACGTACTTCATTACTATCGAGAAGAGTTATAAACTATACTTTTACGACAACCAAAATGCTAAATTAATTTCAATATAAACGTATGACGGTATTAATTTTATAAAAATATCTTGACGTCTTATAACCGCTCTGGAACAAAATATTATTTGAACACCCGCTATTTATCAGGCTTATTTCTTAATGTGCCACTAAAATAATTTCTTTTGATTATAATCAATTTAAATAAGCAAACCTACAATTTCTAGCACATCCAATTTATTTTTGATAAAATATTCCCTTGTAGGTTTAAATCAAACAAGTGCCAGTCTCGCAATGGGACATACTAACGATCAAGATTGTATGAAACCATGGTATAAGCTAAATGCCTATTTGGCATTAGTACCAAATCTATCAATTAAATCCAAATTTAATAAAGTGTACGCGACAATTTTAATTTCAATTTTAAATATTTTGAGCGTAGCGGCTTTTAGATTAAAAGTTATTTTAGGTTATAGTCAATATCCATATCCAATTTTTTGGCTATTCGATTTCCTGATTGAAATTTCTGCCTTACTTCTCCTAAATATTTCAGTTATTCACCTAACCATTTTCAATTTGGAAAAATTTACAACTTTCTTAAATTACCTCGAGAAAATTTCGTATGGCAATTTCCAGTTTAAAAAGTTTGTTTTGCTCCAAATAATCTTTTTTCACATCTACTATTTTTTAGTATCGTCATTTGAACTATTTTTGTTTGTTGACTCCGTTAACTTTTATAGCTTACTATTAATTGAAGGCGCTTATGTAACTAAAATTTATTTGGCCATAATCCCAGGATTATTATTTGTAAATTATGTAATTTTGCTAAAGTGGAAATTTAGATACATTTGGACTGATTTAGAAAGTATTTCATCTTTGAATTGTAAAAGTTATTTCAACGTAATTAAGGATAGATGCGTTGTGATTAAAATTCAAAATTCCCACTTAAAGGTGCGTTCTGTACGAATATTTTATAACGATATGAGCAAATGTGTAGCATTATTTAATGAACTTTTCGGCTGGCAAATTTTATTTGTTGTACTAGGTGTCTTAGTGACAATTCTGCAGAGCGTTAATGGATATATTATAACGCTTTTAAACGCCTTTGCAGACACTAGTGGAGTTACTGAACTTGTATGTTTGTTGTGTATGTGGAGCTTCTTAAATGTGGTAAGTTACCCAATTTTCTCTTCTTTTTTTAAAAATATTTATTTTAAGTTTGCTAGTAAAGTAGCAACCTATAGAATTTTGTCGTGAACTTGTCTCGATTACTCATCTACCAGTATTTTACTCCAAAGGAATATACAGGGTGAGTCAATAGATTCTATTGATAATAGGATACATAGTTATATGAAATTTTTTTCTAAATAAAAAAATAGTTCCTAAAATATTTGCACTTCCTCCTGAATCACCCTGTATAATGGAATTTCCCTATTAAATTTTTAGCGTTTCAAAATATAAAGCATTGAAAGTGAATTTTTTTTTATTCATTTAGATGCAAAATTATTGTAAGCTCTATAACTTTTAATTGAAGATTAGTATTAGTGTAGTCAACACGAACCAAATCCTAATCCTTGGATATTTTGTCTCAAGCCAATTTTGACTGGAAGGCACTTATTTTTTGACTTTTGTGTAAAATTTTGACTTTTTCAAGTTTTCGTTTCACTATTTTTTGAATAGCTTCGCTTGTATACAGGGTGTCTGTAAAAACACCTTACAACGCTTTAGGGTGAACTTATAGGATAATATTAGACCGATATAACCCAATTTACCTATATGCAAAAGTGCACCATTACCAAGTTACGGCTCTTCAAAGTTGGCGTTTTAAAAATGTATTTTCTTTATATCGGAAGAACCGTTTCGGATAAAAGTTCAAATTATGGACAACGTTTTTCACTTATGGAAAGCTATAATTCTTCAAAGTTTAATGGAAAAAGGCACACCGGAAATAGACCAATCACTAAATCGTTAACACTGACAGTTGAATATCTTTTGAATCTGTCAATGAATTGTAAAATTGACTACACGAGATGAAAGGAAATTTAAAAATTAGTAACTTTTGCTTCTTGAAATTTTATCGTAAGGCTTTTGGTTTTCTAAATAATAGGAAAAATGTTTCTAATAAAAGCTATTAATTGCAATAAAAATCAACAAATTATCTAGTCGCCTTTAAATAAAATTAACTTGGAAAATGTGTTGAATTTTATTGCAATTAATAGCTTTTATTAGAAACATTTTTCCTATTATCTGGAAAACCAAAAGCCTTATGATAAAATCTCAAGAGACAAAAATTACTAATTTTTAAATTTGGTTTCATCTTGTGTAGTCAATTTTACAATTCATTAACAAATTAAAAAGATATTTAACTGTTAGTATTAACGATTCAGTGGTTGGTCCATTTCCCGTGTATCTTTTTCCCCTAAACTTTGTAGAATTATAGCTTCCTATAAGTGAAAAACGTTGTCCATAATTTGAACTTTTATCCGAAACGGTTCTTCCGATATAAAGAAAATACATTTTTAAAACGCCAACTTTGAAGAGCCGTAACTTGGTAATGGTGCACTTTTGCATATAGGTAAATTGGGTTATATCGGTCTAATATTATCCTATAAGTTCACCCTAAAGCGTTGTAAGGTGTTTTTACAGACACCCTGTATATTGGTCGCATCGGGACCAAAAAGTTTTGGTTTTGTTTGTAATGAATCTCTCTTTAAAACTGCTTTCTAATTTTCAAAATATGCCTGAAAATGCCCAGGAAAATTAGGAAAAATTTTAAAATTAACATTTTTTTATTAATAAAAGTTGACAATACTCGGCATTTTGATTTTAATTTCGATGTAAGCTCACATGAATGTGTGGCAAGACAACTAGTAAATGAATAAATGATAGTTTGGATATACGATGTTTATCGACACTTATAAACGGCTTTGTCGGTAAACTGTATTTAAGTAATAAAAATGGCCAATCTTTTTAAAGTTGGCCGAAAAACCGTCAACACCACGGATAGCGTGTGCTGTACGTCACGAAATTATTTTGTGAGTTTCCTTGCACAGTCCACATCAACAACAATTTTATGCACCCAAATATTTTTGTTAAATACAAAAAACAACATACAACGCAAATTGATATGGACTATTGATGTGGACTCAGCTTTAGAAATATCATTTTATGTTATAATTTGTTTTAAATAAGTAGGGTTAGAATTTACTTTTACATCCTTATCTTACATTACTTTACATTACTTATCTTCTAGGATGTAACTTTTTTTGACGTTTAAAGACAAAATTACATTGTCGTACTAAGTCACGTAGGTAGTTGTTTTTATAAACATTTTGTAATTCAGGGCCACATGATCTGGGGTCTATAACAAAGCTAGGTCCCATTCTTTTTGGAACTCCCTGAATCCAATAAAAAAATTGTCTATGATGTTGTGTGTACACAAATAACTAGGTATGTATTACCTATAAGTTACCCCTTTTAAAAAACCTTTTAGTCCAGTAATGTCATACTTTAATATTATACTATTGTATTAATTTTTTTGTTTCTTTAAAAGCAGTAAGAGCTGGTAAATAAATTTACAGTTTTGCTCACTTGTAATTTATTCTTAATTCTAGTTACTTAGTAGTAGTATAACTTTAAACCAAACAAGTGCACGTTTCCTAATGGAACTTATTGACGATAGTGTAAAATCACTGTATAAACTAAACGCATATTTGGGATTAATACCAAACATATCAAAAAATTCTTTTAATCAAAAAATATATGCAGTAATTACTGTTTCAGTTTTTAATATTTTGATTTTATTTCATTTTAGATTAAAAACAATTTTATTTTACAATCATAATCCACAACTACATCAAACCGTGACCAATGCATTGGTTTCTATTTTTGGCATAATTTCAATTAATATTTCAATTATTTACGTCACCATTTTAAAATCGCAAAAATTTATACATTTTATAAATTATCTCGAAACAGTTTCAAATTATAACCGCAAATTTAAGAAATATGTTTGGTTATAATTAATTATTTTGCATTTATACCCTTTTTTAGTATTATCATATGCAATTATTATAAATTTAAACAACTATGTACTAGTACTACTAGAAAAAGTGCTAACGACAATTTTAGTTTATTTTCTCTTAACGGCATCATTATTGATGATTAATTACATAATTTTAATGAAGTGGAAATTCAAATACATTTGGATAAGTTTAGAAAGTATTGGATTATCTTCAATTGGTAAAATTAATCCTTTAGGAAGTAGTATAATTCAAATTACTAGTAGATGTGTTGGGATTAAAACCGAAAATTGCCATTTACGAGTTCATTCTTTAAGGTGGTAAGCTCCGCTACTAATTTTAATGGGTTCGGCCACCGTAAATTCCGCCGTAATTTGTCACTGTTTTCAAAATTTTTTTTTTGCAAACTAAAGTGCAAGGTGTATTGTAGTGCGCGCCATGGCGTTTTTTAAAAATTATTAATATTTAGGTTTTCAAATATAGTGATGAAAATTGCTTACAAGTGCCATGCTTTTGAAGCGCTTCATCAAGTACAAGAATGAAAATACCTATGTAACGCACTACAACCATGTCTATATTTTACATTTTTATAAAAAAATCGTGAAAAAGTTTTCATACTTTCTTCGAATTACATGTTAGCTAGCCCGTATTTAAGCATATTTCTGCATACAATTGCCTATCATTCAGGGGGAACTAATTTATTAGCGACCACGGCAGTCGCATGGAGATTTACACTGTAAAAACTTTTCAGATTACTGTTTTCGTACGTTTCGTTTGTGCAAAAAAGGAATTTTAATTTAGTTTAATTTACGTGATAATTTCGCGTGATATAAATTATAAAAAATAAAAAGTATTTTACCAAAATTTGGATTTAGACTAATTTGGTGATTCTGAACAAATTTTTCCAATAATTTCTTTCAAGAAAATTATGCCTATTTATAACTTTTCAATTTTTGGCAATTATTTTTGATAACAGTAGATTTCTGGTTGGCAGTAAAATTATTCTAAAATTAAAAAAGTTCCTGTTTTAACGGGTTAGTGTTGTAGTCAACGAACCAAAATTTATCCTGATTTTCGGACTTTTTTTGTAACAGCGAGTTTTTTTCCTTAATCGGCCGAAACCATTCCTGTGAGTTTGTGTATAAAATGTCTCAACTCAATTTTGACCGGAAGGCCCTTATTCTTCGACTTTAGTGTAAAAGTTTGACTTTTTCAAGTTTCCGTTTCACTATTTTATGAATAACTTCGCTTGTATTGGTCGGACCGAGACTAAAAAATTTTCCTTTTGTTTATAATGAATCTCTCTTTAAAACTGCCTGGGTTAAAATAATCTATATTAATTCCCAAACCCAAAAAAAATTCAAAACTTTCGTCATTGGTCGGTTGTAGTTTTTACTAGAGAACTTGAGTTTTAATTAATGTTATGGTATGAAACTTTAGGAAGTTGCAGCTGATATAGTAACAAATCCATATTGCAAATTGGGTCCAAAAATATTAAGAACAACGGCTAAAATTTGCATTTTGGTTCAAATTTTCTTTTTCATATTTGTTGTGAGCAATTGGTGGTATCCCAATAATTCTTCTTTTGAAATGTAGGAAATTTAATGCTCTTTCAGATGAAAACAAAAACAATCACATCAGACTTGGTCTTGGAATTGGTTTCATTGTCTTTGGTTTCATCTGAAAGAGCATTAAATTTCCAACATTTCAAGGGAAGTATTATTACGATACCACCAATTGCTCACAACAAATATGAATTAGAAAATTTGAACCAAAATACAAATTTTAGTCTTTGTTCTCAATATTTTTGGACCCAATTTGCAATATGGATTTGTTACTATATCAGCTACAACTTCCTAAAGTTTCATACCGTAATATTAATTATTACTCGAGTTCTCTATAAAAAAACTACGACTCACTAATGACGGCAGTTTTGAATTTTTTTTGGGTTAGGAAATTATATAGATTATTTTAACCCAGGCAGTTTTAAAGAGAGATTCATTACAAACAAAAGGAAAATTTTTTAGTCTCGGTCCGACCTATACAAGCGAAGTTATTCAAAAAATAGTGAAACGGAAACTTGAAAAAGTCAAAATTTTACACTAAAGTCGAAAAATAAAGGCTTTCCGGTCTAAATTGGGTTGAGACATTTTATACAAAAACTCACAGGAATGGTTTCGACCGATTAAGATAAAAAACTCGCTGTTACAAAAATAGTCCGAAAATCAGGAGAAATTTTGGTTCGTTGACTACACTTAGGTAGTATAATTTTACCAAAATTGAAGTGTATTTTGATAGTGGTAGTTTTTTATTGTAATTTTATAGTATAAATAGTACTTTTCTTATTTAGCTTTGCATAGCATATTATGTATTTAAATAAATTTAAAAATGCCTCTTGCGTTTTTTGTTACAATGAGCCATTTTGACTAGAAATCAAACAAACCAAACTGGATTATTTACACCTAAGTTTGATTTTTTTATTAATAACCAAAATGGCTTATTGCAATAAAAAAGCTACCCAGGCATTTTTTGTACAGTTTTAAACTGGAATTTGAAGTTTTGTTGGATTTGTATTCACCCAACACTTTATACTTTACTTAAGGTTTAACCGGAAATGGGAATATACGCAGCAAAAGTTCCCGGTATGGCCGCATCAGTTGTATTTCAAAACTACAGCTACGAGTATGTAACATAATTCCGATTTTGTATCACCAAAAAATATTGTATTTAAGGTTTTTTTAATTACTAATAATAATAATAATTAAATTCTTCCTTTTATGAAGTAGGTTAAAAATAAGTAATTTGTGAGAAAAGTTTTAATTGTATAATACTCAAAGAAGTAAAAAAAACTAATCAGTGTTGTTCGATAATAACAAAATATAGGTAGTTGGTATAAACATATTCCTTCAACTTATATTAGATTCTCGCAGACATTTCTGTGTAATTATTTATCTAAAGACGAATTAACAAACAAAATATAAGTGATTTTATATTTCATATACAATGGGTGAAGATAATTATATTGTAAAATAAACAAATCCTGATAACAGCATAAAACCGCTGCCATCAAGTTACATACTATCTGTGTATCCCATAGTTATTTTACGTTGCTCAAATCGACGAAACAACTGACTACCGTCGCGTTTATAACAGCGTAACTTTCACATTTAATTTACCATAAATGAACGTATTGCATCTTACTACGAACTTTACGCGCTCTCTCTTCATGTTCTGGTTGCATGCGGGACTTTCCGCCTTAAGAAAATTGTACATTAATCTGAGCAAAGCCGTTGCTTTATTTAATCAACTTTTCGGTTGGCAAATATTATTTATTATATTATGTATGGCTGTTGGAATGATTACGACCATTAACTACATTATGGAGTTATTGTTGTATAATGTTGATATCGATAACAAAAGAATTATTAAAATTATAGTTGTAATGGTTTTGTGGGCCTCTATACCTTTGGTAAGTTGACAAATTTATAATTATGTTGTATAATTATTTCTTAGCCACTTGAGAATGTATTTTATTGCACGTCAGATTTAAAAAAATTTAAATAGTTAACCCTTAAGGACCGACGTGCGGTCACCATGACCGTAGCGACTTTTGTTTCGTATATTTTGTACCCACCCCTTCAAAATAGAGTCCACAGTACCGAGGTACCTCTTCAAGTTACTCCTCTCTCAGTACCTAGGTGCAAGAAAGTTGTTGTAGGCCCTTTGGTTTAAATTTTATTCGAAATTGAAATTCCTAAATTCCTACTACATTAGTGATACTTTTCGTGCATATGAAGTAGCAATGGTTAAAAACCCAAATCTTCCAAATTTTGAAATTTTATGTTATTATTTAAATTTTTTAATCATCTCCATCATATTATATTATTTATATTTATGTTACAGTGAAAAATGTTAGATATTTTTGATGAATTATCATAGATACATCTTGATCGAGGGGTCAACCACTGTTTTGAATTTGTACACTGACTGCAGTTGACTGCCTATGACTGCATATGCTATGGCTGCCATTGACTGCAGATGACTACCAGTGACAGCTCAAATTTTGTACATTGACTGCAGAGAGTGGATAACCCCTCGATCTTGATATAAAAATTATTGTTTTACGGTAATTAAAATATAAAGTTTCGCTATTTTTTTTTTTTAGAACTTATAAATATTTAAATTTATTCATCCATATAGCATAAAAAGGACAAACTGTCGAAATTTCTAAGAATTAAGCCGAAAATAATACGCGATCATGTAAAAGTTGCAAACAAAAATTGTAATTTTTGAAGTGAATTTTTGTGATTGTAATGAGAGAAGACATAGACCTCTTAGTAATTCTTACTACGTTAGCTCGTGATAGCGATCGATTGTTTTTGTTGAAGCCTGGAAAAGGAAAGTCGGAGTACGTCTTCTATTCTCCAACACATTTCTAAATGTCAATAAATGTGAAAGACAATATTTCTACGCGCTTTCAGTGGATGGGATTCTACGTCAACCATTTTCAGACAAAGGAAAATAACATTTGCCATGCTTCTTGATGGCGAGGTTCAAAATGCCGCCGCAGTAGTCAAAAACTGTCATGCTGCTGCAGATGAAGTAGGTGCTGCTGGTGAAAAAATCATTACTGCTTTGTATGCTGGATCCTCCCTTCGATCCTGCCTATTAAATGAGACCCGCTTTAAAATATTTACCAAATCCCTAGTGCAGAGTAGTTTCAAGTTGTATGCTCTTCCTCTATTGAAAAAGTTGTTCGACTATACATTTATGTAGAGCGTTTCGTCGGGTTAATTTGTGGAATGGTCATGTTCTAGAGCCGACTCAATGAGGTTGGAAGGTTACAAAGCATGGGCTGCTCTTTGTCATATCTACAGCCTTATCAGCTGAAACAAATTAGTACTTTGTTCATATATGTATTGTTTAAAATATGCTATTTTTGCAAAAAATTGAAAAAAAAAACATTTTTTGGACACTCACATTCTCAAAAAATCCCAATCGTGTCCCGAAGAAGCTAGAGTGGAAATTAAAGAAACACATGTATACTTTTCAATAAATTAACACAATTAATTAGCCTGTTAAATGTAATTTTTGGTTGGCAAATTAGAAAAAACATAAAGCAAGCAAAAAGCACAATAAAACATAAAGTTATTCTGAGGAAAGCACCCAATACTTATTTGTCTAAAGTGCAAAAACATTGTTGTTATTGGATAATTATTTTAGTATAGTACTAATAAATTAAATGTAATAAATAATGTAAACACAAAATTACACTAAAAGCATTATTGACATATTAAATAACACCCTTAGTATTGCTAACGATGTTTCTTGAGAACAACGGTTATAAGACCATACAACCTTTGTATGCAGTTGCATCATTTTTTGGTTTCGCACCTCAAAAAAGTCCCTACAAGTTCGCTAACATAAATGCAATTTGTGCATTAATTGCACTTAATATAAGTTTCGTCATTTATTTATATCAAAAATCTTTTTGCGATGTCCAATATTTCAGTACTTCAACGTTTATTTTAAATTTGGCTTATGGATCCATTAATACAATTTATTGTATTTTTTTAAATCTATACAGCGTCATCTACAAAGAAAAAATGCACAAGGAATTTGTAAAATTCCTATTTGAAATTTCGAATATTAAAGTTAACCTGTACACCTGGGTTCAATTCTCTTTAATGAGTATTATCTACGTCATTCTTTACATTTTCAGTTTTTATTTATATCCAATACGTGAGACATTCCTAATCATAAGCAATTGTCTTGAAGTAGTAAATCTTTATTTTTGTCTAATTTCAATTTTATTAGTTATTAATTACGTAATTATTTTAAAAAAGAACTTTACTTATATTGTTGAAACTTTAACTCAAACATTTCAAATTTCATCCGACGTAAAATTATTTGCTCTTAATTGTTTGTATGGAAAAATGAACGTTCAAGATACAGTTAAAATTAACAATTATGGTCTAAAATTAAATTATTTGAGAAAATATTACGCTGAATTATCTAGAAAGGTCTTGATTTTTAATCAGCTCTTTGGATGGCCAATCTTAATATTTAATTTAAATGTTGGAATTGGACTGTTAGTAAACATCAGTTATATATTAGATGGTTTAAATTCTGGTAATGATATTGAACGTCTCGAATACATTTTACTTAGTAATGGATTATGGTTTGCATTGATATTGGTGAGTATTAAATTAAAGAAGTTAGATTCACTATTATCGATTTTGTCATATGACTTTAACCTTTCAGTACTAACACTCGGTGTCACAGACCGACGAGTTTTATTTTTATTAATATCTTTGAAATACGAACTGCTAGGGTTGGGAGGTTATCAGTACCTTTAAACTAAATGCTCTCACACATTTTTTTGAAGTTTGCAAGCATAAGTTTGTAATGGTTCAATTATAATAATTGAATTCGGTCTGAGAGACCGACGTTAGTAAAACAGTAACTAAAAATTTTAAATATTTTTTCAAAATTTTTAAAATTTTTTAGTTAAAAATTATTTTTTTCCACTTGTCTTGAATAGAAATAGGATAACAAAAAAACAGAAGAGATTTTTGCATTTACTTCAATTAATAAGTAGCTTTTTTTGGTGCTTGCGGTAATATGCTCTATATGTTCTAACATGTAAAATGCGACAAATGTTCTATCCAAAATATTTCAGCTATTGTTGAAGATGAAAAAAATATTTTTACCTTTTTAGAAGTGTTGTTCCTAGGTTTGTTTATAATATTACTAGTTATTAAAAAATTTTGTTTAATTCGTTTGAAATCGCTTATTTAATTTATGCATCTTTTTATTTTTGTTTATTTTTATAAAAGTGAATTTTGGTTATTAAAATGAATTTTTTTTTGCTAAAATTATAATAAGTATCCAGAAAAATTGCTAAATATTTGAAATAATTTCTATTTGCAATAAAAAAGTTGTAAAAAATACGTTAAAAAAAATTAAAACTAAGCGCGGTCTGTGAGACCGGCGTTAGTATGGATGTTATAGGATGGCATGTTAGTACTGGAAGGTTAAAAATCGTTTTACACTCGGTATACCTCTAACACTTAAAATCGGGGTTACAACAATTCTTTTGACTAGCATTGGTAGCCTAGATCGATCGACGTTAAAAGGAGTGAAAAATAAAAATGTATGAACCCACAAAATACGATCTCTAATAATATGACTCTACTATTTGAATTCCTCCCAGATCATTGGTGCTCTCTCCTAGACCCAAATGGTCTTAAGAGAACTAACAATCAATAGTACTGGGACTATTATTTAATCTAAGTGTTGGAATTGAATTATTATTAAACGTCAATACCATTTTGGGTAGAATTAACTCTTCTGGTAATTCTGATGGTAGCAAATATGTCGTGGCTAGTACATTATGGTTTGGAATAACATTGGTGAGTAACTTAATTCGCAATACGCGAAGTTTTGTGTTACAATATAATTACGACATTCCTTATATTTAATTATGTTCCATCGCTTAAGTTGGTTTTCAAGAATTTTGCAAACTACTTAAACGAGAAAGTAAGGAAAATTTTGAAAAACTCCAAAAAATCTGAATCATGTCCCGAAGAAGCCAGAGTGGAAATTAATGAAATAAGTGTAATTTTAAATAAATTGACACAATTAATTAGCCTGTTAATTGCAATATTTGGTTGGCTAATCTTCTTTTTGTTTGCAAATATTTGCGTGACCTTATTGGGGGCTGTTAATCTAATTATTATAGTCTAGGATTCCTTGGAAAATTGATTTGATAGGTTCATCTTATTTTAACGTGTTTTATATGACTTGCTGGTTTGATGATACGTAGAGCAAACCCAACTTAACCTGAGCACACCACGTGAACAAGGCTGCGCGAGGCGTGGCTCCAGAGCCCAGTGGCGGAGTTAAATTATTTCTTCTGTCTGTCAAAAAAGTTCTAGGCAATCAAGGATAAGGCATCTTCTAGATCACTAGTCCTCTCTCTTGGATCCGTATGGTCTTAAGAAAGAGTTCAATAATTCTCATAAGGCTCAAAGGGGGTTTCTCCCGTTAGATCACTAGTGCTTTGTCTTAAAAGAGACTAAGAGTGAGAGAGGAAGAGATCAATAATACTGGAAGAACAAGTTAGTTCTCCTGTCAGTTTACTAGTCCTCTCTTTTAGATCAAACTAGACCTTGGAAGGAAATCAATAGCTCTGGAGGGACACGATTAGACGACAAAGGAGTTTTTATTTCCCACCAGATTACTAGCCTTTTCTTTAGATTAAAACTGTTCTAAACGAGAGGTTACAAAGCTGAGAAATAATAAGACCATTGATATAATCCTAAAAAACTGTAAAATATCCAAGCTCATTTGTCATTTGTGCTAAAACACCGTTGTTGTTCAAATAGCTTTTAACATATTACCTTAGCTTAATAATTGCAGCTCAAGTAAAATAATAATGGATAAACAAATAAACATAAACGCATAAAAGTTAATTAAAATATGATTGACAGTTTACAACAACAATAATAATACGCTCAACAGTAGTGTTAAAATGTTTCTTGGGAATAACGGTTTTAAAAGTATGCAACCCTGGTCCTGGTACATACTTGCATCGTTTTTTGGCTTGGTACCTCTAAAAGATTCTCCCAAATGTACTCATCTAAATTCAATCGGTGCATTAATTTTTCTAAATACAACTTTGGTGGTTGAAATTTATCGAAACTTGTCAATGTCAATTTTGACAGGTAATATTGACGGACAGACACAAATGACATTGACAGAGAGAGATTACTGATAGGTAAAAGTGGCATTGACAGGTACAGGTGACCTTGATATGACTACCCGCTGACAGATGTCAAAATTGATATTGACAGATGACATTGCCTGACAGACAAAAGTGACATTGACAGTAACAGATGACCGACAGATAAAATAACATTGACAGTGACAGATGACTGACAGACAAAAGTGGCATTGACAGTGACAGAAGACCTTGATATGACTACCCGCTGACAGATGTAAAAATTGACATTGACAGAAGTGACAGATGACTGTCAGACAAAAGTGGCATTCACAGTGACTGATCACATTGACATAAGTGGCACTGACTGACAGACAAAAGTGGAATTGACAGTGACAGAAGACGGTGTCATGACTACCCTCAGACAGATGTCAAAATTGACATTGACAGATAACTGACAGACAAAAGTGGCATTGACAATGATATTCAAAACCATGTGTCGAAAGTTTTGGTCGGTTTATGACGGTAACTGCTAAACGTCTGTCTGACAGCCGCCTAACAGTTTTTTCAATTTTATCGTATCAATTTAATGTAACGTGTGCATCTGGGTTCGAATAAAAGAGGGAGGCTGACGGGAATTTAGCTTGGGAGTTTGGGATCATGAAGAGCCCGGTAGGGCATACCGGCCAACTACATAAGACACAAAGGGACTGTTTATGTATTTATGTCTAGCCAAAATTAATTATTTTATTATTATCCTCTGCATTATTTTATTTGCATTTATACTTTTATTTTTTCTGGAAAAGGACAACAACTATTTTAATACATCGGAAAAGTCGATCAATTGATATCAAGGGTATCAAAAGATAAAAGTTGTTTATACAAAATATTTATAACATTCAAGAGTCACTTGGCAGAACTCTTCCTATCGAGCGATATACAGGGTGAGTCGGGAGGATCGCACCAAACGCCAGGAGTGTATTTTACACGTAAATATGAGACGAAAAAACCCAAAAGTTGTAGTCCGATTTTTATTGGTATTCAAGTTAAGCGTCTTAAAAGTTGAAATATTTGATAAATTAATTTCATTAACTTAGAAGAACATACTGTATAACGATGAAACCACATTTACCCATGATGATATTAACAATATCCGCAACTCCCACTTATGGTCCGACGAAAATCCTCACATAAAAGTCGAAACAAATTTTCAAGCATCGTTTTTCGGAAACGTGTGATGTGATATCGTCTATAGTTTCGCCTAAGAGGAGATAAATATTTGGAATTCTTACAAAATGATTTACAAGGACTGTTAGACGATGTTCCCCCAAACAGTAAAATACGCATGCAGTATCAGCACAACTGCACGATGGATGCAAGTTATTTTGTGAAAACGCTGTATCTTGAAAACAAATAAAAATCGGACTACAACTTTTGGGTTCTCTTATATTTACGTGTAAGATACAACCCTGGCGTTTGGTGCGAACCTCCCGACTCACCTTGTATAAAACATTTAAGTAAATTTGTCTCGAGTGCAGAAACAGTGGTCGCATTTACTCAACCGAACAGTTGTGCAACAGTTACAAAATCGTTCGGTGACGTACCGCTGTTTTAGGAACGTATTGAAGATAGCAGCGCTAGTGATGTAGCAGTTGCAGCGCTACGTCCGCTGAATGCGGCCATTGTTGTTAATTCATTATTTTTAATGTGCTAACGATGCACTTAATATATTAAATAAATGCATAAACATAACTTCAATAAAATTGTAATAATTAAAAGTATTGTCATTTCATAAAGTTTTTACAATAACTCCCTTTTAGTATTGATAAAAATGTATCTTGAGACTAACGTTTATAAAAGTATACAACCCTTGTACTCAGTTTTAGCGTTTTTTGGTTTGGCACCTCAAAAGAGTGCCCATCAGTTTACTCACTTGAAATCGATTTGTGCATTACTTTTATTCAATACAACTTTAGTACTTGAAATTTATCAAAAAATAAAAATTTACAAATATGGTAACCTTTCAACATTAATTTTAAATTTGATTGCAAGATCCCTTAATATAATTTTTTGTGACATTTTAATTCTACATAGTGTACTCTATAACGCAAAAATACACAAGGAATTTCTAAAATCGTTATTAGAAATTTCAAATATTAAAGCAAACACGAGCACATGGGTTCAATTCTCGTTAATAAGTATTATTTACGTTTTTCTTTCAATCTCTAATTTCTATGTTTACTCAACACTTGATGTATTCGCTCTCATAAGTCAGTTTCTTTCACTTGGATGTTTTTACTTTTGTATAATTTCAGTTACACTAATAATTAATTACATAATTATTTTAAAAAAGAAATTTAATTACGTTGTCAAAAGTTTAAATGCAATTTTTCAAATTTCATCGGATGGGAAACTATTTGCCTTTAATTGTTTGATATGTACGTGTAGAAAAATCAACGTTCAAGATACGGTTGTAATTAACAATAATTGTCTAAAATTAAATTATTTGAGAAAATATTACGCCGATTTATGTAAAAGTGTCGCCATTTTTAACCAGTTGTTTGGATGGCCAATATTAATACTTAATCTCAATGTTGGAATTGAACTACTGTTAAACGTCAGTAACATTATAGATAAAATAACTGATGGTTTCATACACGTTGTGGTTATTGGACTATGGTTCGGAATAACACTGGTGAGTAACAATTAAACAATTTCATTGCCGAAATTGGAATAAAAAGTTTGGCAACGTTTTAAAAATGCCGTTTAGTTGTCAAATGTTGTATGCTGTCGAACCACGTCCGAACTGTTGAAAATCTGGAAATTATTAATTTTTCTTCGTAGATCGACTGGTTGGATTATATTTACAGGAATTAAATTAATAACAGGAACTGTTTCTGTAAAAAGTTACATACGCATCTATTTTTTATTTTCTATTCTTATTTTTTAATACTTTCTCTAAAAACTATCTTTAAGCTAATTGTCTATTTAGGGTGATTTATGACCTAGTGCACAGGTAACAAATGCAGTACACCCAAGCACCCTGCTGTGACCTAGATGGTTACTTCACAATGAATAAGAGAAAAGGGTTCTATGTATATTTTTTCCTACGTCTAGTTTTTCACTTGTAAAAATTCCTTCGTTGTGAAACGAGTAGCTTTGAAAACGAATACGAAACGAATTTGTAAAGAATATCATTTCACATAAGTTCTTTCGTTATTGACGTCATCAACGTGGCGTTTACAAAAGGATTTGCAACGTTGTCAAGCTGCGTTAGAGATAAAGCGCTCGTTTTATCTCACCCTTCGTGATGAGTCGAAGGAACTCAAGAATTGACCCCTTGGTAATGTTCTAATGTTGAAGAAATATAGTAGACACGTTGTCTTTTTTCTTCACGGAGCACGGATGATGATCTCGAGAATCTTTTGGCGAACGGCTGCAGATCTCTCTTAATTTTGATGAACCTGTTCTCTGTTCTCTGCTCGCCTGACTTGGCTAAACTAAATCATTATGATAAAGAAGGGTCTATGTAGTACCACGTAATGGCTATTAGTGGTATTTAGTTTATAACTTTATTGTTGAGTTTGGGAAAAATATGATTTTTCCGAAACTCCACACAAACTTTTTTCGACCCTTAATTATTGAGTTTTTCGTTTGTTACAGGTTATGGGGATATTTGTGGCAGTTACTTGCGATATGACTACAAAGGAAGCTCAAAAGACTGCAACAGTTTGCTACAACTTGTTGCTTGACGTACCTGCAGTGAGCAATAACGTGCAGGATCGTATCTTGAGAGAAGAGCTCATCTTGTTGGCACAGCAGGCGACCCACCAGTGTCCGTACTTTTCGGCCGCTGGCTTCTTCAACGTCGATTATACTATGTTATTAGGGCTATTGGGAACTGTTACCTCTTATGTAATTGTACTAATACAAATTAACAAGTAAAGTGTAAAATTAAAAATTGTAAATTTTTACAAAACGAGAGAAGAAAGATATTAAGCACTGATCTAAAAAAATTTATTTATACTTTGTTCTTTCACAAAACTAATAACTTACTCTTTATATTTGTACATCACAATTAAATAAAATATCTGCTGTTTGTATTTAATAATCAAAACAATATAAATTACTTAAAATTTAAATACTTTTTTTAAATCATGATACTGCAAGACAGATTTATGTTGGCAAGCGGTGAGAATGCGCAATTACCTAAATTGGTATTTTTTCTACCAATACAGTAGTAAATGTATATAAATTATTGAAGGGGCGTGGCCAAATCTGCGCTAATGTATCCCTACCGCTCTCCATCAGGGATCTGTATTGCAGTACCTTTTATTTAAAAAAGAGGAGTTTTTAAGGTTTCCAGTTACCATAGATATTGCGATTATTTAAGCTGCAGTAAAGCGTGGTCTACAAGCTACACGCCGATAGTTACTGCGATAGTTCCTGTCATGTTTCTGTTGTTAGTCAGCAGCAAGTATCATCTTCATTCAATTCTAGTCAGTTTAATGATGGTTTTTGTCAAATTGCAGGTAGTTTGTTGCTTTTGCGGTATAACAGTGCACTTAAATTAATGTTCTTCTGCTTGTTCCTAACTTACTTGGAAAAAATTGTTTTTATTCCCGATGTTATTAGGTATATGCTTGCTCACCCCTGGCTAATATCCACTGAGTACTATAAGTCCTGTTGCTTGTTGGAAAGTAGTTGGACATCAGATGAGCCCAGTTTCATGTAGCCCCCGAGAATCTTTGATGGGAAGATTCAAAACTTCGGCAGTGTCAGTTTTTATCTCTCTATCTATTCTAGATCAAAAGATTGGTGTAAAATTCCGCTAATTATGGTTAAAAAAGTGTCTAAACTTGTTAAAATTTGATAAACATCAGTGTATCAACCAATTCATGTATTAGGAAAGCAGAAGTGTTATAGGACATCAATAAAAATAAAAATATTAAATTAATCTGCAAAGAGCTTTACTTAAAAGCTTTTTGTCGAAAGCTTGTCGCTTGTAGGAAGCTTTTCTCTTGCGTAGAGATAAGGCCGTGCAATTAATGCTCTTTTAAAGAAATTTAATATTTTATTTTAATATCTCCTTTAACTTATGTGATCCTCCCACGAAGTCGCAAAAATTAAAATTTTCGAGCATTTTCTTGTCTATGTTAAAATCTCATAAGAGTTATTTTAGCCATTTTTAGGCTAATTAGAGCTCTTTTGATTAATTTAATTAGTGTAGATGATAGAGAAACGTTGACTACTTTTAATTATTACATAACATCCCTTAAATATTGATAAACAAACCCTATAGAGCTTGAAACAGAATTTGCAGATTTGTTAATTTGTGTTTATTTAGTTATAATTTTGATTAGGGTAGTGATAATAGAATTTTGATTAATAGGGGTTTTTCTATAACGTTTAGATTACCCCTTTATATTATTTTTATCTCTCTATCTTTTCTAGATCAAAAGATTGCAGTAAAATTCAGCTAATTTTGGTTAAAAAGGTGTCTAAATTTGTTAAAATTTGATAAACATCAGTGTATCAACCAATTCATGTATTAGGAAAGCAGAAATGTTATAGGATATCAATAAAAATAAAAATATTAAATTAATCTGCAAAGAGCTTTATGTAAAAGCTTTTATGGAAAGCTTATCTCTTCCGTAGAGATAAGGCCGTGCAATTAATGCTCTTTTAAATAAATTTAATAGTTTATTTTAATATCTCCTTTAACTCATGTGATCCTGTCACAAAGTCGCAAAAATTGAAATTTTCGAGCATTTCTTGTCCATGTTAAAATCTCATAAGAGTTATTTTAGCCATTTTTAGGCTAACTAAGGCTTTTTTGATTAATTTCATTAGAGTAGATCATAGAGAAACGTTGATTACTTTTAATTATTACATAATATCCCTTAAATATTGATAAATAAATCCTGTAGAGCTTAAAACAGAATTTGCAGATTTGTTAATTTGTGTTTATTTAGTTTTAATTTTGATTAGGGTAGGGATATAGAATTTTGATTGATAGGGGCTTTTCTATAACGTTTAGACTACCCGCTTATTTTATTTTTATCTATTCTAGATCAAAAGATTGGTGTAAAATTCAGCTAATTTTGGTTAAAAAAGTGTCTATACTTGTAAAAATTTTATAAACATCAGTGTATCAACCAATTCATGTATAAGGAAAGCAGAAGTGTTATAGGATATCATTAAAAATAAAAATATTAATTTAAATTCCCAAAGAGCTTTATGTAAAAGCTTTTATGGAAAGCTTATCTCTTACGTAGAGATAAGGCCGTGTATTTAATGCTCTTTTAAATAAATTTAATATTTTATTTAAAAAAGATTTTAACATCTTCTTTAATGCATGTGATCCTGTCACGAAGTCGTAAGAATTGAAATTTTCGAGCATTTTGAGATCCATGTTAAAATCTCATAAGAGTTATTTTAGCCATTTTTAGGCTAATTAAGGCTCTTTTGATTAATTTAATTAGTGTAGATGATAGAGAAACGTTGATTACTTTTAATTATTAGATAAAATAGTGGTAAACAAACCCTGCAGAGCTTGAAACAGAATTTGTAGATTTGTTAATTTGTGTTTATTTAGTTATAATTTTGATTAGCGTAGTGATAGAAATTTTCGAGCATTTCTTGTCCATGTTAAAATCTCATAAGAGTTATTTTAGCCATTTTTAGGCTAACTAAGGCTTTTTTGATTAATTTCATTAGAGTAGATCATAGAGAAACGTTGATTACTTTTAATTATTACATAACATCTCTTAAATATTGATAAATAAACCCTGTAGAGCTTTAAACAGAATTTGCAGATTTGTTAATTTGTGTTAATTTAGTTATAATTTTGATTAGGGTAGTGATAATGGAATTTGGATTGATAGGGGTTTTTCTATACATTTAGACTACCCCCTTATTTTATTCTAATCTCTCTACCTATCTATTCTAGATCAAAAGAGTGGTGTAAGATTCAGGTAATTTTGGTTAGAAAAGTGTCTAAACTTGTTAAAATTTGATAAACATCAGTGTATCAACCAATAATTCATGTATTAGGAAAGCAGAAGTGTTATAGGATATCAATAAAAATAAAAATATTAATTTAAATTCCCAAAGAGCTTTATGTAAAAGCTTTTATAGAAAGTTTATCTCTTGCGTAGAGATAAGGCCGTGCATGTAATGCTCTTTTAAATAAATTTAATATTTTATTTAAAATAGATTTTAACATCTTCTTTAACGCATGTGATCCTGTCACGAAGTCGCAAAAATTGAAATTTTCGAGCATTTTCTTGTCCATGTTAAAATCCCATAAGGGTTATTATTTGATTTTTTAGTTTTATTACAGCCCTCTTGACTAATTTAATTAGTGTAAATAATAGAGAAACGTTAATTACTTCTAATAATTAATTTACATCCCTTAAATGTTGGTAAATAAACCCTGTACGGCCCAAAAAAGATTTTTGTATGAACTAAAACTATGAACTACTTTATGCTACTCGAAACCAATTTGATTTCAGGTTGCCTAAACTAAAAAAGTCGAGCTCCCAAAATTGTTTATATTACAAAGGTCTTAAAATATATAACACCATTCCATTAAACATTAGAAATGTATCTAACATAAAAACTTTCAAAAGGCATTTAAGTGAATATGTAAAACAACACTACTAATCAAGTAATCAGTAATCAGGAATGAAATCTAATTTAAAATTGTGTACTTATATCTAGATTTAAGATTTAAATAATAATTATTGTAAATTTTCAAATAGTACTATTACTTACTTACTTACTAAATTAGAATAGCCATTTGCACTAATTTTGTCAGTTTGGTTGCTGACAGCTGTTTCGATACACTGTATCAGCAACCAAACTGACAAAACTAGTGCAAATGGCTATTCTAATTTAGTTCATACAAAAATCAATCTCGATTTGCACATAGTAAAAGCCGAATCTATTCAATGCCCAAAAAAGAATTTGCAGATTTGACAATTTTTGTTTATTTAGGTATAATGGGTTTCAATTTTAAATCAGCTTATCGAAGTGGATGATTATCAGTTTATGCAGAGAAAAATACAGGTAATTTTTATACATTTATTAAGTAATTATATGTAACTAACATAAAAGTATTTATTTACAAGTTAATTATAGCCAAATACAATGAAATTTTAAATACATTATACACTTTACAATAAGTAATCATGTCTAGTTTAGTATTTTTGTACAAAGTAATTATTAAAATAGGTTCAAATTAAATTTAAAGTATAAAATTTACATATCATAATTCATTAGTAAATTGCATTTTCTAAGCTTATAAGTTTTTGATTAAAAGCTTGATAGGAATACTTGGAATAATATTAGGAACAACTTCCAATCAAAAAAAATTAAAAAAACCAAGTTGATTTTCAACAAGAGTAACCCTTAAATTTCTAAAAATTTAAGATCTGTGTTGCTGATAAGAAAGTCAACTTATGGCGAAACTTGGCATTTTATTAACTTTCGGTTGCGATTATCTTCTCCCTTTATAAAGTTTAGCCAATAGTATTCGAGCATTAATTTAATGAGAATCAGTACAAATGCGCAAAGGAAATTTAAAATGTGCATAATGGATTGCCTATACGAAAAGTGCAAAATTTAATTGCATTGGCACACAATAAATAATTATTCAGAGTGTTTCCTCTGACAAACATTTATAGTAAGCTGTTGGAACAAAAACATCGTATCCTATGAAACAAGTACATATCTATCAATTACCACAATAGAAAGTAATAAGCATAATTTACAACACTTTACAACTTCTTAATTAATAAACACATACGGTGAAGGATTTAAAGGTAGATCAGGCATTTACTAATACAGTGTGTTTCAGAAATAACTCTACAAGTGTTAAAAGGTACGGGTGCCATCCTTCCTTGAAATGTTATTTTTCTCTTAGTTCGACAGTTAGTATCTTTGGTTAGGTTTAAGAAAAATCTTGTACATCCTACAGCTTCCCATGATTGTCGATGTTTATCTGTAACAATAAAGTAATAATAATGAAAATGTTACACAATAATGCGTCATGAAAGTGTATATAATTTTGGAAAAAGTTATTGGAAATGTTTATTAGAGTTTTAAATTGTGGCTGATAATGTTTTAGATATTATAATTTCTTCTTTCCGTACAATTTATCAACCCATGCACAAATTGGTACAAATAACGTTTTGAAATCTTTGAAGATTGTTAATTTTTAGTTTAAATTGTAGCAATGATCACTTACCCAAAAAGAGGGTAATTTTAATTATTTAAATTTAATTAAATTTAATCTTTAAAATTACGCATTTTAAAGATTAAAATTTTTTGTGGAATTAAAAGAAAATATTTTTTCCTATTGTGAACCGAATTCGGGGACACACTGTATATTGTAAAATAATATAAAGGTACCTGCCTTTGTTGCTCCCAACTCAACAAGCTATCTTATTCACAGAAATATTCTTATTGCGATTAGCGACACCTACTTTAATGAGGATTTTTTTGTCTCATTCAATCCATAGGTAAGTTTTGAAGAGGTCTCTACCTATAGCCAATGTAGTTGCCAATAAATTATTTTGCTCCACTCTGCATTTATTTCATTTTTGAACTTGGAAGGGAATCAAAGAATCAAGAAAAGATACAAGTTACATCATAAGTTTTATTTTTAATAACCGCCATCAAACAGTAAAGTATTTTAGAACTAAATTAGTTTCTTCTTTCACATTTCAAGCTTAGTGATATCGTTCATAATGTATTATTTGCATTTGTAGTACTACAATTGTGTAATATATAATTGTAGTAAAGACCTGTAATTATTAACAGATTACTAATGTAGCTATTTATTGATTAAACAATACTAACAATAGGTACTATAGAAGGGAGTTATAAAAATAAAATTATAATGGAGCTTACATAAATTTTAAAAATTGCCGATGCAGTGCTCTAAGACAAAAAATAACCACACTCTCAAAAATCAACATTAGGTGCGAAAAAGTTTATTAACCCCAGGGGTGTACGCCACGGGGTAAATATGTCTACATATAAATTATTCAGAATTTAATGCACACCCCTAGGGGTAGTATAAACTTTTTCACTTCGTTTTTTCCCGAGTTTATCAGAAAATGAGCCAGCAGGCACAAGCTGTAAAAGAATTTCTAACTTTCTGAAGTCTAACTTACCGAGTGTATGACTTTTTTGTCCATTATAAAGAAATTGCAAGGAGCAAATTCAGTCTTATACAGTGAATACCATTAACAACGCAACATAGCCAACATAACGTCGATTGTAAGATATTGTTACAGTTCGTTTATATGACAACCTCTGACAGCAATGCTAAATCGCGTTCCATTTAATTTGCAACACCAACATGCAGTAAATTAATTTTAGATAACAATAATTATAAAAATCGAAATTAGACGATCTCAAAAGTTGGTGTAAGGCTTTCTCATAGGTTTAATTTAAAAAAAGCTTTATACGCGTCATTAGGCCAATTTTTTTAGGAGGATTGAAAGAAATGAAAAACATTAAAAATACGAGGCTTATCGTTTTCAAAACCACCAGAAACTTACACAAAGAGAGGAGGAAACGCGTACGGACTTTTGCTTTCCGACGTTCGATTTTTAAACATATTATTTACGGATGGAGCAATAACTTTCAATTTACGTGAAGAGGTAAAATCACCAAAACTTTAGATACTGGAGCAACTGCACCTGCATCTTACGTCAAGAAGCCACAGACCCTAAAAAGTGAATGTTTGGGCAGGTTAATAGAAAATGATATAATAGGACCATTCTTTTATTAAAGGCAATTTAAACGAACAAAAATATTCTTCTGAATAATAGAATTATTTCTCGTGAGAATTACATTTGAATTATGTATGAAATCTAGTTTCAGCACTACGGGCCTCCACCTCACTATACATAATGGCAGTACGAAATTACTTAAATCAAATTTTTCTACGTCGTTGGATAGGACGAGGGGGTAAAATAAATTGCCGGCGAGATCTCGCTTCATCGATAAATAATATTTTATTTAAAAATCCTGTGGGCTTTTTGACCGCAGAAAGCAGACCACAAGTCGGAAAGCAGAAGTCCATAAGCGTTTCCTCATCTCCTTGTAGAAGTTGTGGTGGTTTCAATAACGATACTTAAGACCTGTATTTTTCACTTTTTTCATTTCTTTCAATCTTATAAAAAAATATTTTGGTCTAAGAAGAGGTGTAAAACGTGAAGTTTCTCAAAGAACACACCTACGAGAAAACTTTGACACCAACTTTTGCGATCGTCTAATTTCGATCTTTATAATAATTATTATCTGAAATTAATGAACTGCATGTTGGTGTTGGAAATTAAATGGAACGCGATTTAGCATTGCTGTCAGAGGTTGTCATATAAACGAACTATATAACAATATCTTACAATCGACGTTATGTTGGCTATGTTGCGTTGTTAATGGTATTCACTGTATTTTAGACTTTGTACTGAATAATAAAAAACCTAAACAATTAATAATAATTATTTTATCCTTAGAAAGGAAACTTGTTGGTGTTAGCGTGGACTGGACCTCGTAAAAGATGGATGGTTACTGAGATATCACTGTCTTTAAAGTCCCCAAATTGGCGCCACAGCTTCGTGTTTTTTATCATCGGATAGGCCTCAATCGAATAGTTTATTTTTTAACACAGTAGAAAGCCTTGACCACAATACAGGAAGACACAAGAAAACTCCAAAGAGAATAAATGCAAGTTGTTATTCAAATAGAGCTAAAGAATGTGTAAAAACGTCAACTAAAAGATCTATGAGATGTTATATTGGGGCCTTTCTAGCTAAACAGGCCCAAATTTAGCAACATCCTGTCTACCAACATCCTCATCTCTTCTAAAGTTGGAATGGCTTATTCTTATTGAATGGGTCTGTGGGAAAAGTTTAAATTGACACGTGGGTTGCGAACGGGTATTTTAAATTGTTTAGCACCTACAAGTTCCCTTTAAATTATAAAAATAAACTGCTTACATCAAGATCTTCTTTAATACTGCTTTTTTCGTGCGATGAAAAGAGCTTTAAAGTTACTCTTCTTGTTTTGATCATCTAAAAAATTCGTTCTATATTTTTGATAAATTATTATACAACATTCCATATACCTCTTTGCTAAGAGATGCGCAAATATGTGCTAGAAATGAAATTACTAAATAGGCAAATACTGCGCTTATAAAATGAGTCCATAAAAAAAGTACTGGATATGGAAGAAAAACATTTCTAAAAGTAGTAAGACTCCAATAAAAGGCCAGGCTCATCATCGTTAAAGTGTATAACGCATTAAAGTAAATTGTTGTAAGTGTTATTAGCATGTGAAACGAATACTATACGTTTTGTTTAATAATTCATTAATTTTATGTAATTTGACGATGATTCCACTTATTGACTTTAATAGTTTTGAAAACTTTGCAGATTCTTCTTCAGTTCTAAAAAAATATAATTTTGATTAGTTCAATCTATTTGAACTAGGGATTGCAATCCCGTCCACTTTTTCCAATCCCGGGATTTCGAGATTGACTTTTTTTTCAATCCCAGGATCCCGGGATCCCGGGATTTGATTATTTTTATTTTTAGTCATTAAAAATTATTTAAATTTATTTTTTATTTGTCAATGGCCTATTATTCCTAAACTTTTTGTTGTGTTTATTTAGATTTTTGTTTTAAATCCAAAAATACTTGTTAGTTTGTTCGATTAAAGTATCTACCTACCTTTTAATTTAAAAAGTACCTAGTAATGAAATAAAAGACCTGATAATAATAATTTATATTTTATTAGATATGCCATAAAAAATATTTTTGGTTAATATAAACTTGTTTGAATGTTTAGGAAAAATTATAAACCTCACTCAAAGTGCAATAAGTAAAATATAATTCACAAGTTTACTGTGACACTATGCATTTGTGAACCTGTAAAGAGCTTTTATATAACCCCAAATATTCTAAATCTTTGGTGAGTGCCTTCGACATTTTCTAATTTTATGACATTTTTAACTTTTTAATATTTTTTTACAAAAGACATCATGCAAATCCATTTCTGTAAATAAATTTCTAATACACATGAGTTTGGGGTTGGGGTTGTAAACTAGTGTTGTATTGTAATTTCGAGTTTTTACCAATATTCTGTGTTATATAAAACTTTCACATTTATTTTTTAAATCCTTTGGAATTGTATTCATTGACTACCTTCTATCTTTTTTCTTACCCAAACACCAAATATACCTATATTTTAAAAGCTTCAGTTTTGTATAGAAGGCAAGTTTGAATAAATATTATACAAAAATTGTCTTATTTTGTCAAAGCATCTACTAGCTCATAAAAAGTAAAGGACAATAAATTCTAAAATTTGGTCGTAAAAAATATGAAAAATATTTCTCAGCTAGGCGGCCCTTAGTTATAAAATAAAACTTCTTTATGTAGGTATATGCATGGTATGGTCGGTCGCTTCGGCGGCAAACTTTTTCAAAAAGAATAGTTGTTATAAAAAACCCTTTCAGGTAGAAAAATTATTTCAATATTTTTTGAAAATTAAATTTTTATTAATTTAAAAAATTTTATTTAAAAAAATCTCGAAATCCCGGGATTTTTGAATTATTAATCCCGGGATTTCGAGATTGAATAATCAGACGGGATCCCGGGATCCCGGGATTCGGGATCCCGGGATTGCAAACCCTAATTTGAACGTACGGATTTTACAAAGTTCGTGCAATTTACTCTCATTTTGACTCTAAATAAATCTGGTTAATACCGCACTGAAAAAGGTAATGAGCTGACGTTGACGTATGGAGCAGGAACAGACCTGACTCGATACGTCCATAAAACGCCCATAATTTTACCTCAGCTTTGTTTGTTCGTGTAGTGGACAAAAAAGAATGAAATCACAACACAAGACAAGTTGCAGAAATTGCAACGCCTAGGTGTTTTGGTATAACAGAGGCTATGAGCACAACTCCGACTACGGTTATGAAGGCACTTCTAGACCTACCACCCCTTCACCTATGGGTGAAGAGAGAGGGTCTTCAAACCACCATAAAAATTGCACGGAGCAAGAAATTCAAACTGGATGACAGATCATGGTCTCCTAAAGATCCTGGACTTTCTACAGCCAGAATTGTTTGAAAAGCCCTTGGATGGCATTCCACGAGTGTTTAACTTTCAAACACCGTTCGAGGTGCTCATTCAGGACCGCAACACGGCTAGCAGTCAATCAATACAACTGGAATCAAACTCCTAAATCTGGCATTCAGATGGATCTAAAACTGATCAAGGAACAAGTATAGTCATATATGGCCCAGGATATAGAGCATCAATAGTCTTAGAAACCTACCCCACAATTATGCAAGCTGAAACTCTTGCCATTGATCAATGTGTCCGAGAATGCCTTTACGAAGGATTTTACAGGGCAAAAAAGCCTACATAATGTCTGACAGCCAAGCTGCGATAAAGACACTTAAAGTCAATAGCTTTGAGTCTTTACCCACTTGGGAATTCAGAAAATCTCTCCAAGCTCTGGCAAAGGACAACAAAGCTGTCCCTCATTGGGTGCCGGATCACTAGAGAATTGAAGGAAACGAAATAGCAGATAAATTAGCTAGAACAGGCTCAAAAGCCTCCCCGATCATACCCGAGTCATTATGTGAACTATCTAGAACACATAGAAGGGTGGAGATCCAAAAATGGGAAACTGAGAACAAAAATTCTCACTGGAACAACGCACCAGGACAAGGGCAGTCAAAGAAATTCGTTGAGTTTTCGACCACGAATGCTAAAAAGCTTCTTCTATTATCAAAGAGCGAAATCAAACTCATCACGGGTCTGTTTACTTGACACTACCCAGTAAGGAACCACCTCAAGAAACTGGGACTGGAGGATAGTGACATATGCAGACTGTGGGAATCAGAGATCAAATCGGCCAAACACATTCTCTGCAATTGCGATGCATTGGCTCGGCTTAGGCTGAAACACTTAAGGCGAGCTCAATTGACGCCTGAAGAAGTGAAAAGCAAACTTCTTAGGGACCTTCTATGCTTCTTTGGTAAGATTAAATTCCTGAGAACATAAATACGAGTAGGGTTATGAACAAAACATGAACACTGGTCGCAGTTCTGTAAGGCTTGAAAGCTAATCGACCCCTGAGTACAATACAATACCTCAGCTTTTCGTCTTATCAAGAGTGCCTTATTTGCCTATCGTTGGCAACATTTGAGACTGTGTGTAGCGATTTGAAAAGGGTTCTTGAATAACCAAAGCTCAAATTTGTGTGGAGGCAATTGATTTTATTTTTGCAATATAAAATTATATACTTACGTCACTTCTTGTTGGGATATTTTAATTTTCTCTAAACAAATAATTGCTGTATTTAGCCAAGAAAAACGTTGTTTGATGAGTATAACAAAACAAGAAAACTGCAAAACTATAAATAATGGCATAAACTTTAGAACACTTTCAAGAAGTTTTATATTATAATATTGAAGCGCAGTAATCGCAATAATAATATCGAACACTATCAGAACAACCCACAAAAATAGAAATAAAAAGAAAAAAATAATTGTGTTCAATCTATTGCTCTTTTTAACGTTTAAAAGTCCAAGTTTTAAATTCAAAATTTCTTTATCGACTTCAGATAACTCTGTTATTATTTTTCCTATCTGAAAAGCAATATTGACGATTATTAGTAACTTATTTTCTTATTGTCTAATCCTCTCTTTCTTATACTTACACGTGTATGAAATTTAAAATTGAAATAAACGGAACTTGCTATGTTCAAAAATGTTAAAAGTACTGGGAATATATGAATAACATATATTACTAACAGGTGATGAGATGAAACTGTATCCTTAATCGCCAGCTCTACAAGTGCAGAACTTAAAAATAATGCAATTGTTAAAAATAAAGTACACCATAAGAAACCAAATAGAGAAAATTTTGTAAATGTACTTTTATTTAAATTTAATGAAGCAAGTCCAAAAATTTTGGTTAAGTAGAAAGTCGGTAGTAAGACTGAAAACAAGTTTTCACTTTGGTCGACCATGACGCTTTGATGCCTAATCGTAATTTTGATTGTACGTATTAGGCGCTAATAATCAGTATAATAAGTATAATCAGTAGTAACAAGAGCTGAAAATATCAAACGTTAAAATACGAGAGTTCAAATTAAATTAGAAATTCAAGTTCAGCATGAGGAAATTAAAAGAATTTCCACTCGAGCTCTTACAAGAAGTATTTATAAAAGGTCACCAATAAATTTAATATAATAATTGTGTGTACATCGTGTTTTTTTAAATAAATATTATAAATGCATTAATCATAAATCGTTGTTATACTTAGGTTAGTCAAATATTATTAACCTAGATCTTCAAACCCTGTTATCAAGAAATGTTATATCTGGTTTCTATATCACGAATTTTATTTTAAAGGAAAACTGTGTGACAACCTTTCTATTTACATTAGACACATGAAAAAATAAATTTTGGAGAACAGTTGTTATGACAAAATGCGTCGTAAATAACATCAGCGTCAAAAATAATATTAACTCTAGGGTTTATAGTATTTTTAAGATTATTTATAAGAACGTTCAAACATTTAGTTTTGAAACTAAAAACATCTAGTTCTATTTGTACTGGTCAATTGAGACAGTTGGAACAAATGTAGTTAATTTTTGTAAAAGAATATTTTATCCTCGTTAACTTGTAATAGAGGTCAAACTATGGTAATTGCAGTCTTTAAGGAGTTACATTGACATTCAAGGAGAGATTTCAAAAGCGTATAAAAATAAGTCAACTGATGGTGCTGTCTTTGTTCTTTTTGTACTGGTCAACTAACGACAGTTGGATCAAAACTGTTGAATGTTTCTAAAAGAACATGTTCTTTTCTCTTTAATTTATAATAGAAATGAAATTATGGTAATTGTAGTCTTTAAGAAGCTCCATTGTCATTCAGATGCCTAAAAAATTTAGGCAGTTGTTAAATAACAAATCATGACGTGACATGATTTAAAAAAAACCCTTATTTAAGCTCTTTTCAGCACCGGATTGCAAGCATCACTATTCAAAATATTAAAAAATATACAGCTTGTCCATAAAATCATTTAAATATTTTTCAAGTAATCACTATTCATCACTATTCAAAATATTAAAAAATATACAGCTTGTCCATAAAATCATTTAAATATTTTTCAAGTGATACCAAATACAAACAAGTAGTAAAAGTACAATTTCACAAGTTTTATTAAATATGATATAAGTTAAACAATCAAAGAGTAAACAATCTGTGATAAACAAATTAGTTTTTTCTATAAAGTCGTAAATATCCGAAATTTTGATCATAATATATTTGCATTTGTAGTACTATAATGGTGTAGTTTATAATTGTAACAAAGACCTAAAACAAGTAACAAATTAAAATGTCGGTACTTTAAATAGTGCAATACACAAAACGTGAAAAGAATAAGATTGTATCGAGCAAAGACACCCTTCATGGCGCGTCTCTTAATGTGACATCAGATAATATTTTTAAAACATGCCATCGTATTTGAATGACCAGCTTCTTTCTTTAATTTTTTATTTGAACTTCCATCTCGTTTCAATACTAACTTACCAACTTTATGATTTTCTTGTCCATGGTAAAGAAGTTACAAGGAGCAATTCTACAATCATATTGTAGAGTTTGTACCGAGTAATAGAAAACCTAAACAATCATTATTAGTATGTTATCCGTAAAAGGGAAAATGTCGGTGTATTGTTTGATAACGCCTGCAGGGCGAAATGATCAACTGTTATAAAACTACAATAAATACCTTTACTTGTATTTGGTAGTCAATACTAGACCCCAATGAAAGAAGTAATCAATTCTAAAGTGAGGAAATGCAATTGTTAAAAAGAATTAAACAATAAGCGCAAAAAGGCACAATAAGTAACAGGCATGAGGATAGAAGTATAACCTGAAAAAATAGAACATTATTGCAAAAACTGAATGCAGCAGACGGAAAACCGGCGTCAGAGTAAAAGAAATATCTCTGGATCTAAAAAAACGATGGTGGAGATGACGCAGCAATAGCTTTATCCTTAAAAATACCAAAAGTTTTTAAGTCTAGAAACAGTAGTAGAGAACTTAAAAAAAATGAGCTATAAATGTGCCATCTAAAAAACGACTGTCCTCTGGGCATATCTGTACCATAACTGGCACTCTCACTGGATCCTGTTCATTAAATAAGTATCTCTACAGAACGTGTGATGCTGACAACCTTAAATGAAGAGGATGCAATGAAGCGAGTAAAACAATGGAAATTGTGCTTTGCCACTACCATTCGTTAACGTTAATTCGAAGATCCATGTTAGAGAAATACTGGCTTACCGTGACAAGTATCAGGGACCCTTTAGTCTTTAGGATCGTTGAGTGCATCCAAAAGTTAGAGTGGATTAATGACTGAAGAGCAAAAGGAAAGATTTGCTAAACTTCAGTTCTTCCATCCTTACATCTGGTTGTGAAAGCAAAAGCATTAAGTGAGGCTTACTAGATTAGAAAACCTGAGAGAGCTGGAAGAACACCCCATACTTAGTATAGTGTCTGACTGAATAACCAAAGCATTTATACAAACGAAAAAACCTAAGGAATTAACATTCTGACAAGGGAAGAATGGGAATGCAAGGCAGTCAAAATGAATGGACAATGGGTACAGGAGCTTGAATCATCGGAGACGGCAACTTGAGGCAAGGGGTAATGTTGAGCCTCGGGGAGCACGTAACAGTCTTTCAAGCAGAAATTTACGCCATCTCTACATGTGCGCAAATGCTGTTAGATAGAGGATATCACAACCAAAGAATCTTAGTAGTATCTGACAGTCAAGCACCCCACTAGTAACGGAGTGCATCCGCAGGCTAAACGCGCCAGCGGAGACAAATTTCATCAACCTGGTATAGGTTCCAGCTCATGTCAACATACCAGGGAACAAGAAAGCACACCTTTTGGCTAAAGAGGGCAGTAAAATAAGACCCATTGGACCAGAACCCACCTTTGGCATTTCTTATGAAATGGCAAAGAGAGAAATAAAGTCACTTCTAGAGAAATCGCATATGAAACACTCGAGGAAAACTCATGGCTAGGGACATTATAAAGCTCTACTGAAGAAACCCTCTGACAAAAGAACTCGCTCTCTACTCAGAATGAGCAGAGAGGAACTACAACTGGTAACGGCAATAATAACGGGCCATTGTCAGCTCAAAAAGCACCTGCATACGATGGGACTAGAAAAAGACCCATTATGCAGAGGATGTGCAGAAGAGGAAGAAACTCCAATTCATCTTATGCTACTGAGAACTAAGAGCACTGTCTAACTTATCAATAGGGAAAATTTTGGACTCTATCAAAAGCACATGAATCCTCATATCTGAGGCACAATAGAGACCCCAGAGGTCGTGATGCAAGGAACCACTAGGGACCAGCCTTAGAAATACAATAATAATAAAATGGAGTAACAAAGTCATACACAAGGCATTTAAGTGCACGGGAAGAGGCTGCCATTCCTCGTACAACTCGTGTTCCGCTTTTTTACGAAAACCTACACCGACACCGACAAGTTCCCTATCAATAGGTCTGTTCGTTTGTCTTGCACTAACTTACTCCACCTTGCTCCAAGTCACTCCAACTTACTCTTGCTCTTGATGAGAAGTAAAAAATGCAGAAACTAACACAGTTCTGGGCAACCAGTGCAAGTCAAACGAACAGACCTAATAACAAAAAATTTCTTACTTCTAGATTTGCTTTAATATTATTAATTTCCTGCGCTGTAAATAGTTTTAAAATTACTCTTCTTGTTTTGGCCATCTAAAAAATTGTTTCTAATAATAATTTGTAAATTATTACACAACATTCGTACCTCATTATTAAGAGATGCGCAAACATAAGCAAGAAAAGAAATGACTAAAAAGTCAAATATTGCGATGAGAAAATGAGAATACAAAAAAAGTATTTGGTATGGAAATTTAAAATATCTGGGCGTACTAACATACCAATAAAAGATCATGCTGGATATTGTAATAGTATTTAGAATATTCAAATAAGTTGTTACAAGAGTTACTAGCATGTGAAACGAATATTTTTTGTTTAATAATTCATTAATTTTATGTAATTTGATATTGAGTACACTTATGCACTTTAATAAGTATGAAAATTTTTCAGATTCTTCTTGAGTTCTAAAAAAATATTATTTCCATTAGTTCAACTTGACTTTCGGCAGTTCTTTCAAGAGGATACGCAAAATACACTCGATTATTAGAACTTAAAATTACTTACGTTAATTGTTCGGATATTTTGAGTTTTTCTAAACAAACAATCGTTGTATTTAGCCACGAAAAACGTTGTTTAATGAGCATAACAAAGCAAGAAAATTGAAAAATTATAAATACCGGCATAAATTTTATGACACTTTGAATAAATAAAACTAGAATGTGTAAATTATGAACGTACTGCTTAGGTCTAGTAATTGTAGTAACAATATCGTAAGCGATCAGAATGATCCATAACAATGTAAATATAAAAAAAAAGTAAATTGTTTTTAATCTATTGTTTTTCTTCACGCCTAAATTTCCAAGCTTTAATTTCAAAATTTGTCCATCAACTTCAGATAAATCGGTTATTATTTTTCCTATCTGAAAAGCAATATTAATTATTTATCCATGAGTTGCTCAAATCTTGGATAGCAGTGGCAAAGAGAGAATTATTGGTAGTGTATTTATTTTACGCTACTAATTCGTCACTGCTGTCTCTGTAAATGGCCTAATAAACGTTAGAACGCCGATGGTGGCACTGATTTTAACCAAAACTTTTCCTAACTTAACCGAATCTAACCTAACACGATAAAGTGTATAAGATCGGCAGGGTAGAAACTTAGCTTACAAGCCCTCTTCCCTTAGATAATTGCTAGGTTGAGCCCATGGTGCTAATATACAAAATGGAAAAGTGACCAAGCTGATGTCACACGGCGACTACAGGCTGAGAGAGATAGAGAAAAACATGCACCTCGGCACACCATAGTTGAGCCCTCTCAGTGATTGCTGGTAACCACTGGTAACGAAGTGGCTCGAAGTTTTCATTTGTAAGTTGGGTCTTCACGGATATGAATCTATAATTTCTCGCAAATCACAAAAACTTACTAGAACGTCTCGAAAAAGTCTTTTCAAGTTGCTATTGAGATTATAAAAAAGAACACTGTAAGAGCACCAGGACTTTAGTTCTCTATCACAGCGCTTCTCAACCTGGGGGTCGCGACCCCGAAGGGGGTCGGGTACTGCTTTTTAGGGGTCGCGACCACTAAACAAATCTACACTAAATTTTGAGTTTTCATTTGAACATCTCTGAAAGGACCAGCAACAATAATTTGCATAAAACTTCAGAGAGACAGGGGGTCGCCAAAATAATAACTAGAATTTTGGGGGTCGCGAAGCAAAAAGATTGAGAAACGCTGCTCTATCACATTAATCTCTAGATTGGTTTGGAGAACCTCGCTGAGGAACAGTACTCTCTCTTACTATACTTACATCTGTATGAAACGTATAATTAAAATAAATAGAACTTGTTATGTTGAACCATCTCAAAAATAATGTAAATATGCGTACAATGTATAACACCAACAACTTATCAAATATAGCTTTATCTCCAAGCGAGTCCCTTATAAACCCAGATATTAAAAATAATGCAACTGTTAAAAATAAAGTACACCACAAGAAACCAAATGGAGAACATTCAGTAAATGTTCTCTTATTTAAATTTATTGGAGCAAGTCCAATAATTTTGGTTAAATAAAACGCTGGTAGTAAGACGAAAAATAAGTCTTCACTTTGACCGAACATGATGCTTTGACGACCAGCCGTTTGAACCCGTTTCGATTGCTCTTGTAATTTTCTAACTATCAACATTAAAAGCTAATTTGAATTATGTACTTATTTGAGTAACAAAAGCTGAAAATATTGATTGTAAATATACAGGATGTTTCAAACGAATTCAAATTAAATTAGAAATACGAGAGGAAATTAAAAAATATTTATACAGTCGGAACTATAAGGCACTTGATTAGTTTAGTTCGAGATGTAAATTTAATTGTAATTTGTGGATTTGTCCTTCTGATTTGCCAAGATTTAATGCAAGTTAACTATAGATTTTATATAAATGTTGGATTATACTAACTGTACACCACGAATATCCAACAAGTCGATCGCTATCTACCTACGCATTTAGTAGATCATAGCCGATCATAGCATATTATATCGTAAAGACTTCAACAGGCAAACGCAATTTAGTCGTGACTCATAGAAACCAACGGTCGGGTCGTAGCTTCTTTAGTATCATAAACTAGGTCACAATAATAGCTGACTCATCAGCCATTTTTGGTCAAACGTCAAAGTGACGTTTGATGTAACCTGAGCTATTTCTAACCCTATTATTTTACATGAGGTTAAGCCATTATTAAATTTTTTGACAGAAATGATTTTTAAAATATTAGACATTTTGCCTCCCATTTTACCGGTAGAAAAATCTAAATAGTCCAAAAAACATTAAATTTCACTTTTACGTTCGAACTAAAATGATTGACGAGTCAACTGTCTGTATTATAGCTGACATCAAGATTTAATACGTATATCGCGACATAATATTTTTAAGAAAAATAGTCGATCATATCGCTGTACTAGAATGATAGTAAGACAACTTAAAATTTTCGTTTTTGGGATAAATCGAAATTTTGTATCTCTGGGAGGTTTCTTAGCTGGTAAAAGGGTCAGATAACTGAATTTTATAATAGGAGTATACTTAAAAGAGATGTCCCACTGTTTTAGTTTTGAAATTGATTACCAGTTCTAGTCAACTACTGAGACATGTCTAAATGTCTCATTTCTTTTCCTTTAATATTCATCAGTTTAGAACATAAAACTTGGTATAATACGAAGACATTGTAACATGTCCCAATTTTATAACCAATATTATTTAAAAATTTTAAGTTGTCCTTATTTTTTATTTTGTCTTTGTATTTTACTAGAAATATCCTGTACTTTCATTCACTTGACACTTCTAGAACAAGTTAATCGTGTTACAGTTTTGGTTGGTTTATGTGACAAAATAAGTGTTAAAGCAAAACTTAAAAAACAAAGGTTACTACTATGAACGTCTCTAGAGGAAGAATTATGGTTATGAAAGCCATTGCTGATGTTAATAATCAAACAACAAGCTTCAAAAACCAAAATGTAAGTAAAAACATAACCTCAAATTAAATTTCTATACGAAATACCTTGATAAACAAAAAATACTGGTTGTGTGTGATTTTTGCAATCTTCATAATTTTACTAAAATTAAATACGAAACTTAAACTTTTTTTACTAACAATGCCTTATTTTTAAGATAACCGACGATGAAAATAATATTCCATCATCAAAATTCGAAATAAATGTCAATAACAATAGTAATGAAGCTCTGCATGTAAATGTGCATGAAAAAGATATGGAATTTAGATCACAACACGTCATCGAAGAAGAAAACGTGAACAGTGATATTGAAAGTATGTTCGATGACAGCGATGTCGACAAAGATTACGTTCCTTTAGGAGATGAAGTAAATGAAAGCAGCAGCTCTAACGAAGATATAGAAGACGTAGATAAAAGCGTAAAACCAAAGAAAATTATTGCCAAACCAAAAGAGTGGAAGCAGAATATTAAAAAACGAAAAATTAATACCGGAGAAGAATATTGTACAACATCAGGTAGTTTAAAGAGAAAAAAAATGCTACAGATGGCCTGTGGAGAAAAGTGCAAGTTAAAGTGTAACAAAAATATAGACCAAGAACGGAGGCTAAGCATTTTCAACAGCTTCTATAAGCTTGGAGATAAAACTCAGCAAAGAAATTTTATAAACTCCTGTATGACTATCATTAAAGAAAGAAAGTACAGAAATCCAAAACCCAACAGCAAGCGAGGATTAAACTATTCTTATTGGTTTGAAATTAACAAGCAGAAGGTTAGAGTGTGTAAATTATATTTTAAATCTACTTTAGATATAAGTAATACTACCATAAGCACTGTTATTTTCAAAAAGACTGAAGATGGAACTATTAACCCGGACTCTCGTGGCAAACATAAGAATCATCGAAAACTGAACACTGAAATGCTGCAAGGGGTGATTAGTCACATAAATTCATTTACCAGAATTGAATCCCATTACTGCAGAGCCGATAATAAACGCGAATTTATTGATGGAGGTCTTACAATTTCTTCTATGTACAACTTATATCAAGAAAAACAAGAGGAATACAAAAAACCAATTGTTAAACTTTCTATGTATGCTCACATCTTTAACACCAAATTTAATATTGGGTTTTTTAAACCAAAAAAAGATTTGTGTTCTCTTTGTGACGAGTATGGAAACGCAAATTTGAAGGAGAAAGAAGTACTGAAAGCCAAATACGATATTCATCAAAATGAAAAACAATTATCAAGGAAAGAAAAAGCTAATGATGTGAAATATGCTACAGTACATAAGGATACTAATGTTTTACTTTGTTTTGATCTTCAAGCAGTTATTCCGCTACCATCCGGAAATGTTTCTACTTTTTACTATAAAAGTAAGCTAAATGTTTTAAATTTTACGATTTTTAATATAATAGACAAAGAAGGTTTTGCATTTACTTGGAATGAAGCGGAAGCTCGAAGAGGGGCAAATGAAATTGCCACTTGCATTTATAAATTTTTGATTCAAAATTGCATTGGTAAAAATGTAACATTTTTTTCCGATAATTGTACAGGCCAGAACAAAAATCGATTTGTAGTTGCAATGTACTTACATGCCTTAAAAAATTTTGAGATACCTTCTATCACCCACAAGTTCCTCATTGTTGGTCACACTCAAAATGAAGGTGACTCGATGCATTCGTGCATCGAAAATGCTAAAAAGAGAGCGTTGTTAAGTGGTCCAATTTATGATCCTCAACAAATAGACATGATAATACGATTGGCTAAGAAAACTGGAAAACCTTACACAGTTAATAAGTTAGAGTGCGACGATGTACTGGACTGGAAATCATTGGCAAACAATTACAGAAATCTTAACATTAATACAAACCGGGAGAAGGTAAATTGGAACAATATTAAAGTCATTCAAATTGACAAGGAAAAGCCAGATACATTAAGATACAAGGAAAGCTACGATGAAAATAATTTTAAAGAAGTCCGCTTATCGCAAAAGAAAGACAAACAACTAAAACTTAACAAAGCTTACTCAGAAAAACCAAAGATGAGTTACAAAAAAAAAGAATCGTTGATGTCATTGTTACCGCACATCCCACTTGAATATCATCCTTTTTATAAAAGTATCAAATCTTACAAAAAAGGTGGTCCCGAAGAAGATGTAGAAACCGAAAGTGATTAGAATAAGTTTTTAAAAGTTATTTCATAAATATTATAGAATTCACGTTTTGTTAATTTTAGTTACCTATAAGTAGTATTTTTACGTTTTCAACTTTTATAATAATTATCTTTAAATTTGTGCTCAATAAAATTTAAAAAAAAAAGACAGTTTTAAATAATCTAAAATCATATTCTGCAATACTCAGACAACTGCAACAAAAACAATAATAACTTCAAAATGCTATTAAAATTGCAAGTTCAATAGTAAGACAATTTACAGAAAAAGAAGACAACTCTTAAAGTGATGATAATTTCTAGAATAATACAGAGATATGTTACACATTTCATTTTTTTTGCAATAAGTAAATATTATTTTGACAAACATCCCTTCCAGTTTATTCATAGAGGTCTAAGCCACCTAAGATTTTCAGCAAACTTCTAAATTTTAAAGAAAAATAGTTTTTTTTTGCTTTGGAAATCTTAAACTTCCAATTACTCAAAACTATCATTTTTAAGTTATCTCACTATCATTCTAGTACAGCGATATGTTTTGTGAAGTTGGCCACCTTTGCAGGTGTACACTATGTATTTGTATATTGTAAAACAAAAAATGCACCTATAATCCAGTCAAACTAAACACAATTACAGCAAAACCTCGGAAAAATTAGCAGAAGGCTGAATTTTTGTATGGGCCTTGATATTGTCCTTCTAAACAATGTCTCAAAAGTCCCCATCGATCCAAGTGTAGTTCCAGTTAAATTTAAGTTGTAGTTAAACTATTCGTTGCTTAGGATACGTCCATTAACAAGTCTACTGGAGAATAAATTTATGTTGTAGTTAGTAGTTAAGGGGAACCGGTGCAAACGGGCCTGAGTAATAGTAATGAACATTTCCTGTAGCAAATTTTGTGGTCTACAATTTTGGTAATCGCTATTTATATCGAAAAATCCATAGTTTACGAGTTAATTGGCAAAAACTGTATTTTCTTACCTTCACCCCCCTATAAAATTTTTAGCTCCACTCAGATCGATGGGGACTTTTGAGACATTGTTTAAAAGGACAATATCAAGGCCCATACAAAAATTCAGCCTTCTGTGAATTTATTCGAGGTCAAATCGTAGTTTGATTAGACTACTAGTTATAAAGGCATTATACATAAATCCGTTAATATTATTACTATCATTAGTGTTCAATGTATTAATGGGTGTATTGACCAAGATTATCAACCCTATCCTCAAGTATTATTAAACAGTAATTTTCTTTATTCAAAATTTTTCAATAATTTGACCCCAGTTGACTAATGTAAGCTAAATAATATAGCATTACCATACAGGATTGATGCAAATTAATTCTATTGGAAAAAATCTATAAAAGAATTAAATGAAACATACAACAAACTGTTAACTCCATCTCACTTTCTAACACGTTCAAAAGAAAGAGCACAATAGACTAAAGGGTACCCACAACAGTGCATAACCCAGAACCATAGTCGAGTACTTTAGCCTGGACCATTGCATGCTTAGGGCCGTTTTAAATAGACTAAATATCGTACTAATTTGTTAGTACTGAATCAACCCAAGGAGCAAAAGCACGGGATTTCGAATTGATTAAGTACTAACAAATTAGTACGGCATTTAGTTCATCTAAAAGAACCCTTAGATTTACCTAGATCTTTGCCTTGGGGTAGCCACATTAGCGCAACAATCTTCCATTTCTGTGTATTTTATGTAAAAATTAGCCCAATGGACTAATGTAGCTTCCACCCACCGCCTTCTTCTTCGGATGAAGAAAATATAAGAAAAAATAGAGATCGCTATGTTGAAACTAGAAATTCCGATCCATCCAAAACTGCAACGGTTGAAAATTAAAAATTAAAAATTAAATAAAATTTTTCAAAAATACCACAACACCGTGACATGACACCGCTTCATAAAAATCATAAAACTGATAGCGAGAGCGATGATAGCTCTAGTAATCATTAGGGTTATATTGTTAACTGTATGTTGTATGAAGAAGTGTTACCCTGTCAAATCTATCTAACACTGCCGAAGTTTTTGAATCTTCCCATCAAAAATTCTCGTAGGTTACATTAAACTGAACTCATCTGATATTCAACTAATTTCCAATAGCCAAAAGTGCTCATAGTACTCAGTGAATTAGCCAGGGGTAATAGTTGAGCAAGCAGTAGACCATAAACCTACAATATCGGAAATAAAAACAAGAAATTTGTTCTAGTACGTTAGCAACAAGCAGAGGAACATTTAAGTTCACTGTTAAGCGCAAAATTACCAAACTGTGACTATCTGCAATTTGAAGATGCTACTTGCTGCTATGACAAAAACTATCGCAGTAAATTTTGTATGTGATTTGAGGTTTTCAATTAATTTATTGTTTTGTGTGAGTATTACGCATAACTTATTGGTTTCCTTTCTATACGAATGTTTTTTTTTGTATTTTGTATTTTTTACTGGGTCTGAGTGGTATAACGAGGACATTATTTTATCTTAAATGTTTCTTGATTTTTTTATTTTATCTATGGTAACTAAAAATACTATTGATTAAAAAATGCCTCTTTTTAAAATAAAAAGTCTGCAACACAGATATCTGATGGAGAGCGGTAAAGATAAGATTTGGCCACGCCCCTTTAATAACTTAACTGCGGTGACTACTGCGTCCGTGGCGATAAATACCAATTTAGGTATCTGCTCATTCCCACCGCTCATCAACATAAATCTATTTAAAATAAGTAGGTATTTTATTTTTAGGTAATTTATATTGTTTCGATTATTAACTACACACAGCAAATATTTTATTTAATTGTGATGTACAAATATAAAGAGCAAGTTATTAGTTTTGTGAAAGAACGAAATATAAATATTTTTTTTAGATCATAGTGCTTAATATCTTTTTTCTATCGTTTTGTATAAAATTTACATTTTTTAATTTTACACTTTACTTGTTAATTTGTATTAGTACAATTACATAAGAGGTAACAGTTCCTAATAACCCTAATAACATAGTATAATCGACGTTGAAGAAGCCAGCGGCCGAAAAGTACGGACACTGGTGGGTCGCCTGCTGTGCCAACAAGATGAGCTCTTCTCTCAAAATCCTATCCTGCACGTTATTGCTCACTGCAGGTACGTCAAGCAATAAGTTGTAGCAAACTGTTGCAGTCTTTTGAGCTTCTTTTGTGGTCATATCGCAAGTAACTGCCACAACTATCCCCATAACCTGTAACAAACGAAAAATTCAATAATTAAGGGTCGAAAAAAAATTTGTGTTGAGTTTCGGAGAAATAATATTTTTCCCGAACTCACCAACGACATTATAAACCAAATACCACTAATAGCCATGATGTGGTACTTCATAGACCCTCCTTTATCAAAATGGTTTTGATTATCAAAAAATAATATTATACCATTGACAGTTTGTAAAAATCCAATTGTGAGAAGATTATAAAGAATTAATATTTGTCGACCAAATAAATTATTAAAAATTTCAACCATTTCGTATAGTTTAGTAAAAATGACTCTGTAGCCTTTTAGTTTATTCCAATTTTCGTAATTTTGAATAATCGACATCTCTACGTCCCGATGCAAAGTTTTTTTAACAATTTTGATTATACTTTCGTTTAGTTTTACGAAAAATTGTTTAATTGTTATTACATAATTGTAAATTACTGCGACCATAACCCAATGGTAATACTGCGCGAAAGATTTTTGTGTCAAATTCAATAATGCTGCGAAACCCAGAGTACGTATAATTATAAAAGAATGATAAGAAATAATAATTATCACGAGTAAATGAGATGAAATAAATCCCAAATAATAATTACGATTGTTAATTTTTCCACTATTAATTGTGATCGTTTTATTGATTTGTATAAATAGTGAATTAAATTCCGCAAATTTTTGTAAATTATAAAATAAAGACAGAAAAACTGAATTAATGATTGATATAACCATTATCGTATAGGCCATAATCTCGAGCGACAAAATCACAGGATAATTAAATAAAAACTTGAAACTTAAAGCATATTTATAATATGTAGAAGCCACGTAAAAGAAAATCGTGATTAAAATAATAAAAAAGCAATAAGTTTTGTAAAGTTTAACTTGGAAAACTGTTACATCACCACATGGTGGTACTATGCCCAATATTTTTGCCCAACTATACACAGGATTAAAAGAAGCTTCCATTTTTACGAACGGATTGATAGCTACTAAATTCAATATTTAAATGAAACAAAGCCAAGTACTGGTATAAATAAATAAACATTTGCATTAAACATTAGCGTGATTTGAAATTACAGAGATTAATCTTTAGAATATTCGTGATTGAAAAAATTAAATTTAAAAAAAATCACATTTCGTTATCAAGGATCTTACAAGCTAAACCTATGTTAGGTTTAAAAGCTTCACAAAACTAATTTTATTAAAAATTCATAATAAACTTACCACCATTTCCATACACCATAAACAGCTATACGAAGCAATGAAAAATTTCGAAAAGGTCACCCCTACATAACTTGTCTTATCAGTAGAATAAACAACAATTAAGTCAATAACTTCGAGTATTTCCACAAAAATAGCCATCATTAAAAATAAAATTTGCCACCCGAAAATTTTATTGATGTAACGAATAATTTGACTTAATTTGCTATAAATTAATCTTAAATGGTTTATATCTGGGGTACTTTTAAAATGGCGCTGATTGAATTTTGCACAATTCACAAAATTAACCGAATTGCAATAAATTTTAAGCTTATTTTGTAAATGATCGTTAATTTCTTTAAAACGAACTTTTGTGCAAACTGCATAATTATAAATTAATAAACAAGCAATTAACATGTAATATTCCGATAATTCCCTAATTATAAAGTAAGGGTACAATGTTACACCAACGACGCTTGCTGTGATGAAAAAATCGGCTACGAACAAACTTAAAATTATAGAATTAGTAATTAACAATTCAATTGTAAATTTGTAACTTTTCCTAATCACTTTTCTAACCCTTAATTTTGATAACTTGTAATCGACTTCTTTGAAAAGTAAATGAAATCTTTTAAAATCCTTTCGGTAGACAAACGTCGAAATGGTTACTGCACTAATTATTGCCGATAATTGAACTGTGTGTAATAAAATATTAATGATAATTTGAACTAACTCCAACCCTACGTAAATGGTACGACATTTTCCTATGATGGAGTATGCGTTTAAAATGAAAACGAATAATATGATACAAAAGGAACGGCATTTGTAGGAAAATTTGTCACTTTTTTCAGGAGGTATTAGTGATAATGCACTTGCAATTTTATACAATGGTTTAATAAATTTAATGTTTATCTTACGATTATAGTGCGTCATTATAAACGCTAAAAAATATAACTGCGTGGTTATGGAAAAAAATTATTAAACTTTTCATTAACTCACGCAATTCTATTAATTCCAAGAGCTTTGCTAATAGCAGACGAAATAGTAGCAATTATAAAATTAATTAAGGTAATTGGTAATAAAATTTGATACAATTAAGTATACAAAATAACCTCGTACGCCATAAAAGGTACGTTGGAAGCCAAAAAATGATATTATAATTGTCTAAATTATGTTGACGCCAAGATTTAAAAGTCGATCTTTGTTCAGTGAATTGATTGGAGCTTCCTAAAATGAAAAAACGCAAAAAGTCAAGAAAAGTGTTGTTTTTTTGCCTGAAACCATTTTTCAGGACCTACGCTATCCAAGAGCTCTTCATCGTAACGGCGATGATGGTTAAATATACTTGACAGCTAGTAATAAGTCATCATAGAACTACAAAAACACGACCCTGTACATCACTATAAATACTAAAGAGCCCAAAATCTAAAAATTCCTAATTATTGGTAAAGGAATTATAAAGCAAAAACATACCAAATAACACGTCAACCACAAAAAGCAGGTAAAAGTAATCATATAGTATCTAGATTCCATTGCTTCATAAAATTGTGTACGCTCTGTATACTGTATTATTAAATTGACAGCTTCCAAAAATCCCATAAAAATATTCTCGTAAACAAAAAATATTTGCCATCCATAAATAACGTTGAAAAGTTGCATCACTTGCTCAAATTCGTGCAAAATAATCTTTGCATCTTTCATTTCTTGAAAGACTTGCACCACGTCTTCTTCTTTAACAACCGCAATTTTAAGTTTATTCTTCTTCACTTGAAAAATCTCTTTCAATTGTTCGTTAAAAGTCGTTAATAAAACTTTAATCGTTATAACGTAAGTGTATATTAAAAGCACCGATATTACGTTATAATAAAGCAGAATTTCTCTCAAGAGAAAAGTCGTATAAATTTTAAATCCAATCCCCGCTGGTATCCACACACAAGCGTCGGTTATAAAAATTACAATCGCAACCAAATGAACAGCAATAATTTTAATTTTAAACGCAATTAAATAACCCTCGCTTGGTTGCGTGTCTAAAAAGTTGTTGATTAAAAAAATTTTCTTCACCATTTCTTGAAAAGTCGTAAAATTGGAAAAGCTCGAACGAAAAATAGTTGACGTTGCAGCTAAAACCATCGATAAGTGCAACAGTAAGTCAATAGTGATAGATATCTTCATGGACTCGTTATAAAATTCATCGAGTTTGATATAAATGGACATGGCGAAACCACAAATTAATGTTAAAATCATGAAAATTGAATAAAATTTAAATAATTTAATTTTAAACTTGTTTTTTATACCGAAAGGTTGGGCTAAAGCTAAAAAGCTCGCAATTTTATGCAGTAATTTCATTGGATAAGTATATCTCATGTTGACTGTTTTTGACTTCATTATAATAAATTGTTATTAAAAGACCTCTTTACGTGTTTCTATTTAGCTGTAACAGTCATTAAATTTATTTTAGATTAGATGATTAGTGTCGTGTACAATTAGAAATTCAAAAATATGAGTTCTTATTAATTAAAGTGTGCTAAGTAATAATTTTAATAGAAAAAATTATGAACTGTTTTTTTTGATTGTTTATTTAATAATTTACGGCCCACTTTTCATTAAAAGACAATTAATAAATTTAAAGTACCTAATGGGGAAGCCCTATGGGTCGATCGCTCCTTATTATTCTACTATTTGGTACTAATAATCAGATTGGTTCCAAAACTCATTACTCAAATTGTTTTCTAATGCTACCATTAGATGAAACCCTAGGTACTCCGACTCTTCGGATTTTGGATTTTGTTCTAATGTAGCTATGTTGTTCCTTGAGATTGAGAAGTTTGGGTATTAACTAAAGGTAGAAGTTTGACGGAAAACGTGCAACTTTTTTCTTCCATACATTAACGATTTTTGTGGACAGATATATATTATCCGTTCATTATTTATTTGCGCTACGGTTGGCTATGTTAGGGTGACAGATTCCACCCGGTATAAATTAGAAAAAAATCAGTTAGGTTAACCCTCCAGTACTAACGTGCCAGCATATAACATCCATACAAACGTCGGTCTCACAGACCGCGCTTAGTTTTAATTTTTTTTTAACCTATTTTTTACAAATTGTTTATTGCTAATAGAAATTATTTCAAATATTTAGTAATTTTTCTGGATACTAATTATAATTTTAGCAAAAAAAAAATTCATTTTAATAACCAAAATTCACTTTTATAAAAATAAACAAAAATAAAAAGATGCATAAATTAAATAAGCGATTTCAAAGGAATTAAACAAAATTTTTTAATAACTAGTAATATTATAAACAAACCTAGGAACAACACTTCTAAAAAGGGTTTTTTTGTTATCCTATTTCTATTCAAGACAAGTGGAAAAAAATAATTTTTAACTAAAAAATTTTAAAAATTTTAAAAAAATATTGAAAATTTTTAGTAACTGTTGTACTAACGTCGGTCTGTCAGACCGAATTCAATTATTATAATTGAACCATTACAAACTTATGCTTGCAAACTTCAAAAAAATGTGTGAGAGCATTTAGTTTAAAGGTACTGATAACCTACCAACCGTAGCAGTTCGTATTTCAAAGATATTAATAAAAATAAAACTCGACGGTCTGTGACACCGACTGTTAGTACTGAAAGGTTAAGTATTGTAGAGTAGCGGCTTTTATTCAATTATTGTGTTAATAGTTGGTCTGTCAATGGTCTGCCATTTTTTTGGTACTGTCAACAGCTGTCAGCCAACTTAATAGGGACTTTTTATTTTGGCAAACCAAATAATAAAAGCTCATGGCCAACCATAGCGCAAATAAATAGTCAACGGATTAGGGGCAGATGGGGTACAGAGGATCGGCGGGGCGAAGGGGGCCTCCCCAATTAGATTAAAACTAGGTGCAATATTTATACATTTTGTAGTATACCTAGCGATTCAGGTGGTTGTATTTTAAACAATCGTAGTGTGTATAAGACAACTTCAAAATTTACGCGCAGTGTTCTAATTTTTCAAATACGTTAGTTTGTTGTTAGCTTTAATATGAAACGTGGTTAATGATAGCTCATCGTAATAAGTTATTGTTTAGGTACTAGTTTAACATATTCAAATGAAAAGTTTGACCTAACATATAGAATAAGTCCGGGTAAAAGTGCGCACCTAACTTATTAGAAGTTGCAGAAAAGCCAGTTTACGACAAAAAGTAAAAAAAAACTGTTTGGACATACTACCACCATTTGTCTAAAAAACTGCATAATTGAAAATTTAAATTTTTGAAAACTATAAAGTTTCAAAAACAAAATTGAATTGATTGTCAATTCACACTTTTACCCCTCTATATGGGGCAATAATTCGCATCTGGGCGGATAAAAGAGCGCTTGTGCATTTTCCATTTTAACTTGACTTAAATGGCCCATTTCAGTAGCAAACCCTCTAAAGACAAGTACCTGATACACGCAGGTTCAATTGTTTCTAATATTCATTAATCTACAGCAATTGTATTGAAAGTATGCTTTTTAAGCTTAAGTGGTGCATCATCATTTTTACTTTTTTTTGGTTACAAGGTCAAAAAATTCTAACTGACCTATCTTACAATAAACCAACGATAAGGTAAAACCCATCTACTCCAATTTCGAAGTTCCTTTTCAAGCTAAAAGGAAAATACCCGTACTTTTAGTAGTATCGTAGTGTTCCGCTAATTTATTGGAGCAGTGTATTAGAAAGGTTCCTAGGGTAAATTACATCTAATGCAGTAATAAAAAAAGTTATGGCGTTAAATTTTAAGATTTCACCAACCCTAAACTAACTATGCACCCCCATTAAATTTATATAAAACTCAAAAATGCGGGAAAACGGCCCATAATATTAGAAAATGTTACTAAGAAAAGTTACAGCTACTGCAGTAACAAAAAAAGTTATGGCGTTAAATTTTAAGATTTCACCAACCCTAAACATTTATGCACATTGCACAATCATGGTGTTTTTGCACTAATTGACAAATGAGCTTGTATAGTTCTATAACATTCGATATTTTTATTAACGGTCTTGGAAAGTTATTCATCAGGAGAACTCACTTTAAATTTCTCTCTTCTAGGAGAGAATAGTATTGATCTAGTGGAAGAAGCCTTCTTGCACCTTCTGAGAACTATTGATCTCTCTCTTAAGACCGTACTGATCTGGGAGAGAGGACTAGCGATCTAGGAGTTTACTTTGCCGTCCGTGTCTTATCAGTACTACTGATTTTTTTCTAAGACCGACCAAGTCTAGGGGAGAGCACTACTGATCTGGGATGAATTCAAGTGACCGAGTCATATTTAGAGATCGCATTTTTTTGGTTCACACCAACATTATATTTTTGTATTTGTATTTTTTTTTTTTAATTAATATTTTCTGTCTTTGCAATAACGTCTCGTCTCAATCTGAGCAACACACGTAGGGAAAATGGTGAAATTAATTTGATGAAGTCAAACTCATTTGATGAAAACTTATAATCTTAGCCTTTAAGTACTAACACTCGGTGTCACAGACCGACGAGTTTTATTTTTATTAATATCTTTGAAATACGAACTGCTAGGGTTGGGAGGTTATCAGTACCTTTAAACTAAATGCTCTCACACATTTTTTTGAAGTTTGCAAGCATAAGTTTGTAATGGTTCAATTATAATAATTGAATTCGGTCTGAGAGACCGACGTTAGTAAAACAGTAACTAAAAATTTTAAATATTTTTTCAAAATTTTTAAAATTTCTTAGTTAAAAATTATTTTTTTCCACTTGTCTTGAATAGAAATAGGATAACAAAAAAACAGAAGAGATTTTTGCATTTACTTCAATTAATAAGTAGCTCTTTTTGGTGCATGCGGTACCGTGCTCTATATGTTCTAACATGTAAAATGCGACAAATGTTCTATCCAAAATATTTCAGCTATTGTTGAAGATGAAAAAAATATTTTTACCTTTTTAGAAGTGTTGTTCCTAGGTTTGTTTATAATATTACTAGTTATTAAAAAATTTTGTTTAATTCGTTTGAAATCGCTTATTTAATTTATGCATCTTTTTATTTTTGTTTATTTTTATAAAAGTGAATTTTGGTTATTAAAATGAATTTTTTTTTGCTAAAATTATAATAAGTATCCAGAAAAATTACTAAATATTTGAAATAATTTCTATTTGCAATAAAAAAGTTGTAAAAAATACGTTAAAAAAAATTAAAACTAAGCGCTGTCTGTGAGACCGGCGTTAGTATGGATGTTATAGGATGGCATGTTAGTACTGGAAGGTTAGAAACGTAAGTCGACATACAAAAATTATGTTATCTATTGATGAAAACATTTCATTAATTTAATGAATATTTTCATTAAACAATGAAAAATGTTTCATTATATTAAAGAACGCTTTCATCGGCTCAAAATTAATGAAATGTTTCTTCCCAACGAACTTTTTCAATGAATTTAAGCACATTTTTCGGTGAGTGTAGAGATATGGGAAAAATTCAAGTGGTTTCGGACACCGTATTTTGTTGTTTGACACATTTGTATTTTTATTTCTAAATAAAGTTTTTTTATATCCATTTTTAAAGTTTGAACAAAATCGAAAATATTTATTCTAATTTATTAGATTACTCACCAAAAACAATCCAAACCATAATCCATTAAGTAAAACGTGTTCGGTACTATCAGTACCATTACCAAAACCATCTAACATATCGCCGATATTTTTTAGCAGCCCGAGTCCAACATTTAAATAAAGTATTAAAAGTGACCATCCAAATAGTTCATTAAAAATAGCGATACTTTTACATAAACCAACGTAATATTTTCTCAAATGATTTAATTTTCGATAATAATTATTATCGTTAACTTTAACTGTATCTTGAACGTTCATTTTTCTACACGTACTTATCAAACAATTAACAGCAAATAATTTCGCGTCGGATGAAATTTGAAATATTTCAGTTAATGTTTCAACAATATAATTAAACTTATTTTTTAAAATAATTATGTAATTATTAATTAATATAATGGAAATTAGATTAAAGTAAATACTTGTCATTTCAAGACAGTAGCTTATGAGAAGAAATATATCACGTGTTGAATGTAAATAAAAAGTGAAAATACAAAGAAGAGCATAGAGAATATGAAATAGCGAGAATTGAGCCCAGGTGCGCAGGTTTATTTTAATATTCGAAATTTCTAATACCGATTTTACAAATTCATTGTGTATTTTTCCTTTGTAGATCACGCTGTATAAACTTAAAAAAATACAATAAACTGTAGTAATGGATTCATGAGCCAAATTTAATAGGAATATTGAAGTGCTGTTGTAATATCGAATATCGCAACAAAGTTTTTGATATACATCAATTACCAAAGTTACATTAAGTGCAATTAATGCACAAATTGCATTTATGTGAGCGAACTTGTAAGGACTTTTTTGAGGTGCCAAACCAAAAAATGAAACAACTGCATACAAAGGCTGTATGCTCTTATAACCGTTGTTCTCTAGAAACATCGTTAGCAATACTAAGGGTGTTATTTTTTAATATGTCAATAATGCTTTTAGTTTACATTATATATGATATTTAATTTATTAGTAGTACACTAAAAAAGTCATCCAACAACAACGATGTTTTTGCACTTTAGACAAATAAGCTTGGGTACTTTCCTCACAATAACTTTATGTTTCCCCGAGATCAATATATCAAAATGTGACACCGTGTTTCATTTTTTTTTAAACACCGTACAATAAAAATATCAAAATTTATTAGCAATTTATACGTACCATCAAACCAGCAAGCCATATAAAACACGTAAAAGCAATTACATTAAAATGAGATGAATCTATAAAATCATATTTCCATGGAGTCGTAGACATTATAATTAAATTAACAGCCTCCAAGAAAGCCATGAAAATATTTGCAAACAAGAAAAAGATTTGCCAACCAAAAATTACATTTAGTAGGCTAATTAGTTGCGTCAACTTATTGAAAATTACACGTAATTCTTTAAGTTCCACTGTAGCTTCTTCGGGACACGATTCGGATTTTTTGGAATTTTTTAAAATATTCGTTACTCTCTTGTTTAAGTAGTTTCCGAAATTTTTAAAGAACAACTTAAGCGATTGAACATAATTAAATATAAGGAATGTTGTAATTATATTGTAATAGAATGAAAACTCGCGAATTATAAATTTAGTGTAAAGGATTATTCCAACTGCAGCTATCCAAACGTATGCATTAACTGTGTAAACAACGCAAGTAATTACATGAAGAACAACTAATTTTACGTTGAAATATTTGTAATGATTTTCCCTTTCATCAGATCTTAGAATAGCATCCACTTGAATAAACGTATTAATTAGCAAATCGTATTTTTTTAAATTACAAAACGACGCTCTGTAAATGGCCGTTATGGCTCCCATTACTAACGATGAACTAAGGATAATATCGATGCTAATTATAATTGGAGTTTGTTTATTCTTGATGAACATAGCTATTTTTCCGTATAAGGAAGTGCAACAAATAGCAACGAACATTAAAATTACAGCAGTTGAATAAATTTTGAAAAATTTAATTTTTTTCCCTCGAGTTGTTCTATAGGGTGGTGTTAAGGCTAAGATGGTTGCAATGTTGTATAATGGTTTGATGTAATTTATGTCACTCATTATTACTAACTAGCACTGTTTACAACAATTTGTTGACTAAAATACAGAATTTTTTTCCAATAACGTGACAAATATTTTAATTAATAATTTACGAGTAGTATGATATGGTATTATACATAATTGTAGAGCAATATCTTTAATTAAATTAAATATTAACTTTGACGTAAAGTCAATAATAAACTGTACAACGCTGTTTAATTTCATTTTAATAATACAGAGTAGAAAATAGGAGAGTGTTGGAACTAAGCTATAACTATTTGCTGTGGGTGTGGCCCAGTTTAATTAAGTACTAGGTTGGAAATATTATTGTCATTACTCATTAGCAGCAAATTTTTAAAACATTTGCTAAGGGATTTGGCAGTGGACACACTGGAGTTATCGTCATCACCAGCTGCCAACAGAACACTACTAATATTTAAACGGCTTGGTGCCTATCGTTTTTTAGTGCAGTTGTGATTATCGATGGTTCCAGTGTGCCCGTGCCCACTTCCACTTATCCTTTCAAGATTATTGATTTCTCTCGCTTTCTTAGTATAGAGAACACTAGTGATTTCGTGTTTTTTTGAACCTTGTGGGGACTATTGATTTCTCTTAAGACCGTAGATCTAGGAAAAATGAACTTTGCCGTTCATGTCTTCCCAGGACTATTGATCTTTTTCTTAGGACTATTCGGGTCTAGGAGAGAGTACCAGTGATCTGGGAGGAATTCAAGTGGTCGAGTCATATTTACAGATCGTATTTTGTTGGTTGATACTTTTTTTTTTCTCGTTATTCTACTATTTGGTGCTAATGATCAGATTGGCTCCAAAGCTTATTAATTACCCAAACTGTTTTCTAATTCCACCGTTAGATGGGGCTCTAGGTATTGCGACTCTTTGTGTTTTGGTAGACGTTTTCATATACTGTTCAATTACGGAATGAAAAGCTTTCTCAGGAATGAGAGTTCTGTCTATTACAATTAAATAGCGGAACTCACAATCTGCATTACATTCTTTGATGGTATATACATAATGGTGCCGATTTATTAACGCAGTTAAACAAATAAATTATAAAGATAACGTCGCTACGTTATAATGATCAGTGGTTTGATCAATTGGTTAGAAAAAAAGTCCATTCTCCTCCATGTCCTCTATAACCCCGTCGTTGACTAGACTATGAGCTAGTTAACTTATGGTAGAGATTAACCATCATGGTTTTGTAGTAGTATGCCGTTTCAATGTCTATCTACTGATTAATTGGTTACAAAATCTCTTATAAGTGCTAGTGTAGGTTTGTAGAAATACCACAAAGACATGGATAGATCCTAGGAGTAGACCCAGCTCTTTTATCCTATGATTAAAGAGATCCAGCTTTCTACTCATCTTTCTAACGTGGTCTCTTTATTCTTGGCTCATCATCTGTCATTTGTTCACCCTGTATATTAAATTTCTTTTTAATATTTGCCATGTTTACACGTTTGCCAAGCATAATACAACATTTTTACATTTTGAAAGTCACTAATAGCTGCCAGCAGCTTCAAGAGTGTGTAGGATTAGTTAACACTCTTCAAATTACTACTCACCAGTGTTGTTCCAAGCCATAAACCGCTAACTAAAATGTATTTGATACCATCAAATACATTGGTACCAGTATCAGTACCAGAAGAATTTATACCATCTAAAATGGTACTAACGTTTACTAACAGTCCAATTCCAACACCTAAATTAATTATTAAAATGGGCCATCCAAACAGCTCATTGAACATATCCACACTTTTACATAAATTAAAGTGGTATTTTCTCAAATAATTTAATTTTAAACAATAATTTTTCATTTCAACTGTGCTTCTGACGTTGATTTTTCTGTACGTACACATTAAGCAATTAAAAGGAAATAATTTCGCGTTTGATGATGAAAGAAATATTTCAGTTAGCGTTTCTATAACGTAATTAAACTTCTTTTTTAAAATAATTATGTAATTAACAATTAGTGTAATTGAAATTATACATAAGTAAAAATTTACGAATTCAAAACAATAGCTTATGAAAAGAAATGTCTCACGTGTTAAAAATATATACCAATTAAAAATGCAAAAAAGCGCGTAGGGAAAATTTATTATCGAGAATTGAACCCATGTGCACAAGTTTACTTCAATATTTGAAATCTCAAATAAAGATTCTAGAAATTCCTTGTGTATTTTTGTTTTGTAGATTGTACTGTATGAACTCAAAATAATGCAATAAACTATATTAATTGATCCATAAACCAAATTTAAAATAAATGTTGCAGTGCTATCATGTTGGTAATCGCAACAAAATTTTTGATTTTGATAAATGTCAATTACCAATGTAACAGTAAGTGCAGTTAATGCACAAATTGAATTTAAGTGAGTGAACTTATGGGCACTTCTTTGAGGTACTAAGCCCGAAAATGCTAAAATTGTGTACCAGGGTTTTATGATTTTATAAGCATTATTTTCGAGAGACATTTTCAACACTACTAAGGATATTATGACGTGTCAATAATGCTACTATTGTTGAATTTATGTTTATCCATTAGTTAGCTATTTTATTATATTTCTGCACTGCAGACAAATTATAGTTTGGATGTTTAATAGGTTTTTGTTACAGCTCGATAGTTGGGTGATAAATCTAATATTCTGTCACGTTCACAAGAGAAATTAGGCCTCTTTTCGTGGATTACATAATATCCTGTGAAGTACAGCTAATTTTCCAGCCATACCTCTTATGCAGCTTCATTGAATGGAGATGAACACGCCAGTAAGAAAAAGAAGAAAAAAGTCGAGCAGAAAACAGCATCAAGATCATCATCAATCAAGATTGCAAGAGATCTGCAACCATTCACCATAAGACTCTCGAGATGGCTGGCAGCCACTATGACTAGACTCCGGGAAGTAAAAACTAAAAAGTCAATGTGTTTATATAAATTTCTTTATAGCTACAGGATTTGCAATTGATTGTCTTTTTCTATGTGTTAAAATAGATACATGTTGTCTCTTTCCAGAAAAAATATGAGCATGAATGGAAATAATATCCTGCAGAGGATAATAATAAAATAACAAATTTTGGCTGGACATCTAAAAAGTCACTTTTGTCTTCTGTAGTTAGCCGATATGCACCACCGAGCTTTCCATAATCCCAAACTCCCAAGCTAGATTCATTGCACCCCCCCTCTTTGTAAGGGCCCAGATTCACAAATTACACTAAATTGATATCATACGATTTAGAATCAAATTTTTTAATTTTTTTAGTGTTAAACGACTTCTAAGTCAGAAGTAAATCAAAAAAACATTAAATCTTTTAATTATTACTCACCACTGTCACTCCAAACCATAATGCACCCACCACAACGAATTTCGTATCAGCGGATTTCCCAGAAGAATTTACTCTATTCAAAACATTATTGACGTTTAATAAGAGGTCAATTCCGACGTTTAAATTAAGCATTAAAATCGGCCATCCAAACAGCTGATTAAAAATCAGGATATTTCTACATAAATGAGCGTAATATTTTCTTAAATAATTTAAATTTAGGCAATAATTGTTGATTTCTAACGCATCTTCAAATTGAAATATTTCTGTTAAATTTTCAACAACGTAACTCAATTTCTTTTTTAAAATAATTAAGTAATTCACAATTAATGCAACTGAAATTACAAATAAGTAGAAACAGCCCAGTGATAGAATATAAGTTGTGAGACCGAATATGTCACGTGTTGAATATATCATGGAGAACTCGGAAAGAGTAAGGAGAGCATAGATAACGCTTATTAACGAGAATTGAGCCTTGGAGCGCGTGTTTGCTTCAATGTTTGAAACTTTCAATAACGATTTAAGAAATTCTTTGTGTTTTTTAGATTGGTAGATTACACTGTACAAAATTAAAATGTCACAAAAAATTTTATTAAGAAATGTTGACACCAAACCCAGAAAAACTGTTGAAATGGAATCACTTTTGTTAAATAAATGAAATGTTCGATAAATTTCAACCACCAATGTTGTATTAACCAAAAGTAATGCATAAATTGAATTTAAGTGGGCAAACTTGGGGGGACTTCTTTGAGGTACTAGGCCAAAAAATTCTAAAAATGAGTACAGTGGTTGTACACTTTTATAATCGTTATTCTGGACAAACATTTTTAACAGTACTAAGGAATTTAAATGTCACAAAAAATTATATCAATAGGTGATGAAACCAAATTGAGAAGAAATGCTAAAAGAATTGGTCAAATTTTGATAAATTGAATTTAGGTAAGCAAATTTTGGAAGACTTTTTGAAAGTAACAAGCCAAGAAATGAAAAACTGTGTACCAGTGCTGTATGCTCTTAAAACCGTTGTTCCCAAGGAACGTTTTTAACACTACTCTGCTAAAGCTATTATTATGTATTTTATAAACTGTCAATGATATTTTGAATTAATTTATGTTATGCATTTATTTTACATTGAGCTGTAATTATTAAGCTAGGGTAATACTTTAAAACCTATTTGAACAAGCACTGTGTTTTTGTGCTAATGACAAATGAGCTTTTTTACAGATTTTTAAGAGTTCTCTATTTATTTTAGAAAATACATTTTCAATTAAAAGTTTTAGAGTTTACAATTATGCAACTAAATGAATAAAAAAATTTTTTTTCGATGCTTTAAAACCCTGGAAATTTAATTTGAAAATTCCACTGTATTCCTTGAAAGAGTAAAATATTGGTGGATCGAGACAAGTTCATGACAATATTTTGTAGATTGCTACTTTGCTACCAAACTTAAAAAGAATGTGTTGATTTAAAAAATAGAAATGAAAATTAGGTGACTTACCACACTTAAGAAGCTCCACATACACATTAAACATATACTTTCAATGACTCTATCATTGCAGACATCTGCAATGTCAATTAAAAACGTTAGAATAAATCCATTAATACTCTGCAGAATTGTCACTAAGAGACCTAGTACACCAAATAAAATTTGCCAACCGAAAAGCTCATTAAATAATGCTACAGATTTGCTCATATCGTTATACAATATTCGTAGAGAACGCACATTTAAGTGGGAATTTTCAATTTTAATCGCAACACAGCTTTTATCATTTAAAGATGAAATACTTTCTAAATTAGTCCAAATGTATCTAAATTTCCACTTTAGCAAAATTACATAATTTAGAAATAATAATCCTGGGATTATGGCCAAATAAATTTTAGTTAAATAAGCGCCTTCAATTAATAGCAACGCATAAGTGTCAACGGAGTCAACAAACGAAAATATATCATAAGACGATACTAAAACATAGTAGATGTGAAAAAATATTATTTGGAGCAAAACAAACTTTTTACACTTGAAATTGCAATATGAAATTTTTTGGAGGTAATTTAGGAAAGTTGTAAATTTTTCCGAGTTGAAAATGGTTAGGTAAATAACTGAAATATTTACGACAAGCAAGGTACAAATTTCAATCAGACAATCCAATAGCCAATAAGTTGGATATGGATATTGACTGTAAACTAACATAACGGTTAATCTAAAATCTACTACGCTCAGAATATTCAAAATTGAAATTAAAACTGTCGCGTACACTTTATTAAATTTGGATTTAATTGATAGATTTGGTACTAATGCCAAATAGGCATTTAGTTTAAACCATGGTTTTATACTATCTTGATCGTTACTATGTGCCATTGCAAGACTGGCACTTGTTTGATTTAAACCTACAAGGGAATATTTTATCAATAATAAATTGGATGTACTAGAAATTACAGGTTTGCTTATTTAAATTGATTATAACCAAAAGAAATTATTTTCGGTGGACATTAAGAAATAAGCATGAAATATCGGATGTTCAAATAGTATTTTGTTCATGAGCGGTTATAAACTATAAGACGTCAGATTGCTTTATAAAATTAATGGCGTCATGTCTTATTGAAATTATTTTTAACATTTTGGTTGTCGAAAAAGTATAGTTTATAACTCTTCTCGTTAGTAAAGACGTACTATTTGCGATTCATAGGCACCTCTAGGACTAAACGACTATTTTAACACCCGTTATTTTTGTTTATACATGACATGAGATAATAGTTACTTGTGTATTAAGGCACTATCACAAGTAGCGTGATAAATATAATTAACTTCAGTCGCCTCGTAAACAAGTGCACATTAAAGATTTTTTTCTTCAGAAATTAGGCAATTGGACATAATTTATTTTCAAGAACAATGATATTAATTTTTGTTTTTAGATTATCGATTTACTGAAATACTGTCCAATTAGCTGCTAGGCAACACAGTTCACACCATTACCGGGATTTAAATGGCGATTATTCTGGTAGTTTAAATTTTTGAATTATGGTTTATAAACTGACCTCTTAATGTTAAATCCCAGTTTTCGACCTTGACGCACTTGTGTGTGTGCCGTCATCTTAAAAAAACAGCCGAACAAAATATATCTTACTAAAATTATAATTAATTTGTATCCAGAAAAATAACTAAATATTGAAATAATTTCTATTTGCAATCAAAAAGTTATAGAAAATACGTTAAAAAAATTAAAACTGCCCTGTCTCTGAGACCGACGTTAGCGTGGATATTATATGATGGCACGTTATCACTGAAAGGTTAAATTTCAAACCATACCTCTTAACAGATTTTTAGGAAAAAACAATGAATTTGTGAATAATTGTGAAACTATAAGAGCTCATCTAAGATGCTGAAATTTATTTCAATAATTTCCAAAACTAGGTCCGAAAAAAATGACAAATATTTGGTAATGGCTTAGTAAAAGAAAGTCTAAGTACCCTTTAAGTACCTAAATTATCTGAAAATTATTGGAAAATATTTACAATAGAACACTTATTTCTTATTAATTTTAAAAAGCTTAAGAAAAATTAATCTCGAAATCCTGGGATTTTTAAAGTCCTAATCCCGGGATTTCGAGAATGAATAATTGGCTGGATCCCCGGATTGCAAACCTTAGTTGTGTAATACCGATTGTTATGCATTTATGCAACATTATGGAATTTTCATCGATATCTATCTCATTGTTTTTGGAATACATAAAGAAAAACACAGGGATGAGAACATACCCTGAAAGTTTATTAGAGCGTTTTGATTACACCATGTATAGTGTGACCAGTAGTTGTTGGCAAGAAAGAAAAATTATTTTTATTTCTCAAAAACTTTTATTTTTATTTGATTTGCTTATTTAAGAAATCCCTAATACACAACAACATTTGATTTAACTTTTTAAATATAAGGTTAAGAATGCCCTTTCTTATAAAATTAGGCCAACATGTTATTACCAATGACCCAATGAGTAATGACTCATTAACCGATTTTATGCTTCGTGGAGGCTCCTTTGTCGTTTATTACGGCTCTGCGTTTTGTTTACGAACTTTCTGCAGCATTTAGTGTGGCCAAATACAATATTTCCTTAATAAATAACTAAAAAAATTCTAGCTCCTGAACCCTGTAACACAAAAGATTTTTCCATATTGCTAAATATAAAATTAAAAATTGTTTAATTCGCCATTTTTAGAAGTTATTACAGCAATACATCAGCAATCAACAATTTCTTGCAAAACCATGAATTTTTTTGTCCTGATCATGTCATCTATCTATTTTAATTATGTCATAGTCGAATTAGCCAAGACTTTTAGTTTTTGGACTTTTAGAAGTTAGATTATGTAATTTTGACATGCTCTTAGCATTAAAATTGTTGGCATTTTACAGGCATTTTTTAACTGTTTGACATTATGTTTATTAATTATCTCTTTGAATAGAATTTTAAAATAAAAATTAAAAACAAACTCAGCTCCTGAGAAATTCAACTGATAAGATTCGTTCATTTGTAGAAAGTTTTAATATTTATTACCCGTTACCTGAAGAATTTGTTAGAATTTTACAACATGCGCACAGTTTGATTACTATAATAATTTTAATATTTAATTAATTATTTGCCCGTACACGGTATGGAGAAGTGTTACCCTGTCAAATCTAACAGACACTGCCGAAGTTTTTAAATCTTCCCATCAAAGATTCTCGTAGGTTACATTAAACTGGGCTCATCTGATGTCTAACTAATTTCAAACAGGCAACAGGACTTATAGTACTAAGGGCCAGTATTATAAACGAAGGTTGAAACTCAACCTGAGGTTGAAAGTCAACCCGAGGTTGGCTGTCATTTTAGTTTGACATAATTGGACAAAATAGCGACATTGACGTTTATTTATAATTTCAACCTACGGTTGACTTTCAACCTCGGATTGAGTTTCAACCTGAGGTTTATAATACTGACCCTCAGTGTATTAGCCAGGGGTTACCGTTGGTAACAAGAAACCTTAGTTTAAAAAATTCCTCTTTATAAAATGAAAGGTACTGCAACACAGATTCCTGATAGCGAGCGGTAGGGATAGGTTCGCGTAGATTTGGCCACGCCCCTTTAATAATTTATATATCTTTACTACTGCGTTAGTAGAATAAATACCAATTTAGGTATCTGCGCATTCCTACCACTCCCCAACATAAATCTGTCTTGCAGTACCATGATTTAAAATAAGTATTTAATTTTTAAGTAATTTATATTGTTTTGATTATTAACTACAAACAGTAGATATTTTATTTAATTGTGATGTACAAATATAACGAGCAAGTTATTAGTTTTGTGAAATAAAGAAATATAAATAAATTTGTTTAGATCATATAGTGCTTAATATCTTTCTTCTCTCGTTATGTATAAAATTTACAATTTTTAATTTTACACTTTACTTGTTAATCTGTATTAGTACAATTACATAAGAGGTAACAGTTCCCAATAGCCCTAATAACATAGTATAATCGACGTTGAAGAAGCCAGCGGCCGAAAAGTACGGACACTGGTGGGTCGCCTGCTGTGCCAACAGGATGAGTTCTTCTCTCAAGATGCGATCCTGCACGTTATTGCTCACTGCAGGTACGTCAAGCAACAAGTTGTAGCAAACTGTCGCAGTTTTCTGAGCTTCCTTTGTGGTCATATCGCACGTAACTGCCACAACTATACCCATAACCTGTAACAAATGAAACACTCAATAATTAAAAGTCGAAAAAAGATTTGTATGGAGTTTCGGAGAAATTATATTTTTCCCGAACTCATCAACAAAAATATTTTTACGAACGGATTGATAGCTATTAAATTTAATATTTAAATGAAACAGAGCCATGTACGATACTACACTTAGGTGCAAATAAATCGACCGTCTTATATGAGATTAAAAAGGCAAACATATTGTTTGATAGACTGTTTGGTCACCTTTAAAATAAGCTCTATTTTAAACTCACAATACATCTCCATTATATAATGAACCAAACACTCAGTTTTCAAGAAATTTAACTTCTGATGTAGAATCCATTATACTTTAGTACAAATTATCGCAAAGTACCACTGAATGTTTTCTGATAAACAACTTTAGGCAACAGTACCATTTGGGATGTCTAAAGAAAAAAAAGGCTAAAAGTGCGAATAACCACTATGTTACTGTTGTTTTCAGCTTTCTGGCTTGTTCTCAAAGAATAGATCTTAATAAATTTGGGCTCATTTTAAAGGCTATTAAATAACCTTTCGAACAACTTAAAACTTTTTGGAAATCTGATGTCTGATATATGAAAAAATGGATTCAAAGTTGAAAGTGTGAACTGTGAAGTGGATCGATTTATGTGCACCCAAGTTTAGTATGAATAAATAAACATTTGCATTAAACATTGATGTGGGTAGAAATTACAGAGAGTATCTTTAGAAAATTTGCGATAAAAGGAAATTTATCTACAATTTAAAAAATTCTGTTGAGCTATATAGTACAGGGTCTATCGGTTTGAACCTGGAAAAACGAGATATGTGGCTGTAAATTTCCAATTAGCTAGCCTTAAGAGTCTACATAAAGACATAAAAAAGTTTACCACTCCTAGGGGTGTGCAACATGAAGTAAATGTGCCCTCAACATTCAAAGAATACTAGCTCGAAAAGAAATGAGAATTTCGAAATTCTGATAAAGCTATTTAATAGAGCATGGGATTCTGAACAATTTATGAATCTATAAAAATTTTTGTACCAATAGTACTTTTCCAGAAAAACGCGATGAAAGACAAATAGGGATAAACCGTTAGAAATCTGAAAATTGGAAATTTTACAGCGTAGTGACTCACAAAAATGTTCGCCATTTTGTAATTAATTGTCAGATCATTATTTCGAGTAAATTTTTGGAAAGGATATGGTTTTAGCTTTAAATTGATGGGGTTATTTTTTAATTTATTTATTTTCAACATCCCTGAAATTGTACTAGAAATTTTCTTTTTCATTTTTCTGACGACTCTTTACATATTAATGTACCATAAGCTACAGAGATTTCAAATTTAAAAAATATTCTGGATATATGTTCTATAATATATTTGTAATGACATCATGCTACTAATCATGTTAAAACAATTTTCAGTTTTAAAGAAAACACCCCTTAAATATTTCAACTTTTTTGAATTTTATTTTTTTCTTGTAATTAAATTTTTAAGAGGCTGCGTAAGATGGAAAAATGTAATTTCCAAAAAAATAAATATACGGTTTTGTAGGTAATTCATCGTGCTTTCAAATGATGTATTTAAAATATACTCTACTTCATGTACTTTCTACGAAATTAAGATGAAGTGCCGCGCGTCTTAAAAAGGACACTTTTATCGTAATATTGACGGCATTTTTTACGTAAACGTTATATCTTAAAAACGTTTGCGGATAATGAAAGAGGATATTTCAACGTTTCAGTTCATCATATTAAATATTGATTTCTGACTACCTGTTCCGAAAAAAGAACCGCGAAAAAACTGTTTTTTTCGATGATCCTGAACAAAAGGCAAAAACAAGCTACATTTCGTAAAACACCATATGTGGCTGAAAATTTTAAATAAGCTTGTATTGAAAGCCTAGAAAAAGAGGCAAAAAAGTTTTCCACTCTCAGAGGTGTGCAACATCGAGTGGATGTGTCCTCAACTGTTAAAAGAGTAACTGGAAGCATAATGGAAAAATCGAAATTTTGTTATAGTCAATTTATAGAGAATTAAATTTTAAACAATTTTTATATCTATGAAATTTTCTGTATTTGCGATAGTTTTACCGTAAGCTAAAAAAGAGACATTTATATAGCCTTAATATCAATGTAGAGCACAGGCTGGAAAAACAACATATGCGGCTGAAAATTTGAAATAAGCTAGTATTGAAAGCCTAGAAAAAGAGGCAAAAAAGTTTACCACTCTCAGAGGTGTGCAACATCGAATAAATTTGCCCTCAACTGTTAAAAGAGTAACTGGAAGTGAAATGAAAAAATCGAAATTTTGTTATAGTCAATTTATAGAGAATGTAATTCTAAACAACTTATACATCTATGAAATTTTCTGTACTTGCAATAGTTTTTCCATAAACGCGTCGAAAGAACCATTTATATAGCCTTAACATCACTCTAGGGCACAGACTGGAAAAACAACATATGTGGCTGAAAATTTGAAATAAGGTAGTTTTAAAAGCCTAGAAAAAGTGGAAAAAAGTTTACCACTCTCAGGGGTGTGCAACATCGAATAAATGTGTCCTCAACTGTTAAAAGAGTAACTGGAAGTGTAATAGAAAAATCTAAATTTTGTTTGGGCCAATTTATAGAGAGTGCAATTCTAAACAACTTATACATCTATGAAATGTTCTGTACTTGCAATAGTTTTTCCGTAAACGCGTCAAAAGAACCATTTATATAGCCTTAACATCACTCTAGGGCACAGACTGGAAAAACAACATATGTGGCTGAAAATTTTAAATAAGGTAGTATTAAAAGCCTAGAAAAAGAGGTAAAAAAGTTTACCACTCTCAGGAGTGTGCAACATCGAATAAATGTGTCCTCAACTGTTAAAAGAGTAACTGGAAGTGTAATAGAAAAATCTAAATTTTGTTTGGGTCAATTTATAGAGAATTAAATTCTAAACAATTTATATATCTATGAAATTTTCTGTACTTGCAATAGTTGTACCATAAGCACCACGAAAGGAACATTTAGATAGCCTCTACATCAATTTATATAAAAAAAATTAAATAAATTAGTTTAAAATTTCAATTACATCTCTTTTTTTATCTTTTTTAATCCTCCTCATTTACAGTAACCGCTAAATCGAAAAAAAATGTTAAAAAAGCAGAATGTTATTATTTTGGCAGCTGATTTAACAGTTTGCAGTTGTTAAACTATAATTTTGACATCATATTTGTAATCAGCGACCCCAAAAATATAAAGTACCATGTCCTTATCAAAAAATAATTGGATTTAAAAAAACGCCCCCTAAAAACAATATATGGGTGGGATCTACCCATGTTGCACACCCCTGACGATGGTAAACTTTTTAGCGTCTTGTAGTACATATCAAATAATGCCCAAATCCAAATTTTCAGCCACATACGTTTTATTTCCAGGTCGATGCCGATATTCGCCTTTGGGATCTGTACTAATAGGCTAAATTACAAAACAAATTATTGATGACTTGGGCGCACAAACGATGCTAATTTTTCCCACAACCTGGGCGGAATCGTAATGATTCTTAAACCAGAGGGTGGTATTAAAAAACGTATCGTTACAACGCCATAAAAGGTACGTTGGGAGCCAAAAATGATATTATAATTGTCTAAACTGTGTTAACGTCAAAATTTAAAAGTCGATCTTAGTTCAGTGAATCGATTAGAGTTTCTTAAAATGAAGAAAATCACTCGAATGAAAAAAACGCAAGAAGTCAAGAAAAGTGTTGTTTTTTTGCCTGAAATCATTTTTCAGGACCTACGCTAGCCACCTGACAGCTAGTAAGTCATCATAGAACTACAAAAACACGACCCTGTACATCACTATAAATACTAAAGAGCCTAAAATCTAAAAATTCCTAATTGGTAAAGGAATTATAGAGCAAAAACATACCAAATAACACGTCAACCACAAAAAGCAGGTAAAAATAATCATATAGTATATAGATTCCATTGCTTCATAAAATTGTGTACGCTCTGTATACTGTATTATTAAATTGACAGCTTCCAAAAATCCCATAAAAATATTTTCGTAAACAAAAAATATTTGCCATCCGTAAATAACGTTGAAAAGTTGCATCACTTGCTCAAATTCGTGCAAAATAATCTTTGCATCTTTCATTTCTTGAAAGACTTGCACCACGTCTTCTTCTTTAACAACCGTAATTTTAATTTTATTCTTCTTCACTTGAAAAATCTCTTTCAATTGTTCGTTAAAAGTCGTTAATAAAACTTTAATCGTTATAACATAAGTGCATATTAAAAGCACTGATATTATGTTATAATAAAGTATAATTTCTCTCAAGAGAAAAGTCGTGTAAATTTTAAATCCAACCCCTGCTGGTATCCACACACAAGCGTCGGTTATAAAAATTACAATCGCAACCAAATGAACAGCAATAATTTTAATTTTAAACGCAATTAAATAACCCTCGCTTGGTTGCGTGTCTAAAAACTTATTAATTAAAAAAATTTTCTTCACCATTTCTTGAAAAGTCGTAAAATTGGAAAAGCTCGAACGAAAAATAGTTGACGTTGCAGCTAAAACCATCGATAAGTGTAACAGTAAGTCAATAGTGATAGATATCTTCATGGACTCGTTATAAAATTCATCGAGTTTGATATAAATGGACATGGCGAAACCACAAATTAATGTTAAAATCATGAAAATTGAATAAAATTTAAATAATTTAATTTTAAACTTGTTTTTTATACCGAAAGGTTGGGCTAAAGCTAAAAAGCTCGCAATTTTATGCAGTAATTTCATTGGATAAGTATATCTCATGTTGACTATTTTTGACTTCATTATTTATAATTGTTATTAAGAGACTCTTTTATGTGTTTAGGTGTAACATTCGTTTTATTTTAGATTAGTAGATGAGTGTCGTGTACAATTAAAAATATGAGTCTAATAACACAAGGCGACAAATTTAGAATTGATAATTTTTTTATGGATTAAACTGTACTTAATCGAAAGGGTATGCATATTGAAGCTCAAAAATAAAAAAATAAAAATTTTTTTACGAGTTGTTTTTGAGATAATCCACAATTTGTGATTTTTTTACCATTTTTTACCATTTGTTTTTCTCAAAAACTACTAAAGGATGCTAAAAAATTCAAAGTTTATGTTAAAGAAAACATTTCAATCTTTCCAAAAAATATTTTTGAATTTTTGAAAAAAGTTCCAAAAGTTCAAAAAAAAAGTTCTAAAATTTTATTTTTAATTTTTTTAGAACTTTTTGAACTTTTTTTTTTGTTTTTTTACTTTACCTGAAAAGAGCAATTTTTTTTACACAAAATAGTTAAAAATTAGGAAAATCCTACGAGTCAATAAAATATGAAGCTTAAGATTAAAAACAAAAGGAAGATTTGTATACAGGGTGTCCGGCATAAACCTCCGTTCCTTGAAGTGGGTGATTTGTGAGCTCAAAATAGAGTGATAAAACCGAATTTACCTTAGTCCAAAGTTGTTTGCCTACCAAGTTACAGCGCTTTGAAGTTCTTCAAAAAAAAATCGATAAATAAGCGTAACTTTGGAATTAAAAGTGATGGAACAACGAAATTTATGGAATATACTTTTCTTGATGAGAGGAAAAACTTGGTAATCAGTAAAAATCGATATGATTCTTCTGAGGTGGTTAGTTGCCCCTCCCTCGATGTTAACGCACCCTTAACTTTTTGTTTTTAACTTTTACTGATTACCAAGTTTTTCCTCTCATCAAGAAAAGCATATTCCATAAATTTCGTTGTTCCATCACTTTTAATTCCAAAGTTACGCTTATTTATCGATTTTTTTTTGAAGAACTTCAAAGCGCTGTAACTTGGTAGGCAAACAACTTTGGACTAAGGTAAATTCGGTTTTATCACTCTATTTTGAGCTCACAAATCACCCACTTCAAGGAACGGAGGTTTATGCCGGACACCCTGTATACAAATCTTCCTTTTGTTTTTAATCTTAAGCTTCATATTTTATTGACTCGTAGGATTTTCCTAATTTTTAACTATTTTGTGTAAAAAAAATTGCTCTTTTCAGGTAAAGTAAAAAAACAAAAAAAAAAGTTCAAAAAGTTCTAAAAAAATTAAAAATAAAATTTTAGAACTTTTTTTTTGAACTTTTGGAACTTTTTTCAAAAATTCAAAAATATTTTTTGGAAAGATTGAAATGTTTTCTTTAACATAAACTTTGAATTTTTTAGCATCCTTTAGTAGTTTTTGAGAAAAACAAATGGTAAAAAATGGTAAAAAAATCACAAATTGTGGATTATCTCAAAAACAACTCGTAAAAAAATTTTTATTTTTTTATTTTTGAGCTTCAATATGCATACCCTTTCGATTAAGTACAGTTTAATCCATAAAAAAATAGCAGTGTCGCCTTGTGTAATTTATTAAAGTGTGCTAAGCAATAAATTTAATGGAAAAAACTTCGAAATGGAAACGGTTCTTATAATTATTTAGTTAATAATTTACGTCCTACTTTTCATTTAAAGACAATTAATAAATTTACGGTACTTATTAAGGAAGCCCTAAGGGGCAATCGCTTCTCATTATTCTACTATTTGGTACTAATAATCAGATTGGCTCTAAAGTACATTAACCCTCCATTCAACGGGTGAAGCCTGTGAGTGCAAGCAAAAGTGAAAATTGTCTGTAACTTAAAAAAAGAAATACTTTTTACTGTAATATTCTGTCTACCTTCTTAACTTGTAATAACTCATATCATCAGCATTTGATTTTCAAATTTTTTCAAAAAATGAATCCTCTAGGACACAGTTTGTTCTGACAGGCTTCACCCGTCGGTTCGTGTAACTTTGTGATAACCGATTATTTTTGTTATAAAGCATTATTTAAGCGCAAAATTTATCTGCAGACCATAAAAAATAATTGGTTTTAAGTTTCAATGCTTGTTTGTAAATTTTTTGTTTAGGTGACAAGTGCAACATAAGCAAAAATTCTTATTATTTTTCCAGTTTTGTAAGGCTTGGTTATGTATTTAGTACGTTGAAGCCTGCTATTTCAGTGAAGTTTAAGCCCTTGCAGTTTGTGTTGAGAATTTTATAATTTAATTTTTTTGTAATTTTCTGCTTATTTGATCAATATACTAAATATGTATTATGATAATCAACTTTATTTTCCTTCAATGTTCATAAAAAACAGTTTTCAATAAAAAATGTCAAAAAAGGATAAAAAATTTAAAATTAAAAAATAATAACTAACAAAAGGACCTACGCTTTAATTCTTCTGTAAAATAATGAAGAATAAGGTAGATTTTCAATTAAAAAAATTTCAGTGCAATTCTTGCATCCTTACTATTTTTTAGCTATAGATATAAAGTGAGCGTAACAGGCTTCACCCGTTGGCTCATGTGATTCTAGACCCACCCGTTGAATGGAGGGTTAATCAAATTGTTTTCTAATTTCATCGTTATATGGGCCCCTAGGTAGGTAGTGCGACTTTATATTTAGTTATGTAGCTCCTACTTTTTGTCAGCTTCTAGGTCTCATCTCATTTAAATTTAAGGACTGTTGTATAGTTGTAGTCCAGTCAACAAACGCTCTAAAAATGTTTGTGGACCAAAAAAAAATGGTGGTTGTGCCAAGTTTGAGATGCCTAGAAGTGCTTCACTAGTTACAGTTATAAATGTTAATAAGAATTTCATCATGCATTTTTGAATTTTTTTTCCGTAAACTTGTTCCTTAGTTACTAATAATTATCAAACGCGTAAGCATTTGCACCCAAAATTATGACATAAAATTTCTTTTTTAGCTAATTGTTAATGTTTTGTATATGCAATTTACAAAAAGTGGTTTAAAAAGATGATGAGGCAAATGCACACTTTTAACAATATAAACTTTGATCTTCAGGGTATTTAGAACTAAATAAAAAAAATTTCATCAAAATTTGTTCACACGTATTTACTGTAGGGTTAAAAGACTAATTTTGCTTTAAATTTTGTTGCTTTCATTTATGTTGCTTAATGCCCTTTTTTTTGTTAGTTGAATGTTTAAAAATTGTTTCTCACAATTTTGCTTAATGAATAAATTAGGAGTTTTTGCAATAACAATGTTAATTTAGTATGCGGAATCTCGGACCGATGTTAGTACTAATGTTACTCCACTTCATGTTAGTACTAGAAGGTTAACCCTACAGTAAATATGTGAAAACAAATCCCACCAGTTGCATACGTTAGGCTTCTCAAGCCCATAGTTTATTAGCTCTTCCCGTCATAGTTTGATAATTTTTTAAAAACTTTTTATGCAGAAAATGATCATTAACATTTAGAAACATAAAATATTTATAAATTATTTTGGTGATCAAGTAACTACAAATTAATAAAAATTAAAACTTATTACATAGCATGCGCATAACTTACACTTTTTTTATTTTAGGTATAAAAAGCCACTTTGAATTTAGAAAAAACTAACACAGACTAAGCTAAAATAAATTACGGGAGTACATACGTGAGGGTGAGGCCTGACAAGCTCATTTGCTGTTCTATGCGAAATTTAATATACTTGCAATAATTATTTAATTGTATTTATTATATAATCTTACACTTACAATCAAAGTCGAAAGGTATATTAAGTTTCATAAATTTAGTTTAAAAAATATACATGGTACAACAAAAAGAAAATGGCGTGGGCTTCTCAAGCCTCACGTAGGTATGCTCTGCAGGGTTAATAAATATTTCTTTTCATTGGTATTGCGTCCCGTCTCTACCTAAGTAACCGATGCTAATGAGAGAATTGTTGTAACCCCGATTTTTAATGTGATACTGGTAAACACAATGTTGGTAAAGCGGTTTCTAAAGTCATTCGACAAAATCGAAAATACCGAATCTAATTTCTTTGATTTATTACTCACCAGTATCAATCCAAGCCATAATCCATTCAGTAAAATGTATTCGAGACGATCAGTATCATTAGCAGAATTTAAACCATCTAACATATTACTGATGTTTACTAAGAGGCCTATTCCAACATTTAAATTGAATATTAAGATCGGCCATCCAAAGAGCTGATTAAAAATCAAGACGCTTCTACATAAATCAGCGTAATATTTTCTCAAATAATTTAAATTTCGACAATAATTGTTAATTTTAACTGTATCTTTAAGGTTCATTTTTGCACACTTGCATATCAAACAATTAAGAGCAAATAATTTGGCGTCAGGTGAAATTTGAAATGTCTGAGTTAAAGTTTCTGCAATATAATTAAACTTATTTTTTAAAATAATCACGTAATTAATAATTAATATAATTGAAAATACACATAAATAAAAATTTGCTATTTCAAGACAAATGCTTATAATTAGGAATGTCTCACGTATTGGAAACAAATAAAAACTGAAAATAGAAAGAAGAGCGTAGATAGTATTAAACAACGAGAATTGAACCCAGGTGCACAGGTTAACTTTAATATTCGAAATTTCTAATAGCGATTTTACAAATTCCTTGTGCATTTTTGCTTTATAGATCACGCTGTATAAATTTAAAAAAATACAATAAACTGTACTAGTGAATCCATAAGCTAAATTTAAAATAAATGTTGGAGTGCTGTAATATTGGATACCGCAACAAAATTTTTGATATAAAACAGTTACGAAACCTATATTAAGAGCAATTAATGTGCAAATTGCATTTATGTGAGCGAACTTGTAAGGACTTTTTTGAGGTGCCAAACCAAAAAGTGATGCAACTTCATACAAAGGTTGTATGGTCTTATAACCGTTGTTCTCAAGAAACATCGTTAACAATACTAAGGGTGTTAATGCTTTTAGGGCAAGTTTGTTAAATTCCATGTTGACATATTTATTATAATTTAATTTATTAGTAGGTATAAGTAAGTACTAAAATAATAATTCAATATCAACGATATTTTTTTTACTTTTAACAAATAAGCTTGGGTGCTTTCCTCACAGTAACTTTACGTTTTCCCCAGACCAATATATCAAAATAGAACACCGTATCTCATTCTGTTTGAAACACCCTGTACAAAAAATTATCAAAACTTAATAGTAATTAATACGTACCAACAAGCAAGCAAGCCATATAAAACACGTCAAAACAATGACATTCAAATGAGATGAACCTATTAAATCATATTTCCAAGGAGTCGTTGACATTATAATTAGATTAACAGCCTCCAAGAAGGCCACAAAAATATTTGCAAACAAAAAGAAAATTTGCCAACCAAAAATTACATTTAACAGGCTAATTAATTGTATTAATTTGTTGAAAAGTACTCGTGTTTCTTTAATTTCCATTCTAGCTTGTTCGGGACACGATTGGGATTTTTTGGAATTTTTCAAAATTTTTTTCACTTTCTTGTTTAAGTAGTATGTGAAATTTTTAAAATGCAACTTAAGCGTTAGAACATAATTAAATATAAGGTATGTTGTAATTATATTATAATAGAATGAAAAGTCGTGAATTATAAATTTAGTGTAAAGAATTATTCCAACTGCAGCTATCCAAATGTATGCATTAACTGTGAAAACAATGCAAGCAATTACATGAAGAACAACTAATTTTACGTTGAAATATTTGTAATGATTTTCCTTTTCATCAGATCGTAAAATAGCATCCACTTGAATAAACGTATTAATTAGCAAGTCGAATTTTTTTAAATTACAAAACGACGCTCTGCAAATGGCCGTTATGGCTCCCAGCACTAAAGATGAGTTAAGGATAATATCTATGCTAATTAGAATGAAACTTTGTTTATTCTTGATGAATATAACTATTTTTCCGTATAAGGAAATACAGCAAATGGTAACGAACATTAGAATTACTATAGTTGAATAAATTTTAAAAAATTTTATTATTTTCCCGCGAGTTGTTCTATAGGGTGGTGTTAAAGCTAAAATAGTTGCAATGTTGTATAATGGTTTGATGTAATTTATATCACTCATTGTTACTAACTAGCACTGTTTAAAACAATTTGTTGACTAAAATACAGAATTTTTTTCCACTAACATGACAAACTTTTAATTAATAATTTTAGAGTAGTGTGATGGTATAATTAATACATAATTATAGAGCATTATCTTTAATTTAATTAAATATCAACTTTGACATTAAGTTATTAATAAATTGTACAACGCTGTTTAATTTCATTTTAATAATACAGGGTGGAAAATAGGAGAGTGTTGGGATACAATTTTTTTGTAAAATCGAAAAGAATAATTTTTTTAAATTAAAAAAAAATTGTTTTCTTCTATATTTCCTATACAAAATCTACAGTGGTACCCGGGTACCACCTTCCGCCCGTTAAAGGTAAAAAAATGGCACCCCGTACCTCTAGACAAATGAAATTTTCGAAACATATGTAAAATGAAATAGTTGAAGTATTCCTAGAAATTCAAATTGATTTGATGTCGCAAAATTTAAATATTTCATATTTTATATGCATAAAAGCTACCACCGTCACCGTCACCGGGTACCACCGTCAGCCATATACCGGTTAAACCATTTGAGTTTTTAAAATAATCGAGTTTTCAAATTCAATTGTCCGAGAAACGTACAATCTCGTCTCGAGTCCCGAAAGGTTAATCTTGTCTCGTAACCTATTTAGAACTCTCGTCTCGATTATCGTCTTGTATTACAAATCATAGTACCTACATCACTAATCATTAGACTCTGCGAAGAAAGAGCTAACGTGTGTAAGTATATGAATTTCTTGAACATTACCAGGGGCATCACTACTGGGGTGTGGTGGGTTCGAAGCACGCAAACCCCGGTCTTGCGCTGACACTTGCTTTCAAATGCAAATCCAAATACAAAATGTAAAAAGACTTTAAAATCAAAAATATTGAATGAAAATTTTTAATTGTTACTCACCAATGTTATTCCGAACCATAATCCACTAACCACCCCAACGTATATGAAACCATCAGTTATTTTATCCATAATGTTACTGACGTTTGACAGCAGTTCAATTCCAACATTGAGATTAAGAATTAATATTGGCCATCCAAACAACTGATTAAAAATGGCGATACTTTCACACAAATCAACGTAATATTTTCTCAAATAATTTAATTTTAGACAATTATTGTTAATTACAACCGTATCTTGAACGTTGATTTTTCTACACGTACATATCAAACAATTAAAGACAAATAGTTTCCCATCCGATGAAATTTGAAAAATTGCATTTAAACTTTTGACAACGTAATTAAATTTCTTTTTTAAAATAATTATGTAATTAATTATTAGTGTAACTGAAATTATACAAAAGTAAAAACATCCAAGTAAAAGAAACTGGCTTATGAGAAGGAATACTTCAAGTGTTGAGTAAGCATAGAAATTTGAAATTGAAAGAAAAACGTAAATAATACTTATTAACCAGAATTGAACCCATGTGCGCGTGTTTGCTTTAATATTTGAAATTTCTAATAACGATTTTAGAAATTCCTTGTATATTTTTGCTTTGTAGAGTACACTATGTAAAATTAAAATATCACAAAAAATTATGTTACAGGATCTTGCAATCACACTTAAAATTAATGTGGAAACGCTACGATAATTGCAAATTAAATATATTTTTTGATAAATTACAAGTACTAATGTTGTATTGAGTACAAGTAATGTAGAAATCGATTTCAAGTGAGTAAACTTATGGGCACTCGTTTGAGGTGCTAAACCAAAAAACGCCAAAACTGAGTACAAGGGTTGTATACTTTTATAAACGTTAGCCTTAAGGTACATTTTTATCAGTACTAAAAGGGAATTATTGTATAAACGTTATAAAAATAATGTCAACGCTTTTTAATTATTACAATAAATTTTATTGAAGTTATGTTTATGCATTCACTTAATGTAAGTGCATCATTAGCACATTAAAAATAATGAAAAAATAGCAATGGCCGCATTCACCGGACGTAGCGCAAACGGATAGCGATACAATAATTGCTACATCACTAGTGCTAACTGTCGTGCTGTAATTTTGTTAAGTGAGCAGGTATCGAGATACTTTAGTATAGTTCAGTTGACGTTAGCTTTTGTGTGGTAATTTATTTATAAATGGAAAATTTAAGTAGTCAGTAGGGCTGGGTAAAGTATCGATACTTATTCGAAGTATCGATACCTTAGGTGGTATCGAATAACGATACCGAGGGTCGAAAGTATCGAGGTATCGAAAGTATCAGGTATCGAAAGTATCGAGGTATCGAAAGCATCGAGGTATCGAACGTATCGAGGTATCGAAAGTATCGAAGAATTGGAGTAATGAGAACCTACCTACACTTGTTCCAGCGGATCGTTGCCGGTGCAAAACTCGGCTAAGTACGCAAAAACACGCAACACTTTCGTGTTCAACTTCAGTGCCTCATTAGTGCTTCTTAGTGCCTTAAAGACCGCTTTTCTATCTTTAAGGGTTTTTGAGTTATTGACAAATAGATTTCTGTCAAGTGTGAAGTTAGCACCAACACTTTCGAATTTCTAAAAAATTTTTATTCCAAAATTAAGGACCTCGTTAGTGCTTCTTAGTGCCTTAAAAACAGCTTTTTTATCTTTTGGGACACATTTTGGCCCAGTCCGCCGTCGAAAGGTTAACCCATATTGTTGTATCATTTTATTTTGGTAAGTAAGTTTGTAATATTGTTCCCATTGCAACGTGATTTGGGACTTAAAGTAAGGAATTAAGTCACTATGTGTGAATAAGCTCGGAATGAAGATTAGTTCCTTGAATTGAATAATTTGGCAAGGATATCTATAATATACATTATATTTTATACCAAAATGGGTCTTCACCCAGATGAAGACAATTGTGACTTTGCTAGATTCAAGCAGGAATAACATATCGACGCTGTCAATGCAATACCTCGTATCTACAAAATTACTGAAAATGGGTTTCTTGCGATTTAATGTTAAGAAAGACATGATGATACGCGTATGCATAAAAATACATACTACGCTTCCATTGGTCTAAATTTAGTCATGTGATTAACAAAATGCAATACCTCGCATCTGTGAGTCCAAATGGAAGATTTTAAAGTTTTAAATGTTCTTATTTAGAAATATTAATTTGTTCTTACGAAGTATTGCACTGACAGCTTCCATATATGAAGAATGTTTTCAATTAGTGCATTTTTATGTTTATTTGAACAATGCTTCAAGGATAATAAAACACTTCTAGAATTTGATAAAATGATCGCAGAAGATTACAGGCCTTTGCCTCCAATTTAATATAAATAATACTACTCACCATTATAGTTGAGTACCATATCCATAGAAGAATAAAATATTTGATACCTGGTTCAGAACCGGTTCTCATCAGCAAGATATTGACTGCTCCTAACAAACCTAAAGCCATTGAAACGAGCAGAATAAAAATGTGATATCCGAAACAAGCGTTGAAGCTTTCCACCCCTTTACTCGTAGATGCGTACAACAATTGCAATTTCTGTACCTTTTTAGTTGTACTGAGCTCTGTCATGAAATTTACCGACATGGGGAGCTCAAAGATATTTGTTAAATTTTCGCGAACGTATTTAAATCGGCGTTTAAGAAATAAAACGTAATTGATTAATAAAACAATTAAAATAATTACGTTGTAATTTATATAAAGTCTAAAGCAAACAACTAAAACGTAACCATGACGAAGAGAACAAAAAATCCAATAAAATTCAAATGATAACCAAGTAAAAAAATACAGGTGAACTAAAACTAATTGGACCAAAATAGTTTTCTTTAAAGGTGTGAATTCTTTAACGCTAGTTTTCAAAAGTATTTTAAGAAAATTACCTAAGTTTGGTGATAGGGCTAACTTGATAATTGAAATGTTTATAAACTGGGGTAATAATAAACCCGATGCTAAACTAATTAATTATTTTAGACGAAAAAACTGGAAATGTGTTCTGTAAGCATGACAACATACCGAAACGTTAAGGGCGGAAGATACTCTAACTTAATTCGTAACAACTTAAAAATTTAAAATAGGCAACACAACTTACTTGCTTTTTTGTGCTTCGTCAATATCGTAGGAGGTTATGTAGCATAAAATAATAAAGAAATACATAACTGTACCCATAACAATAGAAAGAAACAAGATAAAGAAAACAAAATTAACAAGCAGGTAGTACTCGTACATCTTTTGTGTACTACAAAGGGGACTCAATAGATTTTGCATTGTATAATTATTATCTAAAGAAAAGTGAAAGTAACTACCCGTGTTTATGCCATTATCAAAGATAAATTAAAACTATTTTATTATCAATCATGGTATTAATTTTATTATAATTTTATGCCAGTGTTTACATTTCTGAATTTCTCAACTAATTTTAGTTCTGAAAATGAATTAAAATGATGTAAAAATAAACAGAATGTACTCGTAATCATTTTAGCTTTTGGGTGGGAATTTTATTATAAATGGAAAATTGAAATAATCAGATATATTTATTTCACTTTAATAGTGGCATTTGAAAGAAGATATCATGCTCTAACAATACCTGACGTTTCTTAGCGCTACTCGAACTAAAAGCTAGTTTGATTACGGCTTTATAATGAATAAATTGCTGGATATAGATAATTTTATTATGATTTACATATACACCTAAAATTTAGAATAAAATAAAAATAAAGTACAACAAGAATAGATATGGGTCATTCTTTTACAAACCGCACACCAATTTAAACTTGACATTTTAGAATCGCCCAAAATTTTTTTATAGCCTATATTCATAAAATTACTTGATCCGTATTTCAGGATTTTGCTGGAAAAATTTATTTTCGAAAATATTCACATACAGTGTCCGCAAAAAAGTCTGCACCATATGGGATTTTTTTTTATTATGCATGTTTTTAGAAAATAGTTTTTGGCATCAATGTCTGCATGAAATAAAACCAAAATGGTGCCAAAAATATTAGCTATGTCATTTACGCAACACCGCGAAATCGTCTCTTGAAAGTTTCGATTGCCCAAAAATGCTCTTACTTTTCAAAACAGAGAAAAACATCATAAGGGAAAATTGTTTCTATTCACCTCAAGATACTAGATACAAAATTTAAGAAAAAAATATTAACATTTTCATTTTTTGGTTTTCTTGAAAATTCTCACTTATTTATAATTTTCCGGAGTTCTTTTCTTTACATTTAAATTCTAGAGATCCACTCTGATCCAACGAGATCAAAATATTACGTTTTGGTCTTAACTTAGTCTAATTTTGGGACATAAAAATATTTTCATTGAAATTGATAGGACCATCTTGGACTATTTTCCCGCCTCTGAATTCTTCTTGGGAAATATTTTAACCGTAGAGGTCACATATTTTAGAAAAATATCAACGAATTGTAATTAAAATAAGAGCTGACAGATAGAGGTCCCAGATAGAGTACTACATTACATATTAAATAAAATCCATATTAGTTTATTGTCTGGATATTTAGGGTAAATTTAGACATCATTTGGGACCTCTATCTGTAAGCTCTTATTTTAATTAAAATTCACCGATATTTTTCTAAAATATGTGACCTTTACGGTTAAAATATTTCCCAAGAAGAATTCAGAGCTGGGAAAATAGTCCAAGATGGTCCGATCATTTTCAATGAAAATATTTTTATGTACCAAAATTAGACTAAATTATAAACAAAACGTAATATTTTGATCTCGTTGGATCAGAGTAGATCTCTAGAATTTAAATGTAAAGAAAAGAACTCTGCAATATTATAAATAAGTGAGAATTTTCAAGAAAACCAAAAAATGAAAATGATAATATTTTTTTCTTAAATTTTGTATCTAGTATCTTGAAGTGAATAGAAACAATTTTCCCTTCCCTTTTCCCTTTTCCCTTGCGGACACTGTATGAATTTTCGATAATTTGCAGGATTTTTTCCAATCTTATCATACTTGAAATTTATTATCTCCAGTTGTACTGATCGGATCAATGTCGTTTTCTGTTATTTTACACTTTATTACGTTAGCTTTAGAAGTGTATTAAAAAAATTTTTTTTTGTTAACAAATGAAAAATAATAATAATTTAATTGTTTAAATAGTTTTAACATGATCGCCCCCAACTTGAATTAATTGGAAAAAATATCATTTTGTTCCTTATTCTCTAATCTATAAAAATCATTTTATAAAAACGTGGAGCCTCTATTAGATCGAAGTTATTAAATATTTTGGAGCGCTGGGCGCATTGATCCGATCAGTACAACTGGAGATAATAAATTTCAAGTATGATGAAATTGGAAAAAATCCAGCAAATTATCGAAAATTCATATGTGAATATTTTCGAAAATAAATTTTTTCAGCAAAATTCTGAAATACGGGTCAATTAAATTTGTTGAAAGATACAGAAAAAATTTTTTTATCACATTTGAAGAAGTCAATTTTTTTCCCTGGAATCCGTGCGGTTTGTAAAATAATGACCCATATCGTCCCCACTCTGACAAACTCGCGGATCTGCAAATTTGGCGAAATTGAGTTTGATAGTGGATTTGAATGGTAGAAGACCAATGCACATAATACTGAAATTTAAAATTTGTATCTTATTCCGTTACTTACATACATCTATTTTAAACTCTAAAAACTGCATAAATCTTGGTTTTTGACTACAATAAACTCGCAAATACGCTAAATCTCTCAAAAATATCATAGAAATGAAATAAAATGAATTTTACAGATACAGATAAATTTTTGTTTTTCGTTTTTTGTCTCCTGTAAATTCGCGATTTTGCAGATTCGCGAGTTTACCAGAGTAGGGAGATGTAACTGAATGAAATTATAAAAATTTTTTTTCTTCTTCTTTTGAGCATTTTTTATTAGCTCTGAATCCCTAGCTTTTAAACCTCGAGGAATTAGCGGATCAGCCAGCTCCGGTAGCATACAATTAAGAAAAAATTCATTTAATTGTGGCAACATAACGTTATTCCAAAAATCCACGTCTTTTAAAATTCTAATCACTTGTATATCTAAATCTGTATATAAAATTAAGTCACAATAAGTTCTATCTAATATATTTAATTGGCCTTGAATGTGATGAAAATATTGGTGTTTATATATAGAGGATTAGACTAATCTTTCCGCTTAAAATCTGCTCTTTTTTTATATTTGTATTATCATTGTTTTTGTTTAGATTGATTAGCTGCCGAGTTTTAAGCATAAAAAAAGTATGACAATAGCGCTTAAAATGCATCAAAATAACACAAAAATGAAATAAGTTTAAGAGGAAATAAGCACTAAGCTAGAAATCCGCGCTCTATAATTGATCATCTACCAAATCTACTTAGTACCTTTTCAAGTATTTACATTTAATAAGAAATTGAAAGTAAAATACGTTTTTATTGTAGGCGTTTAAGTTTAGAAAATGAGCACGGACAAAATAGGATTATGTCCCTTTTTTTGCAGGTAAAATGCCGAAATTCGAGTACTCTTCTATCCTTTATTAACCTCTGCCGCACCACTTTATTTAGTACCCCAATATTTTATTAAACTATTTTGGATAAATACAGCCTTAATTAGCCACTAAATACAAAATTTTAAAATTATATCCTGACATAATGATGACGTCCATGTATTAACAAACTTTGAAACAAATTGGACAATTAGGTAAGATACTATGACTACTTTTGTATATTGAGACATATAAAATTCCAATAAAATTGCATTATACAAGTTCCATAATAATAAATAAAATTATAAAATATGTCATACCCTAGAATGAGAGATTCTCTATAACATGATTTAAACGCGGATTTAATTGAACTAATATTAAGGCCGTAAATGTCTAAAAATCTATCTCTTAAACTATAATGATTATGACTTTTATATTTTACAAATATTAAGTACAGCTCTAGTTAACATTCCTCACATCATCAATTTATGAAAATAAATTTTTATAAGCCAGAAAAAATTGATTAAGTTCTACAATTTCTGCGAGTATCTTCCGTCCTTAACGAGGAACAAAATAAAAATGGAGTAATATTTATGCACATTTGAGTTAGATGAAAAATTTGAAGCAATCCCTAAATATGAAGCAATTTGATATAAGGGTCTTATGGAATTATGCTCTACGTTGTTAAAAATTATTGAGGACATTATATTGTTTTCTTTTCATATCACAACTGATGATAGCAACTACAACTCGTAGAAATTGCGCTACTGACACACAAGCTTTTCAACTTTTCAACTTTGTTTTTCATTTAATGGAAAATGCATTATGTTTTTGTAGCATTTAGAAGAATTACAGTAATTTGAAGTTTTAATGCGTGGTTATAAAAGCTCTAATTTGTACAAAAGTGCATTTAAGTTTTATAATTAGGGATTACTTTGATTTTCTATTGATGTATACATGTATAGGTATGCTGGCTGACATGTAAAGTTCGAATGTGTCGATAGGCCCCTTCAAACACTTTCCTTCAGATGGAGAGCTTTTTTATTTATACGTGCGGGACTAGGTACAAAAGTCATCTACTTAAGCAAGAAGATCACAAATATTGCGAACATCATCATGAAAAGCTAATAATAATAAACATCCACGCTATACGTTGAGCATCTAAATCGTTACTACCTATATGGCTTTGTGATCTACAGAGTGGTGACCGTACCTCTCGGTCATAGGGATTTAACATGTAAAATCATACTTTTGTAAAATTCCGCTTCCCAATTGATTTTAGAAAAAAGTTTTCAGATAATAGTTTTAGAGTAATGAAAAACATACCATAAAACAAAGGACCCAAACGAATCCATTTATAGCAATTATTTTGACGTCTTCTGCATTTTTGTCAAGAAATATTTTAGCACTTTCGGTGTTTGCTACAATCGCCACATTAACGGCACATAAAAAACCAATCAAAATAAATTGATATATGAAAAATATTTGCCATCCAAATATTTTATTGAAGATTTCTAACACGCCCATCAGCTTCAAACGTATTCTACGAATTTCTTCCATTTTCTTTACAACCAGCATTATTTCACATTCCCTTCTCAATCCTCCTACGGTTTCTTTTAATAAGTAATGAAAACTTTTAAAATAGAATTTTAGTATTACTGCATAACAGTGAATTAGCACTACTAAAATTGAATTAAAATAAAGTAGAACTTCTTGAAAACAATATTTTAAGAACTCTTCTAATCCATAAATTGGTATCCAAATGTAACCATCTGACACAATAACGCTTAGCGCTATTACATGAACAATAAATATTTTCTTCGTTTGTGCGTTATTAGCGTTTGAATTTATTTGTAAGTAATTTCCGATATCCGTAAATAATTTTGACATTTTTTTAAACTCTCTCAAGTTGCTGAAACGCGCTTGAAGGATGGCTGTAACAACTGAGATCTCCATGGATATGTTTAACATAAGAAGAACAACTCCGCTTACTTCAGCTATGTATTGGTTATCTATTTTTATTTTATTGACGTAAATGGAAACGCCAACTATTAGAGCAAACATCAACGTGGAATAACACTTAAAAAATGTAATTTTGTACGATTCGTTGTTAAATTCGTAAGGTGGTGCAAAAGCCAAAATATTGGCAACGAAATGGATGGGTTTTACGTGATCTATGCGATGGTTCATTGTTAAACACTAATTTTAAAGCTTACACGCCAACAGAAAAGACGCAACTAAAATTATAATGCAATTATAAAATATCGATTAAAATTCATTAGTGCAATTAATTACATTTAATATGTTTCTATTCAAGGATAATAATAAATTATTACAGAGTCATTGATAAGTAATGTTGCACTTACTTTTTTGTAATAACTTATAGTGATATCGATTTACAAATCTTTTTGAGGGGTTCAACTTGAAAAAACCCTTCCAGCATCGACTATTGAGAAATAGCTGGTATATTGATTGGAGATGGTTCATCAAATATCCTACATTGACCACTTAATTATTCAAATTAAACACCACCCCTTGAAAATTTATACTTTCATTTGGACTAATTGCACTATTTTCTGTCCAGATGGAATAGAATTTTTCTATTGGTCGAATTTTGAAAATACGGTTTAAAACAATCACAAAAGAATTGATATGCGTGAACCGTATTAGTCAATTTATGGGGAGTGGCTGAGCTGTTTCTGTTCCCTGGACAGCCTATAGCTACAAGTTCGATAAAGCAACCCTAAAATACCACGTAAAAGATAACATTCAACGATTATACCATCTAGCTCTAGAGTGAAGAGCACATGGCATTTGCAGTATTCTCCAAAGGCGTTACATTTCAAGAGCTTAACATTCATCAAGCTCTTCGTCAGAGAGTCGGTGCTCAACCCCCAATGCTTCATTTTAAGACCTTAATACGGAGACGCTTCTATTCTCGTTTTTAAGGTTTTGTCAGGTTATAATATAGCCTGACACAATATGTTGCTTTTAAACAGATCTTAAAAATACCGCTGTAGGCTTTAAGCTTTTGGAAGTTTACGAACTATAGAAAAATTTGCCCCCCAATTTAAAATTAATTAATAATATTCGTACTCACCATTACAGATCCTGACGCTAACGATAAAAGAACAAAATATTTGAAACCTGGCTTGAAGCCGTCCCCGGCGTGAATAACCAAACTATTGATTGTTCCTAATAAACTCATACCAATTGAAACAAACAAAACCAATAATTGATATCCGAAACAAACGTTGAAACTTTCAACCCCATTACTCGATTTTATGTATAAAAATTTTAATTTTTGCACTTCTATAATGGTACGAAGTTGCGTCGTGAAAATTTTTGATTTGGGGTTCTTCAAAATATTTGTTAAATTTTCGCGTACGTACTTAAATCGACGTTTAAGAAACAAAACGTAATTGATTAATAAAACAATTACAATAAACTTGTAGTATGATAAATTAACTCTGAAGCAAAAAGATAAAAGGTAATCAAGAGAAGGGCAACATAAAACACGATACAATTCAAACGATAACAAAGAAAAGAAATACAAATGAAGCAAAACTAATTGAAACAAAATAGTTTTCTTTGAAGGTGTAAATTCTCTAACGCTAGTTTTCAAAATTATCTTGAGAAAAACTACAAAGTTTGACGATAGCGATAATTTAATAATTGAAATGTTTACGAACAGGGTTACTAGTAAATCTGAGGCTAAATTAAATAACTTTATGGTGAGAAAAGTCCGAAAATATCTTGTTTCGCTGTGACAATACATTGAGACGTCGATGAGGAGCAAAATAAAAATGGAGTAAATTTTATGCAGGGTCGAATTTGAATAATTTGAAACAACTCCGAAATATGATGCAATTTGATATAAGGGCCTTATTGAATTATGCTCTACGTTGGTAAAAATCGAGGACATTATTGTTTTATTTTAATGAAGCAACACGCGTGAAAAATGCACTACTGACACTGATTTACATTTTCAAAGTTTTAAATATTTTTCATTTAATGGGAAATGCATTATGTTTTTGTAGCGTTTAGAAGGAAAGTATCATGAAATTTTAATAAGGTTAGAAAGCTTCATTTAGCTTAAATTGGCATTTAAATGAATAATTAGCTGACCAGTATAATTTTGAATCGTCCTCCTGAAGTGTTCGAGGTAGAGTAATCCCAACGATAGAAGAGCCTACCACGTGATTACCTTTAAAATTGTAAACTGGGCTCTGAAAGCCACTCTTCGTGCAGATTTGGTCACATTTATTATGGAGAATTTTATTACATTTTTAACGTTATAACACAACACAAGCGAAGTTATTTAATAAACAGTGAAACAGAAACTTGCAAAAGTCAAAATTTTACACAAAGTCGAGTAATAAGTGCCTTCCGGTCAAAATTGAATTGACACATTTTATACACAAACTCACAGAAATAGTTTCGACCGATTGAGAAAAAAAATTGCTGTTACAAAACAAGTCCGAAAATCAGGATAAATTTTGGTTCGTTGACTACACTATTTCTTTATTTATAATTTGCTAGCCTTGTAGTTTTTGGTCATGGTTCGTACCAAAACATGCGTTGGCCACAATTTACACTGATTAAGCCAAAACAAGCCCTACTGCCTCGCCTAGAAAACAGAACACTTTTACTCCTGATAAAACAAACAACTTTTCAATTTTACGTTAAATTTTTCCACAAAGTTGGTCTTACTCTCCTTTAGCTTACTACGGCTTGCCTATTTATTTTAGAAAAAAATTCATCAAGTAAAAGTTTTAGATCATAAAATTCTTCATGTAATCGATGAAATAAAATTAATTTGGAACGCAAGAAATGTAATTTGAAAATCTTGAAAATTAGCAGAAATATCGAATTAATTGTATACTGTTACCTATATAAGAATGCACTGAGCTTTTGTTGGATTAAGGGGCGGTTTTTCATTAAGCGCTTAAACTAAGTTCGGAGTTTAAACTCAGTTTGGTCGGAATAGTCCGTTTTTCAATCACCGATCAACATAAACGGAGTTCCGCTTAAACGGCCGAAGTCGAGCGTTCAAGCCACTGAACTAAGTTTGGTGATGGAAACATAACCTTCTTTTTTGTATTATTGTATTTATGTCAAATTATTTTTAAATTTTGTGTGGTTATTCAAAGTTATTCTTATAAGGTAAGTACTTCATACATACTTAATATTTATTTAAAAGCACCTAATTTTTTGTTAGTTTAGATATATGGCAGAATTTGAAGACTGAATAGTTTTCAAGCCACGATTAGTATTTTTTAAATCATATTAACCAAACAGACCTCGAGTAATGATGGAAAAGGAAGATCGCTTACCAAAATGCAATGATCATGACATTTTTGCAAGGTTTTGTTTGTCGAAGTAGGTAGTTCGAAAGTAATCGATGAAGTTTCAAAGGTAATTGCTTCACCGAGAGGTGAGTTTGCCAACTAATCACATATTGATAATAATGTAATGCTAATGATTGTTAATTTATTACAGAAATAATGGTGCTTCTATCAAAAAGGTTTTTGATTATTGATGTTGGTGGTTTTTATGGGACAGATGACCATTGGCGACTATGTAGAATTTAAATAGTAAAAGGATTTTTCACAAATATAAAATATAACCAATTTGCAGGTTTAAAAGAAATTTCTAAAGTCCAAAGTAATTTATAAACACAAGTGCAAAGTACTTTCAGATTTCTGAAAAACAACGATACAAAATGACTTTTTATTTAAGTATTTAAAAATTACTCATTTGAAGAATAAGACTGGCCGCAGACTACAGACTTTTAATCGGCCGATAGTTAAGTCGGTTGCTTTAATTAGCATTAAGGCAAACGTGAGTGCGCACACCTAACGATTCGAAATCGCATATATTTCAATACAAATTCAGCAACCGACTAAACTATCGACCGATCAAAAGTCTGTAGTCTGCGGTGCCTCTAATTATTTATTATTAATTTATTAACAATTATATGTTACAACCATTATTAGTTTAGTACTTTTTAAATATTCCTTCCATTAGCAAACTGTTTTTGAAATTAATAAAAATAAGGTAGTTTAAATTGTTTATTGTACTTAATTTAAATCTGTTAATACAAGAGGCATTAAGTTTCAATTAATTTCCAAGTTGTATCATCAATTAAGTTATGTAGAAGTTAATTTTGATTTAATCCATCTTGACTTGGCCAACCGTTCACCACACATTGTTCGACGTTTGGTTGGAGATTTTTATTCCGGGGTGATGCGAAACTGACTAAAATAAAAAGGAAATTAATGCTTCGAAATAAACTAAGAATTTTACTTACTTGAATAACCGTTGTCATTTTGTTTAAATGCGATTAGCTCTACATCTGTAGAGCAAATCGTCTTCGTAACATTTGAAGTGTGTATTTACCACAATCTACTTTTTCACTTTTGTTTAATGAAAGTCGAGAAATGGGGTACAGCAAAAGCGTCTTCCTCTGTAATTTCATATGGCTAATTTTGGACACATTCCTTCGAAGGGTGGCCACGACTTGTAAAGTTGTGCAGTTGGAGTTATAGCCACTTCCGATTTTCTGTCACGCTTCATCTTTGGCTTTCGAAGCAGTCGGTAGTCTTGTTTTCGACCACGTTTCTGTGGTGAGAAACCAATTTCACCTATTTGTTTTTAAATAAACATTATTTTGTAGTTTTGTACACATTATTTATTATTATTTATGTACTTACCAATAAGCTTTCTTCTGCACCAATAAAATTTGGATCACGTTTGTTCATTTTATAATAATGTTTAAGTTCAAAAGTCAAAATAAATACACAACACTTTAATAAACAGAAGCATTCGAATTTTGAAACTAACCTCACTCTCTCATAATAATATGCGTGACATTAGCATTGGTACGACTATTTCAACCATTATAGCGCTACTAAAACGTGAACTTCGTTTACGCTAACTAACCATTGAAAAACGCTATACACGGTGAACGAAGTTCAAGCTCCGAACGGAGTTCGCTTGAACGTACGTTTAAACTCTTATTGAAAAACTGCGCCTAAGTCGAAGTCCATAGGATTTAGTTCAGCTTTCAAGGTCGTCGTTAACCAAATAGTCTTAAGCATATTACTAGGGTCAGTATGAATATAAAGTTAAAGGTCGTCCGCATAGAGATGACAGGAACAATGGAAAAGAGAGTTTAAAAAGGAATTTAAAAAGAGAAATTAGAAAAGCGCCAAAGATAGGTCCTTGGGGCACCCCGCAGTCTAATATGGTTCAAGAAGAATGCCTGTTAGCTTCTAATCGATTAAGATTGGATCTAAGCAAGTCAAGCTGTGTGTATAAGTAAAAATTTGAGTATGATAGTCAGAGTCACCACCCTTGTAATCATCAGTAACCTTAAAAATGATTCAGTTGAAACTAAAAACTAGGTGCATCTTTTTTCTAGACGTACAAAAAAAAATATTTTAAAAAGCAGCTAAGAAATTATTTATACATAATTATTGAATTAACTTACTTACCAAAAGTACAGAGGTCCACAAAATCATTACAGCTATAATTTTAGTAATAGTTCCATTATCCAAATCGACATTATACAACAACAACTTAATAATGTCATTAATGCTCCCGAGCATTCCAACACCCACACATAGTAAAAACAATAATATTTGCCAACCGAAAAGCTGATTAAATATAACAACGGCTTTGCTAAGATCAATATACAATTTTCTTAAAGAATTGACTCTTAAATGTTCGCAATTTTCGGTTTCAATTGCAACGCATCTACTAGTAATTTGTATTATACGACTTTCTAAATGATGTATTTTACAAATTGAAGATAATCCAATGCTTTCTAGATTTAACCAAATGTATTTGAATTTCCACTTGATTAAAATTACGTAATTAATCATCAATAATCCTGCCATTACAATAAAATGAGCTAAAACTATCGATAATACTTCCTCTTGTAATTTCATAACTATTGCATATGATAATACCAAAAACAAGTATAAATGCCAAATAATTACTTGTACCCAAACATATTTCTTAAATTTGCCGTTATAATTTGAAATTGTTTTGAGGTAATTTATAAAACGTATAAATATTTGCGATTTCAAAATTGTGACATAAATAATTGAAATATTAATCGAAATTACGCCAAAATGGAAAGCAAAGGCCTTGAACACTGTTTGATATAGATCTGGTTGATGGTTCCAAAATAATATTGCTTTTAATCGAAAATGAAATATAACCAAAATATTCAAAATTGAAATAATAATTACTGCATATATTTTATTAACTTTGGAATTTATTGCGAGGTTTGGTATTAAGCCCAAATACGCGTTTAGTTTATACAGTAGTTTTACACTGTCGTCAATAAGTTCCATTAAGAAACGAGCACTACTGCTTGATCCAAAGTTAAGCTAGGTAGGTACCTTATACCTATTAGTAGGTACTAGAATTAAAAATGAATTATTACAAGTTAGTAGAAGTGCTTTTAAGGGAAGAAATAAACTACTTAAAACAATAGATTAGTGTAATATAAAAGTATGAAATTACTAGACTAAATGGTTTTTTCAACATGTGTAATTTTCAGGCCATATCTACCTAATTTGTGTACGAATTCATATAGTATAGACATTTATTTTTTATTACAACAAGAAATTCCAAAAAGAATGGAACACAGCTTTGTCATAGATCTCAGACGGCACGTTGTGGACCTCAAGTACAGAACGTTTATAAAAACCACTACCTACGCGTTTTAGGCTCAGTTTTTCATTGGGAGTTTAAACTACGTTTCATCTGAACGAAGTTCAAGCTCATGCGCCGTAACTCGTTTACGTTACAGTAAAAGTATACAGCGCATGAGATTGATCTTCGTTCAGATGGAACGTAGTTTAAACTCCCAATGAAAAACTCGGCCTTAGTAAAACAATGCAGTTTTATACCCTCTACCTGTAGGTACCTATGAAAATATTAACATAATTGTTGTACTTTACCGATTCCACAGCTACTGACTAACATTCTTCTTCTTAATAATATTCTTCTGATTATATTCTTTTTGTTTGGAACTTACAAAAAGATTCGACAAAATCTAGTTTTTCTTATAGGATCTTTTTTCCAATGCACATTTAGGTTAAAGTAGTTTTGACGAATTTGGTAGAACATAAAAGTTCCTACAACTTTCGTGTGTACATTTTCTTTTGCTACCTTTTCTTTCTAAAAGGTAGCGAGATATAAACTCGTAAAAATGCTTTAATGCATTCAAATGGCGTATCTCAAGCAGGGGATGGCATTTAAGAGTTTTTAATTGAGTGCATCACTTTTACTATGTTATTCTAATCGCCCCCTTTATACCATTAAAAAATATTTTGAGTGATTTTGCATATAAAAAAGGTGGGAAAAAGCAACGTAACAAGGCCACGTTTATTATCGATTATTCAGAAAAATGTTTTAAAGAAAAGTTATTAGGCTAAAAGTATTTCACTTGTCTGTTACCATTAACTGCTCATGCGTAATGGCGCGTGGGTTCAGAAGCATTCGTTTGACAATAATTGATTTTAATAAAGTAAAAAACATTGGTTACCAAGATGTTCTATGAAATGCCGCTCGCATTAAATAATTTAGCGTTTGAGCTTTGTCTATTAGAAGAAACTAAAGTTAGATCTGAAGCAAATAATGCGAACGAGGACCATCACAGCAATAATGACGTTGTAGTTTGGAATGAGTCTTTTGCTACGAATTCTTACTAAATAAACAACCCACTACTTCTTGATATTTTTTTATATCTCTAAAGGTTTGAGAAACTCGAATAAATAAAAAATAAATGTGCAACACGACTCTATAATGTAGTGAAAAAAAATTAGTTTTACGAATTTATTCACTTACCATAATGATGGAGCTCCACAAAAACATTAAACATGCCAATTTGATTGTACCGCCAATATCTTCAACATTGTTATAAAATGCTAGAATAATGGCGTTAATGTTTTCAAGCATTTCAACAGTGACGCCTAGTATAAGAAGTAATATTTTCGCACCAAAAAGTTCATTAAATAATGTAACAGCTGTACTCAAATCAATATAGGATTTTCTTAGAGAAACCACTATTAAGTTGCAATTTTCGATTTCAACCACCACATTATATGTATTATTAACTTGAGGGTAGATTCCACCATTTATAGATGTATCGATACTTTTTAAATTTGTCCAAATGTATCTGAATTTCCACTTGAGTAGAATTACGTAATTAATTATTAATAATGTTATTACCATTTCAAAATATGTAGTTATTACTATAAAGCCATATACAAATACTAATTCAGCAGTCCAAATTTGCATAGTATAAATTTCAAGAAGTAATACTAGTAAAAAATAAAAGAAATGAAAAATAATTAATTGAAACCAAACAAATATTTTTAATTTCGAATTGTTATTTGAAATTGTTCCAAGATGATTTAAAAACGTTATACATTTTTTATAATTTAAAATTGTGACGTAAATAATGGAAATATTTATTTGAATTAAGCTCAAAATGGAATTTATAGTTTCGAGCACAGTTTCGCTTAGATTTATTTTATCGGTATAATATAATAGTATATTATAATACATGTGTATAAGAAAGGCTTTATCGCATTAGCGACGAAAATTACAAGCGCGAGCTTGCGAGTGCTTGTAACGGCGCGTATGCGATAAAGTCTACTTATACACGAGTATTATACGCTATTTTTTATTATAATTGCAACTAAAACCTCTATAAAAGAGAAAAAATCTGTATTTAAAATTTGAAAATTAAGCGTGCCGATTTTGGATATATTTGTTGCCACAGAGATGCTTTGTGTTTACATTGGAGAACAACAGTCACACAACAGATGGAGCACTTGTGCTATAAAGACGATTTTATGAACGCTTTTTAGTGTGAAATTGGCAGATTATAATGCAAGTATAATTTAAAATAATTTTCAATGCGAAAGCCACTACACTTAAAATATTAAAAATCGAAATGAAAATCGTGGCAAAACTCTTATTAAATTTGGATTTAATTGATATGTTTGGTATTAATGCCAAATACGCGTTAAGTTTATATAACGGTTTTATGCTATTTTGATCGTTATTAAATTCCATTACGAAACAAGCACTTATTTGAGCTGTGGTTAAAATACTATTAAAATAAATGGAAAACAGTTTTCTTTGTTCAAAGTTGGAACAATAATAATTGAGTATGAAATACTCTTGCTTCGAAATCGGATATTATCAAATGATTACAAACTAAATAAAGGTTTTTTAAAATTCATAGAAAAACATTAAAGAACCTCATACTTACCAAGTGGCTTTTACACAATTATTATACAAGTGAATAGGACAACATGGCGGGTGATCGTAAATAAAATGATTGAAATAGAAAAATGAAATTAATAATAATTGTAAATGATACTTTTCTTAATAAAATATTGGGATTAGTTATACAAAAAGGCATCAGCAGTTAAATTTTAAAACATTATGTTTAATATTATGTTTGTGTAAAATATTATTTTGTTAATTACTCCACAACCGCTTTAACCCTTAACTACTGACATCCTATTTTTGGTACAATCTCACTGAGCGCCGGTCATAGTGACCGCTTGCTATACTTTCTTGTTTAATTTGGCCAAATTTCTCATAATCGTTATTTTTATGCAAGATATGGTTAAATTGGAATATAATAAGTAAGATATAGAATGAAAATAATGAACCTTCATATTTTAATCACTTTAAAAAACTAATTTTCAAATTAAAGCGCATTTCCCTGCATTTACGTTAGAGCAACAAAATATTTTAATATTTTTTAATGTGAAAAAAATATAAACAATCTAATACGAATTTTATAAAATAATAGTTGTAAAATTATACTAACAACAAAAAATTTTCAAAAAGGCTTCGAAATCTCAAAAAGCACGATAGTTCAAAAATTACAATTTTTGTTTGCAACTTTTACATGATCGCGTATTATTTTCGGCTTAATTCTAAGAAATTTCGACAGTTTGTCCTTTTTATGCTATGGATGAATGAATTGAAATATGGTAAGTTCTAAAAAAAAAAATAGCGAAACTTTATATTTTAATCCCACTCTCTGCACTCTCTGCAGTCAATGTACAAAATTTGAGCTGTCACTGGTAGTCATCTGCAGTCAATGGCAGCCATAGCATATGCAGTCATAGGCAGTCAACTGCAGTCAGTGTACAAATTCAAAACAGTGGTTGACCCCTCGATCAAGATGTATCTATGATAATTCATCAAAAATATCTAACATTTTTCACTGTAACATAAATATAAACAATTAATAAACAATATGATGAAGATGATTAAAAAATTTAAATAATAACATAAAATTTCAAAATTTGAAAGATTTGGTTTTTTAACCTTGCTACTTTGCTTTTTCGCTTCTTGCTACTTCATATGCACGAAAAGTATCACTAATACTGAGTGCGATCATGGTGACCGCTTAGGAATTTCAATTTCTAATAAAATTTAAACCAAAGGGCCTACAACAACTTTCTTGCACCTAGGTACTGAGAGAGTAGTGACTTGAAGGTACTGAGGTGCTGTGGGCTCTATTTTGAAGGGATGGGTACAAAAAATAGAAAGTCATGGTGACCGCACATCAGTCCTTAAGGGTTAACTATTTAAAAAAATTTAAATCTGACGTGCAATAAAATACATTCTCAAGTGGCTAAGAAATAATTACAACATAATTATAAATTTGTCAACTTACCAAAGGTATAGAGGCCCACAAAACCATTACAACTATAATTTTAATAATTCTTTTGTTATCGAAATCAACATTATACAACAATAACTCCATAATGTAGTTAATGGTCGTAATCATTCCAACAGCCATACATAATATAATAAATAATATTTGCCAACCGAAAAGTTGATTAAATAAAGCAACGGCTTTGCTCAGATTAATGTACAATTTTCTTAAAAAATGAACTCGTAAATGGCAATTTTCGGTTTTAATCCCAACACATCTACTAGTAATTTGAATTATACTACTTCCTAAAGGATTAATTTTACCAATAATTGAAGATAATCCAATACTTTCTAAACTTATCCAAATGTATTTGAATTTCCCCTTGATTAAAATTATGTAATTAATCATCAATAATGCTGCTGTTACGAGATAATAAATTAAAATTGTCGTTAACACTTTTACTACTACTAGTAAATAATTGTTTAAATTTATAATAATTGCATATGATAATACTAGAAAAGGGTATAAATGCAAAATAATTAATTGTAACCAAACATATTTCTTAAATTTGCGATTAGAATTGGAAATTGTTTTGAGGTAATTTATAAAATTTATAAATACTTCTGATTTTAAAACTGTCACGTAAATAACTGAAATATTTATGGAAATTACGCCAAAAATAGAAATTAATGCATTGGTCACCGTTTGATGTAGTTGTGGATTATAATTGTAAAATAAAATTGTTTTTAATCTAAAATGAAATAAAATCAAAATATTAAAAACAGAAATAATAATTACTGCATATATTTTTTGATTAAAGGAATTTATTGATAGGTTTGGTATTAGGCCCAAATACGCGTTTAGTTTATACAGTGGTTTTACACTATCGTTAATAAGTTCCATTGGGAATCTTAGCACTTTTGTTTTATTCAAAGGTAAACTATCTACTACTAGTATTAGAAATAAATAATTACATAATGATAGCAAAATTGTACTTTTATTTACCCGTTGAAATTGTAACCAAAAAAATGCTTTTAAGGGAACAAGGTAATATAGAATAGTGTAACATTAAAGTATGAAATTACAGGACTAAAAGGTTTTTAGAGCGAGTAACTTAAATTAAGTTATTATTTAATCATCTAGTTACTTAAATTAATTAAGTAAAAGAGCATAAATTTTCCTACATTTTAAGAGATAAATGAGATTGCAATTAAAGTGAATAATAAATCAATGCAATAATAGTTAAAAAAGGTATCGTTGTTTAGAGAACATTGTGAGAATTACGATAGTAAAAAAATTATATCAAACGGGGCCTAAACAACGCCAAAATTAAATAAAACAGTTTAAAATAAAATATAAGTTATCAGTGATAAAATTCATATTCAAGGTTTTTTATTTAATTGGAAATAACAGTGGTACCGTATCATTCTTTTATTATGTCAGAGACGTGTAATCATTGTCAGTCTAGAACTTCTGGCAGGCAGAACGTTAGTTGCACATCTTGTGCTTTCGTCTGGCATCCTAAATGTGTTGCGCTGGACGCTGACACAGTGGACTCCAATTGGAAATGTATGGAGTGTGTACCTGCACCACAACCTACTCTTGCTGATGTGATGAAGGAGATTCAGGAAATTAAGGCATTACATCAGAGTATGGCTCGCTTAATTGATTCTTCCCACGAAAAAGCTGACGAGACCAACAAGCTTATTCAGAAGCAGGGCGCCCGTATTGATAGTTGTTTTGCAGAGATAGAGAAACTCGCAGCTGTTAATGTGCGCCTGGAAAAAGAAAACCAAGAACTTAGAGCGTTAGTTAACGACCAGCAGCAGTATTCGAGGGTTAACTGCGTAGAGATCAGGGGTGTACCTGAAATGAAAGACGAAAACGTCCTTACCACCGTGACTCAAATTGAGGCGGCAATAAATTTTAAGATGGAGGATGATTTTAAGATAAGTATGGTGGGTGCGGTTCATCGACTCAAACAAAGGTCGTCGGACAATGGGGAGCCGAGAGGTATTATAATCCTGAAGTTTTGTAGCCGCCTGGATAAGGAGGATTTTATTAAGGCCAGAAGGATCAAGAGAAATCTTGTCACTAGCGAGGTCGACCTTTGTTCGTCTGCGAATGTTCCTTCAAGAACCATTTATGTTAATGAGTCACTTACTGTCGCTAATAGATTTTTATTTTCAAAGTGCCGTCAATTCAAAAAAGCCAACAACATCAAATATCTGTGGACGCGCAATGGTAGAATTTTTATGCGGAAGTCTGACGAAAACAGAGTATTTTTGATAACTAGTATAAACGATTTTGTAGAGGTCCATTAACTTTAGTGATGGTTCATTCAACTTTTATTACCAAAATGTGCGTGGTGTAAACACTAAAGTAAACGTCTAAACGATTTTAAGATTAATCTGCTTTCGGAGGACTATGCATGACGTCATTACCCTTACAGAGACATGGCTGAGTGAGAGACAGGAGTGGTGGTGAATTGCGTGGTGGAGGCGTGGAGTAACTCCTTTAGCTTACTACGGCTTGCTTATATATTTTAGAAAACAATTCGTCAAGTAAAAGTTTTAGATCATAAAATTCTTCAAGTAATCGATGAAATAAAATTAATTTGGAACGCAAGAAATGTAATTTGAAAATCTTGAAAATTAGCAGAAATAGCGAATTATTAATTGTATACTGGTTACCTATAAGAATGCACTGAGCTTTTGTTGGATTAAGTAGAAGTCCGTAGGATTTAGTTCAGTCGTTAATGCTTTTAAGATCGTCGTTAACAAAATAGTTTTAAGCATATTATTAGGGTCAGTATGAATATAAAGTTAAAGGTCGTCTGCATAGAGATGGCAGGAACAATGGAAAAGAGAGTTTGAAAAAGAATTTAAAAAGAGAAATTAGAAAAGGGCCAAAGATAGGTTCTTGGGGCACCCCGCACTCTAATATGGTGCAAAAAGAATGCCTGTTAGCTTCTAATTGATTAAGATTGGATCTAAGCAAGTCAAGCTGTGTCAATAAGTAAACATTTGAGTATGATAGTCCGAGTCAGTAAGTTAAAGTCAATTGAGTTGAAGACAAGAAGGGTACGATATTACCCTTGTAATCATCAGTAACCTTAAAAATGATTCAGTTGAAACTGAAAACTAGGTGCATCTTTTTGCTGGACGTACAAAAAAAATATTTAAAAAGCAGCTAAGAAATTATTTATACATAATTATAGAATTGTTAACTTACTTACCAAAGGTACAGAGGCCCACAAAATCATTACAGCTATAATTTTAATTATAGTTCCATTATCCAAATCGACATTATACAACAATAACTTCATAATGTAATTAATGCTCCCGAGCATTCCAAGAGCCACACATAGTAATAGAAATAATATTTGCCAACCGAAAAGCTGATTAAATATAGCAACGGCTTTGCTAAGATTAATATACAATTTTCTTAAAGAATGGACTCTTAAATGCCAATTTTCAGTTTCAATTGCTGCGCATCTACTACTAATTTGAATTATACGACTTTCTAAACGATGTATTTTACCAATTGAAGATAATCCAATGCTTTCTAGATTTAACCAAATGTATTTGAATTTCCACTTGATTAAAATTACGTAATTAATCATCAATAATTCTGCCATTACGAGAAAATAAGTTACAAGTAACGTTAATACTTTCTCTTGTAATACAAAATTATTTTTGTTAAAATTCATAACTATTACATAAATATATGATAATAACAAAAAAGAGTATAAATGCCAAATAATTAATTGTAACCAAACATATTTCTTAAATTTGCCGTTATAATTTGAAATTGTTTTGAGGTAATTTATAAAACGTATAAATATTTGTGATTTTAAAATTGTGACATAAATAATTGAAATATTAATCGAAATGACGCCAAAAAGGAAAGTAAAGGCATTGATCACTGTTTGATATAGATCTGGATGATGGTTCCAATATAATATTGCTTTTAATCGAAAATGAAATAAAATCAAACTATTCAAAATGGAAATAATAATTACTGCATATATTTGATTAACTTTGGAATTTATTGCGAGGTTTGGTATTAAGCCCAAATACGCGTTTAGTTTATACAGGGGTTTTACAATGTCGTTAATAAGTTCCATTAGGAAACGAGCACTATTGCTTGACCCAAAATTAAACTAGGTAGGTACCTATACCTATTAGTAGGTACTAGAATGAAAAATGAATTATTAGTCCAATCAGCTTAGTGATTTTCATAGGGGGTCAACCTCTAACTAATTAGTAACAGGACGGGACCACTTTTAAAAATTTTCATTTGGTGAGTAAAAACAGGGGAAAAAAAGTCTACCGTTTTTTTTTGCATACATACAAAGTTATAGGCCATTGAAGAAAAAGAGGGTGTTCTGCAGTGCTTTTTTGCTAAATACTTGAAAAGGAAACCAAATATCGATAAAATGTAAAGGACCAATCTTGTTGAGCATAAAATTACTAACAAAAAATATGTTACATGTTTTGAGTTTTGAGAATCTATTAAGGTGGTACGACCGTTTTCTTAAAGTAGTCATTTTTCCAAATTGTTAATTAACAAAATAATGTTTTAACCTATTTGCAACGCAATTACAATTCTGAAAAAATTCACCTGTTATCTGACATTGTTAGAGAAGATATCCTATGAGTTTCAGATTGTTTCAAGCTCATTTGCCTAAATTATGGTTTTTTTTCATTAAAAAAAAGGATTTTTTTTCCATTTTTATTTTTTGCCGTTTTAACAACTTTAGAGTTGGCAGAGACTAATCAAACTATGTTAATATTATTCCTTATGAAATTTCCGACAAAAATTGTCTACTTCACTTTTTTGTATCGTCATTTGTTTCTTAATTATTCGCGTGCAAACTTGAAAATTAGTGTGCACGCGAACACCAACGCTAGATATCTATTGTTAGGCTACTTTTTAATTTTTATTGCCTGTTTCATCATTCCTCGATCTCCATTGCTTCGTCGTTTTCAGAATAGATGAAAGCTTTTTTCTTGTCCATCGTCTTTTTCAATTTCTTCGTCACTGATAACACTCATTCGGTCACCTTCAACTTCTTGAATAATATTATCGTCGTCTTCTTCATCTTCGAATTCTATTTCTGAACTTATTCGATTGGTAAGCGACGTTCCTTGACAAGAAAGACATGCTAGAGAGCATCTTAAACCGGATTTGCAGCATTCGTACGCTTTACCACAAGATCCTTTGCATTTGCGCAATATTATTCTCAGTAATTCATCGGGAGCTGGCTTCAATGTTGTCGTCGTTGAAGTTTTTTTTGCAAAGCTACCACCAATGATGGCACCAACATGACAGTATTTCCAGGGAGTCTACTTTCAAATGCTGAAATGGCTAGATCCATGATTCAAACGATTCTCCATTGGGGTTGGAAACTAACACAGTCTGATGGTCTCATGCCAACTATGACAACATTAAGACTAGTTTTAGTACCTGTGAATTACTGAGAGTAATATCGTGCAAATGCAAAGAATCTTGTGGTAAAGCGTGCGAATGCTGCAAATCCTGTTTAAGATACTCTCCAGCATGTCTTTCTTGTCAAGGAACGTCGTGTACCAATCGAATAAGTTCAGAAATAGAATTCTAAGATAAAGAAGACGACGATAATCTTATTCAAAAAGTTGTCGAGGATCAGGCCCGAGAGGTTATTGAAGGTGACCGAATGAGTGGTATCAGTGACGAAGAAATTGAGAAAGACGATGGGCAAGAGAAAACCATTCATTGATTCTAAAAACGACGAAGCAATGGAGATCGAGGAATGATGAAACAGGCAATAAAAATTAAGAAGTAGCCTGACAATAGATATCTAGCGTTGGTGTTCGCGTGCACACTAATTTTCAAGTTTGCACGCGAATAAAACAGAAACAAATGACGACACAGAAAATTGGAGAGGACAATTTTTGTCGGAAATTTCATAAGGAACAAGATTATCATAGTTTAATTAGTCTCAGCCAATTCTAAAGTTGTAAAACCTGCAAAAAACTAGAACGGAAAAAAAATTCATTTTTTTAATGAATAAAAAACCATAATTTAGGCAAATGAGCTTGAAACAATCTGAAACTCATAGAATATCTTCTCTAACAATGTCAGATAACAGGTGAATTTTTTCAGAATTGTAATTGTGTTGCAAATAGGTTAAAACATTATTTTGTTAATTAACAATTTGGAAAAATGACTACTTTAAGAAAACGGTCGTACCATCTTAATAGATTGTCAAAACTCAAAACATGTAACATATTTTTTGTTAGTAATTTTATGCTCAACAAGATTGGTCCTTTACATTTTATCGATATTTGGTCTCCTTTTCAAGTATTTTGCAAAAAAGCACTGCAGAACACCCTCTTTTTCTTCAATGGCCTATAACTTTGTATGTATGCAAAAAAAAACGGTAGACTTTTTTTTCCCTGTTTTTACTCACCAAATGAAAATTTTTAAAAGTGGTCCCGTCCTGTTACTAATTAGTTAGAGGTCCAATGTTTAATGTGATTGGACTACAAGTGAGTACTAGTGTACGTCTATTTACCTATGCAAATTGTAACCAAAAAAATGCTTTTAAGGGAAAAAATAAACCACTTCAAACAATAGAATAGTGTAATATAAAAGTATGAAATTACTAGACTAAAAGGTTTCTTTAGCACGATTAACTTTCAGCTCATATCTACCTATTTTGTGCGCGAATGCATATAGTATAGACATTTATTTTTTAATACAGCAAGGGATTCCAAAAAGAATGAAAAGTAGCTTTGTCATGGACCCACCCCAGACCAGACCACCTTATGGACCTCAATAACAGAACGTTTATAAAAACAACTATCTACACCTGCGAGTCTCTCAAAAGATAGTTATCTACTGACGAATAGATATCATATATCACTATTCCCTAAGTGTTCAAAAACCGGTTTCAAACAATAGAAATGGTTAAGTTTTGGAATGTTATGGATCCATAACTAAGCAAAAATGTACCAGAGACTGGCCATGTGGCCATACGTGTTTTAGTAAAACAATGCAGTTGTATACTCTCTTCCTGTAGAGATGGAAATATCAAAATATTTTAGATACTTTACCGATCGCACAGCTACTGACTAACATTTTTCTGAGTATATTCGTTTTGTTCTGAATTTAAATGTTTATGAGTTTCAAAGTAATAAAATATTTTCCACAAAGTTGACATCATTTTATTAATTACCTCCCTTTAGCTTACTATGGTTTGTCGATTACAGAAAATAGAAGAATCAAATATAATCAAAGTTGCTGCTGAGCAACACTCAAGCAGAACACATCAAAATAGTTCGGGTCTATTTTTGAGATTTTGAGAGATTGTCCATTGTTCTCTTCTATACTGACACTCGAGTCGTAGTAGAAGAGCTTTAGCACCTCCCTTTATTATTATCAACCGACAGCCCTAATTTTTTATTGTTTATTTGGTTTTATCAGCTAATTCTAAGTATAAAAGCATTACAGGCTGTCTATGTTCAAAGTTAACAGCTTTTAGGATATTATCAAATTATTAGAAATTTTTTTTAATATGATTCTAACGGGGAATTGCTATTTTAACCCACTGCAAGTTAGTAAGTTGCAATATGAAAAAGAAATAATGTGACCCTTGAGCTCTTTCGTAGCACTACAATCATCTACATGTACCTATAATGACGGTGTAAATTACAATTACTTTAATCTCAAACTTTATTCTGGGGAGAAGATGTTAGTATCAATAGTCAGATAGTGTAGTTAAAGTTTGTCTATGAGTTTCTATATTATCTACTGTTACCTATAAGAATGCACTAAGGCATCCATTAGTCCGCAAACTGGGTTTGCACCTACTTTTACTGAGATTTTTTTTGGTTTAGTCGTAACATTTAGCTCAGTCTTTAATTCTTTAAAGGTCATTGTTAATCAAATTATTAGCGTCAAGCATGCATATTGACCTTGGTAATATGAATTCGAAATTGAAAATCATCTGCATCGACATGGTAAAAACAACGAAAAAAAGAAATTAGAATGGAGGTAAGGGTACATCTTTGTAGCACCAAATGTGGTCCACGAAGAATGGCCGTGCCTAGTGGAGACTCTCTCTCAGCTTCCAGTCGATTAACCCTACAGTAAATACGTGGAAAATAATCCCACCAGTGCATATGTTAGGCTTTTAAAGCCCATAGTTTATTAGCTTTTCCCGTCATAGTTTAATAATTTTTTAAAAACTTTTTATGTATAAAATGATCATTAACATTTAGGAACATAAAATATTTATAAATATTTGTGATCAAGTAACTACAAATTAATAAAAATGGCATTATTACATAGCATACGCATAACTTACACTTTTTTTATTTTAGGTATAAAAAGCCACTTTGAATTTTCAAAACTAAAATTTTTTTCGCACAATCAGCACAAACAAAGGTAGAATGTTCCATAGAAATTCAAGTTATACACATTTTACTGTAATTACGACTTTTGTGCCTATTCCAAAAAGAGCAATATTTTCCCTTATTTCCTATCTTATTTCCAATAAGTAACTAAAATAAAAAATTTTAAGGTTTGAATTAATCGGTAATTAATACTCATAAACTAATCATGCACTCTGTTTAAATCTAAAACGTGACAAAAAAAAATAAATTTGAATAAAATAAACACTTAAATTCATAATAAACTAACACAAACTCAGCTAAAATTAAATCCCGGGAGTGAATATGTTAGGCTTTTCAAGCCTATTTGCTGTTCTATGCGAAATTTAATATACTTGCAATAATTATTTAATTGTTTTTATTATATAATCTTACACTTACAATCAATGTCGAAAGGTATATTAAGTTTCATAAATCTAGTTTAAAAAATATACATGGTACAACAAAAATAAAACGGCATAGGCTTTAAAAGCCTAACATATGCTCTGTAGGGTTAAGAGTTAATCTAAGCATGTAAATGTAAAATTTTGAGTAGGAACAGTAAGTCAAAATCAACTGAGTTGAAGGCAAAAAAGGATAATATTATAAATATGATCTTTTGTCTGTTGATACGGTACCACACCTGTAATCATCCGTAACCTTGAACTGAAAACTCGGGACGCCTATTTGCTAGACGTTCAATCAGATTTTGTGGTCTCGATCCGACCAATACAAGCAAAGTTATTCAAAAAAATGGTAAAACGGAAACTTGAAAAAGTCAAAATTTTACACTAAAGTCGAAGAATTAGTGCATTTCGATCAGAATTGGGTTGCGATATTTTATACACAAACTCACACAAAAATCCAAAAATCAGGATAAATTTTGATTCGTTGAGTACCGTAATCTTCAATTAAAAGTTTTAGAGCTTACAACTTTGCATCTAAAAAAATAAAAATAAATAAATTTCAATACTCTATAACGCATTGAAATTATATTTCAATTGAAATTATATTTCAATGCGTTATATGCATTGAAACATATAGCACTTTAACAGTTGTGAAAAAAAATATTATAGTTTAGCGACGACAGGGTAACGTAAAACGATCTTTGAAACGTTGAAATTAAAAGTCACAGTCATTAAAGAAAAGGTTTAGTTGTAGGGAAGAATGATTTAGATCCAATTGGCTATTTAATAAATTATTAGACTTTTAATTTATTAATTCAATTGAAAATTATAGGGTATTTATTGATTTCAACTATCCCAAGTAACACAAACTACTCTATTTAGGTGCGGCAGCCAAAAATAGGCTGACGCAGTGCTGTGGCAGCTTTAAAAAGCAACTCTTTAGCTGCAGCTGAAATAAGGCTGATTTAGTCGCGGCGACAGCACTGCGTCAGCTACAAAAGTAGCAAGAAAATAGTAACTGTGACGTCATGGCTGATACGTTGCTGCCCAGGAATGCTGTCGCTGATTACCCTTGCTGAGAGATCGCTGCGGCAGTCAAATTGACAGCCAGTATATTTTTTAAGGAAAAATAAGTTTGTAGGTACTTAACTAATATTGAATAATGTGTTTATAATTTCAGATCGAATAACAAAAAAGAAGAGAAGAATTGAACTGAAGAAGAATTGTAAATTTAATAAATAATAAGTAATGTGTATAATTAAAATAAAAATTAACTGTAATTTAAAATGTCAGTAAAAATATTTTTAATTACTAATTAATTTTATTTAAATTTATAAAAAAAAGCTACTTTTGACTACTTTTGAGCAGCACTCTCTCAGCCAAAAAATTTAAACGTCTCAGCGTGTTAGCTGCCAAACGTAGCTGCGGCAGCAAGATATCAGCTCTGAGGCAGCCAAAATCACAAGCTGCAGCAGCCTTCTCAAAGCAGCGTTATAGCTGCGACAGCGCTGTGGCAGCCAAAATTCACCCTCCAAATTGGTGTATCAGCAGCTGATCAGAAGCTGAATGCTGGCTGCCTTTCAAGCTGCCGCAGCTATAAAGCTGACAAGTAAGCTGCTACTTACTGTCACAGCTGATTATCAGCTAAAAATGTTACTTGGGATTACATCTTGTTATTATTGTAAGCGTGACCTGCCGTTTGGCAAAGAAGGTATTGTGAAGATTTTACGTGGGAGCTTCTGTTGTAATCGGTACTCCCTCATTACCACACGATGCTCAAAACACAGGAGGGTAGTATTGATAGAGTCAAACTACTGGTGAATTGTTTCTTATGAATGGGGCAAATTACGTTACCTGTGATCTTTACCTAAGTACTTATACAAATGATTTCCTTAAGTTTTCTTTTGTAGTTTGGGTTTTTACTAAATTTTAATAAAAAGGCTAAAAATCCAAAATTATATAAGCTTTTTTGAATATTTTTGTACTTCCAAAGAGAACTCAAAGAAATCCTTTGTATTTAATGACTAGAATGAAATTTTAAAGTGAGAAAATGAAAAGTCTTTACTTGCTTAAGATTAATTTCTTTTTAAAATGTGAAGCTTTAACCCGCCAGCGGGCGCATGGGGTGTCACAGACCGCCTTGATCTTTAATGTTAATTATTTATGTTGTTAATGAATCTCTTGAGCTAATTTTCACTCTAGCTGATTATTTGGGCATAATTAATAATATCCTTGATGTTAGCTTGCATAAGACACGTTTCAGTTTTATAAGCGTTTCCAGTCTGCGAGACGTAGCCGTCCGAGTGGTGATATTTTCTGAATTCATGCCAAAAGGTCCAAACAAGACTGTAGGGTATAGGGACAACTGCTAACTGCTTTTTTAGTGCTTTTAGTTGCTTGCTGCGATTATTACTGCTATTGATATTTATTGTCATTTCTGCTTTTTATGAAATAGCTGCTATTAAAAAGGCTGCTATTTTTAACTGCTACTAACTACTTCTAACTATTTTTAAATAGCATAGCAGGTTTGTAATACGACAACGAAGCCCTAAGATCGCCATTTGCATACTAAAAATTGATATTTACAACCCCGTAAATGGCTTTATAGATTTTAGAAGCTCCCAGTAGCAATGTAGAATTGTAAAATAACCTTTGAGATCCAAGTACATACATGGATCTATATTAATACCTGTTATCTAATCAAGTTAATGTTTGTTAGTGTCGTAGAGGCATGGCTTCAATTAAAAGTGGTAGTTTTATTGAATTTTTGAAAAATTTAAGTCATTTACTAATTTCAACAAGATCTTACAACGTCAAAAATTTACAAACTTTCTAAAATTCTTGTCAGAATAATAATTATAGCATATTATAATAGACTATAACGAGTCTGCAACAGAAAAATGGGGGTGATCGGGAGAATGAGCTATTCGAGCGCCGGCGAACACGAAAATCTGGTTGGCTGCCCAAAGCACTGGCTTAAGGCCTCAAGATCCTTCAATGAAATGGTTAAAGATAAAGAAGGACAAAAGTAAGAAATATGACAGCATTTGGGAAGCAACTTTGACATTTTTTCATTCTTTGGCTATTTGGCTACTCTCGACGGTATTTGAGTTGCTCATTGGTAAAGTACTGCTTTTTACATAAAAATTAAGATTTTACTTTGGTATTCCTCTCAGGTGGATTTGCTTTCCTCCTCACCAATTATAAGTTTATTATTAACAGTCCTGAGGCCTTAAGGCAATGCTTTAAGCAGCCAACCAGATTTTTGTGTTCTGTGGCACTCAGATAGCTTATTTCCAAAAAGATAGGCCTGAATACGATCACCCCCATTTTTTTGTTATTGGCTGCAGGACTATGACCATAAATTATGTTTTATATAGAAAATACAGAAAAAATTTATGTGCAATGCAACTTAGATTGTAGTTGGAGTTTGTTTACTTACCGCAACGATGACGCCCCGAAAGCACGTAAAACATATTATTTTAATAACACTATAGATATCTACGTTGCTATACAACAATATCATAAATGTATTAATATTTGAAAGCGTTACAACAGTAATACCTAGCATATGAAATAATATTTGCCAACCGAAAAGTTTGTTGAATAATGTAATTGCTTTGCTTAAGTCAATATATAATTTTCTTAAAGAAACCACGATGTCGCTGCAATTTTCGATTTCAATCATAACGCTTCTATTATTAATTTGGCTTATTCTACTTAAAGGGTCGCTTTTTAAAGATGTACTGATACTTTTTAAATTTGTCCAAATGTATCTGAATTTCCACTTGAGCAGAATTACGTAATTAACCATTAATGCTGTTAGGATTATAGTTAAATAAACTGTTGTTAACATGAGAGTTAATATAAATACGGCTGAAAAAGCCCTAATATGTGCAAAAAGTTCAATTAGTGATAGTAATAGTAATAAGAGCAAGTGAATAATAATTAATTGCGTCCAAATAATTTTTCTTAATTTGGAGTTATTACTAGAAACTCTTTTGAGATAATTTAAAAAAGAAAAAAATTTTTTCGAATTTAAAATTGTCACGTAAATAATTGCAAAATTTACATACATTAAACCTAAAAAGAAACCTAAAATATCGAGCACAGTAGCACTTAAATATTTAGTTTCAGAGATATATATTATAATTCTTAATCCAAAGTCAACTGCACTTAAAATATTGAAAATTGAAATAAAAACAGTGGCATAATCCCTATTATATTTTGATTTAACTGATAGGTTTGGAATTAATGCAAAATAAGCGTTAAGTTTATACAACGGTTTTATGCCATCTTGATCGTTATTAAATTTCATTATGAAACGGTTGTTCGGTCTGTAGAAGCACTACTAAATTTATACTAAATATAAATATATAGTAACATAAAAAATATTTTTAATGGAAACGGTCATAAATCAGCTAGAAATTCTTCAACTTAGAAATTAGATTACATCAATAGCGATTAATATCTAAATTAATGGTTTTTTAAAACAGAAATAATATTAGTGAAAAACCTAATTACACAAAGTGGTTTACACACATTCGTTCAAGTAAAGAGGCTATACAGTGTGTCCAGTATAACGTGCACAGCATGGGGATCTCGAACACCGTAAGAGATACGAAGTCGGTTAAATGGAGAAAAATGTGCATGATTTTATGGCCACTTCGATGCTGCTCTTGTTTTTAAAAAAAATCTATTAGTACTCTAGATATTTAGGAAAAACCTAAAAATTGCATTTTTTTTAAATGCTTATAACTTTTTTATTAATGGAGATAATGTCAATTTTCAAAAAAGAGATAATAGGCACTACTAAAACCTATAAATTTAATATACAAAAGAATTTTTTTATTTGGCCGTTTTGGAGATATGATGCAAAGGTATATTTTTTTAAATGCAAACCTAACCTCAATTTTATGTTGTTGCAAAGCTAATTTCTTTCTCTTTTCAAAAATATACGTTTTTAAATTTTTTAATTTTTTTAATTTTTAGTATTTTTTTATGAATTTTTTTTACATTTTTTTTGATATTCTTAGGTTTAATTTCAATTGTTTTTTTTTATTCGATTGTTTCAAAAGATATTTGATTTATAAAAATTTTTTGTACATTAAATAACAAATTAATTATTTAATTTTATGTTACCAAACAAGAATTTGAAAAATTAAGCCTATCAACCCTTATATTTTTGAAAAGAGAAAAAAATTAGATGTGCAATAACATAATATTAATAATAGATTTGCATTTAAAAAATATAACTGTGCATCATATCTCCAAAACGGCCTAATAAAAAAATTCTTTTGTATATTAAATTTATAGGTTTTAGTAGTGCCTATTATCCTATTTTTAAAAATTAAAATGATCTTGATTCATAAAAAAGTTATAGGCATTTAAAGAAAATGAACTTTTTCAGTTTTTTTCTAAATATCTAGGGTGCTAATAATATTTTTCAAAAAACAAAAGTACGATCGAGTTGCTATGAAAGAGGCTACATTTGGTGTCATTTAACCGACTTCGTATCTCTTACAGTTTACGAGATCCCCATGGTGAGCATGCTAAGTGGGACACCCGGTATATCAAGAAAAGGCTTCGCGTTTTAAATACAAGGTGATTCATTGATATGGCGGTTTTCGATAGCTCCTTAGCCGTTGGAAATAAGGCATACATTTACATACAAAAGTTATTCAACTCCTTATGGAGCATAACCTAAAATTATTTTCATTTCTACCGGGTGTTGTATTACTTCTCGGCGAGAATATTTTTAATTTTATTAAATTGAACACCCTGTATATTTTTCTATATTCCGACTTGGCATTAAGTCGCCTACATAAAAACATTAAATTTTTTTAATTTCTTCGCGTTGTTGCCAAGTTATTAATTTTTTTCTCTAAAAAAAGCCCGCGACACGCATTGCTTTATAAAATCGTACTAAAGCCATTTTTCAAGGAATAATAACAAACATTTTTTCCTGGGTGGTTATTACTATCCTCTATGCTATAAAATTTAAAAAGTTAGAAGAAATTGTACAGGGTGTTCATTAATGCGATCCAAAGTTACGCATTTTCAAACGACCATAACTCGTTTTTTTCAAATTGAACACCCTGTATATTTTTGCATATTTGGCAACCCCCAAGATGGGATAAAACAAATTGGTGTTTGAGGTCATGAAAAATGCCCATAGTCTAATTTAAAAAAATATATTTTTAAAGAAAGATGATAAATGTTGTTTCCACCCTGAGGACGAGAAGTGGTAAATTTTAGAGTTAGGATTTATTTTACAAAGAAAAAAATAGGTTTGAAGTTTCAATTATGTAATCGACGTAATCACAAAAATATGCTTCCCAATCACCAAAAAATTAATAAAACAATTACTCACCGAATCACGTCAGCTTTTGGACGAGTTACCTTCATCAAGGGATGCAGAAGTAATGAGCACGATGACATCAAATTAAGAGAATCTTTGCCACAAAAAAATATTAATAAACTTTTAACACGTATAAATTAATGCAATCCCAATATAAAATAATAATATTGAACAACAAGCGATAACAGTAATTGTAAACGTTATCGCAACACCTGCGAAAATTAGAAGCTTTAAAATTAAAAACAAACAAATATTTGTAGACTACACCAGTGCTTGTGTCCTATATGGGTTGCATAGCGCACTATCAAGTTGCATAAATATGTTGTATTAAAACAAATAAATAAGGACTGTTTCGATTGTTATCAACTGTTGTGCTATGGTTATAATATAACGTTATAAGGTTATAACTTATAAGGGTTACTAGATTCATTTTTTAAAACCTTATTACGACTTTATTTTTTCAAATATTGTATTGTTATTTAGTATCAATGTAAAGAGAATTTGATACTCTTGAAAAATATCTAGAAAAAATCTACACGTTCCATTTAAAAAAATGAACCTAACTGACGTTACTCTTTTGTTTTAATTCCACTGGTACTTTTGAATTGACTAAAATAACAAGCTTCTTGAGTACTATAAGTTACCTGAACGAATTTTTTTTCTATCTTTAATAATAACCAAGAATCTGCATTATCACGTTTTTTCAATCACACCGGAAATTAAACCGGAAATTACAAAAATATTTAAATTATTAGGAACACCCTGCATATTTTTAAATACTTTGAAAGCTCGTAAAATTAGCTGTTACACGATACTAAACACTTTATATTTTGACTTTCGGTTTAACCGGAAATGGAATCAAAATTATTAATTTAAATACAACACCCTTGTATATTTTTAATATGTTCAAAGCTCGTAAAATTAGCTTTCTGAAGATATAAAATAATGTGTATTTTGAACTTCAATTTATGCCAAATTTAACAAAATCAATGAAATATTTGAAATAATTTACCTATATCTTAAAATTTTGACGGAAGCAATTTTTAAAAAAACTTTTTTATTTTTTTTTTAAATATTTTTTTAATATCTTGTAATTTACATTAACATAAAAATAAATTTAATATTAAAACACCTATTTTTTTAGTAGATTTATACTATGTTTAGATTTACAATTTAAATTAAAAGGATAACAATTTAATCAATTTATTATCGCGCACCAAGCAATAATTTGTTCTCGCAATAAAATATATTGTAGTTGTATTTAAAATTTTAAAGTGTTTGTGCTCGTGTAAATCTGTTTTTAGTTTTAATTAGTTTTGACTTCTGTTAATTGTAAGTACTTATTTTTTAAATTATCGTCTTTTTACAGGTGCACGAGGGGTGGAAAATTTTTTAAAAATTGTTTTTCGACAAATATGTTAAAATTTTATTTTTTGTTTGACGGTGTTAATTTCAATTTAAAAAAGTTTAACCTAAGTTTAGACTCTGAGGGAAAAATTACATCAATTTTTAGTGATAACATTGATACATAGGACGCCATTTTAACGGAAATTTTAAAGGTTTCAATTAACAAAATTAAATTGTAGGTATTACTTATTGTAATTTATATTTTTTATTTCACGTTTCGACGTCTGGACGTTTTAAAGCTCCTTACTGCAATTTATTTTTATTTGAATTAGTTCTTAAAAAAAATGTTTATTTTTTCCCTTTTTATCGATATGTAACAATCAATAAAACAATTTCTTGTTTTTTTTAGAATTTAAAAAAAGATAGAATTGACCACAACAAAAAAATACGGGCACCTTAATTGAAGTGCGTTTTGTAACAATGATCTAACCCACAATTGTGCAGTTTTCCACTAATTAATAAAGCAGTTGAAAATGCTTCAGTAAATTTGCGTTTTGAAAACGTCGTTTTTTAATAGATAGCATTACCATCACTAAATGTTAGTTAAATTAATTTTGCTTGTTGTAGAAGACATCATAAAATAACATTTTAAAACAAAAATATCAAGAAAACAAAGTGTGGGTTAGATCATTGTTGCAAAACGAAATCCAATTTTAGGTAAGGGACGTGCCCTTTTTTGACATTTTTGAGACAAAGTAATTGAAGATATGAATGCGTTAGAAAAATTAAATTTTCAAAAATTATTATACAGGGTGATTCAGAACTCGAGGCGAAAAATAAAATGTCGTAATCTATATCGAATTGTACGCAGAAAATGTAAAATAAATTTTTTTCCGATTTGATTTGGTTTCCGAGATAATCGATTTTCAAGTTTCCAGAAGAAGTTTCATATACATATATCTATGAAAAAACAAGACACACCTTTGGAAAAGGAAAATGGAATGTCATATTCCGAGTCGAATTCTAAGCACAAAATATGTTATAAATATTTTACCGATTTTGCTTTGTTTCCGAGATAATCAAGTTCAAAAAGTTGCCCACAAAGATCCAAAATTGAACTAATTTTGAAAACAAATAATTTAAATAATACGTGTAAATTAAGTTATAAGTGTTTTAAAAGTTATCATTTTATCAACACACTAATAAAAGCTGAAGAGTGTTTTGTTTTTGCACGGCCTATCTTGTTTTTATGCAAAAAATTAACTTCGTCTGGAAACTATGAAAACGATTATCTGAGAAACGAAACCCGATAGGAAAAAAATTTATTTTACATTTTTGACTCTAAATTTGACGCTGAATATCACATTTTATTTTTCGCCTCGAGTTTTGAATCACCCTGTATGCATCTACAAATACCATGATTATTTAAAATTAGAAAGATCACATGTAGGCCAGGAAACATCGTATTTTGCTTTCAAATAATTCGTGGAAAGCTGGAATTGGCTTTAATCTCTTTATTTACTTGTAAAAAGAGTGATTTGAAGTTTGCAACAATTTTGTGCTTGTGCTCGAGGGAGGGTGGCACAAAAACCTCGTAATTTTTGTACTTTGAATATGAGAAACGATGTCGTACTAGGGTGAATTTAAAAAAATTTTGATAAAATATTTTTAGAGCAATAGAGACAAAAATAGTAATTTTACGTCCCATGGAGATGTTTAGATGGATTCGGCATGATGACAGATTGATTCAGCCCATCTTCCTTCTCAGGAAAATATATGGCCATATATCAGACCTTGAAAAAAAGAGAAAAGCTGGTTTTTGATTTTTAAAGCTTAATTAACAACCGGTTTCATAATCAAATTAGTTGCCTTTAACCCTCCATTCCAACGGGTAAAGCCTGTGAGGCTTGTGAAAAGTGGAAATTATCTGTAATTTAAAAAAATAAATATTTTTTACTGTGATATTCTATCTACCTTCCTAACTTGTAACAACTCATATCATCATCACTTGATTTCCAAATTTTTTCAAAAAAGGGCTCCTCTACGACACATTTTATTCTGACAGGCTTCGCCTTTCTTGTTTGTAAATTTTTTGTTTAGATGACAAGTGCAACATAAGCAAAAATTCTTATTATTTTTGCATGTATTTAGTACATTGAAGCCTGCTATTACAGTGAAGTTTACGCCCTTGAAGTTTGTGTTGAGAATTTTATAATTTTATTTTATTGTAATTTTCTACTAATTTCATCAATATACTAATTATCTATTACGATAATTAACTTTATTTTCCTTGTATGTCCATAAAAAACAGTTTTCAAACAAAAATGTCAAAAAAAATTTAAATTAAAAAATAATAACTAACAAAAGGACCTACGCTTTAATTCTTCTGTAAAATAATGAAGAATAAGGTAGATTTTCAATAAAAAAAATTTCAGTGCATTTTTTAGCTATAGATATAAAGTGAGCCTAGCAGGCTTCACCCATTGGCTCGTGTGATTCTAGACCCACCCGTTGAATGGAGGGTTAAATTTAAAGATCCGTTCAAATATGAAAATCGTTTTCATAATGTGTTTTTGTAATCACTTTAGCTTAAAGGCTTCTCTAAGTTTAAAGTGACAAAAATGGCCATTTAAATAGTAATTTTTTCTCTTTTCAAAAATATAAGGGTTGATAGGGTTGATAGGGTTGATTTTTTTAATTCCTTTACGGTAATACTAAAATAGAATATTTTGTTATTGATGTTTAAATAAATTTTAAAACTCAAGTTTGCTATGAAACAATTTCATAAAAAAGAAACAACTGAATTAAATAAATAAATATCAAAAAACGATAAAAATAATTCGAAAAAAAGTTCCTTCTAAAAAAATATTAAAAACAAACCTATCAACCCTTATATTTTTGAAAAGAAAAAAAAATTAGCTTTTTAAAAACATAAAATTGAGGTTAGGTTTGTACTTAAAAAAACATAAGTTTGCATCATATCTCCAAAACGGCGCACTAAAAAAAATATTTTATGAATTAATTATTTGCGTTTTAGTAGTGCCTATTATCTCTTTTTTGAAAATGAAATTATCTCCATTAATAAAAAAGTTATAAGCATTTAAAGAAAATGCAATTATTCAGTTTTTCCTCAATATCTAGAGTGCTAATAAATTTTTTCAAAAAACAAAAGCAGCATCGAAGTGACCATAAAATCGTGCACAATTTTCTCCATTTAACCGACTTCGTATCTCTTACGGTGTCCGAGATCCCCATGCTGTGCATGTTATACTGGACACACTGTACTACATGTCCTCCCCTCCTGGATCAAAACTTTCTGAACCGATTTTAATGAAAATTGATTTTAACCACTTTAAAATTATTTTATTAGCAAACTAAGCTTTTATAATAAATTTATACAGGGTGTCCAAAAATAAGGTGGTTATTTTAGGCGTATATTTGCAAATTTGGGTCAAACTCATTTTTATTTGGCTATGAGATAGTTCATATGAGCTGCAATTGAAAAAAAATTCAATTTGTTTTATTCATAATGGCGGCCAATAGAACGATTTTCCCATTTTGTGGTTTTTCTCTTATAACTTGGACGGTAAATATTATTATAAAATTTTCAATACAGCATTGTACAACCAAAATATCGGGCTTTCGTCCTAACCAAGTCTTTTTTTAAATGCCTACCTAGGGGGCCAAAGTAGGTAAAAACTTTGTAAATATAGCCGAGCACACTGTCAAAACCATTTTTTATCAAATTTTTATAAATATATTTTGCGTTTCTTTTACAGTGTGATATCGCTATTATAGTTACTGAGTTTCCCTATGAAAACATCCAATTTTGCCCACCCTGTATATAAAAAGTTTCTGATTAAATGGAATGACCCATACATATTTTTAGGGTAAAATATAAAAGTTATAAGTTTGTTTGTCCATCAACATGTTATCTACCAAGTTTCAGATTTTTAGACCACGAATTAGTCGCAGAAAAACATTTTATACCGTCATGTCCAAAAAACCTGTGTATTTTACATAAGAAACTTCGACCCCGCTGGTAATGGCCGCTATCAAGAAAAAACTTTCCTTTATGATGTGGATAATTTTTTTTTAATTATTTGTAGTTGATTTAGAATTATGCGTAGGAATTAAAATTCAAAAGTAGGCCAAATAAGAAGCACCCTACACTGTGCAGTGTTTAGATGTTGACGAGTTATTTATAAAATTCTAAATGAAATTTTAATTAAAAAAAAATAAAACATTCCAAGATTTGACGGCTGAAAAAAGTTCTTCGTACGGCCACATCCGTTGTTTTCTTTTTAATTACATAGGAAGTTGGCGCTTTCGTGAACACTTATTATTATCCATTCACTCTTTATTTGCGCTTTATGGTTGGCCATGTTAGGGTGACAGATTCCACCCGGTATAAATTAAAAAAAAATCGGTTAGGTTATGTATTGTAGAGTAGTGGCTTTTATTCAATTGTGTTAAGAGTTGGAAGAGTTGGTCTGTCAGTGGTCTGTCATTTTTTTGGTATTGTCAAGAGCTGTCAGTCAACTAAATAGGGACTTTTTATTTTGGCAAACTAAAAAATAAAAATTCATGGTCAACCATTAATCAAATAAATAGTGAATGGATTATATATAATATAAATATTAACATTTTACCAAAATTTCTATTACATATTTAATTATTTCCTAGGATACAATGGACTGGCAATATCATAACGTTAAAAAAAGAAAAGCGAATTTGAAAAAAAAAGATAACAAAGGTTTAGGTATGTCTAAAATACTAATTTAATTTTTTTTTATTTGGCATAAATTGAACTTCAAAATATACATTATTTTTTATTATACTTGCATTATAATCTGCCAATTTCACACTAAAAAGCGTTCATAAAATCGTCTTTATAGCACAAGTGCTCTATAAAGTCGTCTAGGTAACAACAATAATATTAGCTGTTGTTCTCCAATGTAAACACAAAGCATCTCTGTGGCAACAAATATATCCAAAATCGGCACGCTTAATTTTCAAATTTTAAATACAGATTTTTTCTCTTTTATAGGGGTTTTAGTTGCAATTATAATAAAAAATAGTGTATAATACTCGTGTATAAGTAGACTTTATCGCATACGCGCCTTTACAAGCACTGGCAAGCTCGCGCTTGTAATTTTCGTCGCTAATGCGATAAAGTCTTTCTTATACACATGTATGTATATATACTATAATATATATAAAATATATACTATTTTATATCTTCAGAAAGCTAATTTTACGAGCTTTCAAAATATTGAAAAATATACAGGGTGTTCTATTTAAATTAAGAAATTTAATACCATTTCCGGTTAAACAATAAGTCAAAATATAAAGTGTTTAACCCTCCATTCAACGGGTGAAGCCTGTGAGTGCAAGCAAAAGTGAAAATTGTCTGTAACTTAAAAAAAGAAATACTTTTTACTGTAATATTCTATCTACCTTCTTAACTTGTAATAACTCATATCATCAGCATTTGCTTTTCAAATTTTTTCAAAAAATGAATCCTCTAGGACACAGTTTGTTGTGACAGGCTTCACCCGTCGGTTCGTGTAACTTTGTGATAACCGATTATTTTTGTTATAAAGCATTATTTAAGCGCAAAATTTATCTGCAGACCATAAAAAATAATTGGTTTTAAGTTTCAATGCTTGTTTATAAATTTTTTGTTTAGGTGACAAGTGCAACATAAGCAAAAATTCTTATTATTTTTCCAGTTTTGTAAGGCTTGGTTATGTATTTAGTACATTGAAGCCTGCTATTTCAGTGAAGTTTAGGCTCTTGCAGTTTGTGTTGAGAATTTTATAATTTAATTTGTTTGTAATTTTCTGCTTATTTGATCAATATACTAAATATGTATTATGATAATCAACTTTATTTTTCTTCAATGTCCATAAAAAACAGTTTTCAATAAAAAATGTCAAAAAAGGATAAAAAATTTTAAATTAAAAAATAATAACTAACAAAAGGACCTACGCTTTAATTCTTCTGTAAAATAATGAAGAATAAGGTATATTTTCAATTAAAAAAATTTTAGTGCAATTCTTGCACTCTTACTATTTTTTAGCTATAGATATAAAGTGAGCGTAACAGGCTTCACTCGTTGGCTCGTGTGATTCTAGACCCACCCGTTGGATGGAGGGTTAACACTAGAATACTAATGTATCGTAAATTTTACGACGCTCGATTTTCTTATCAGGAGTTTGTAATGTTCCGTTAATTTTTGTACACTGGGATTTTCATTATCTTCCTAGTTAGTCCCATACTAAAGGGCAGTGTGTTTATATATTTAAAATTATATCGCGGTACAAGTATTTTCGTAAAGTGAGCGTCGTAAAATTTACGATTCATTAGTATTAACGTACTATTTACGTATAGAGTTTTGGTATATAAAGTTAAAAATAGGTTGCCACTTGCCACTTGCTATTTTTTATGGAATGGTCAATGGTCAAGTAGCAATTCTTATATCCTGTACTGCTACAAAAAAGTCAAAAAACATCAAAATTCTTAAACTTAGAATTAAGAAACATCTTAATTCTATTCCACTATTAGTCACATTACAGGTCTGTTCGTTTGTCTTGCACTAACTTGCTCCAACTTACTCCTGCTCTTGACGAGGAGTATGAACTGCACAAATGAAGACAGTTCCGAGCAACCCGAAGCAACGAGTGCAAGACAAACGAACAGACCGATTAGTTGCAAACAAAGAAAGTTGTTTTCTGTTTATTAATTTGTAATTAAAACTTCAAAATATTGCAATTGCAACGTAGCTTTATATTTAAAGCTATTGTAATGTCTCGATAAAAAATAAAAATTGTACTAATAAAAATATTTTAGAAGATTCTAGTGAAGACGTTATCGATGAGTCTCCTGAATCGTTCGACAACAATGTACTTAAGGAATTGAAAATTAGTGATGACGTAGACAATCTCTGTGAGTATACTTTTCATTTAATAATGTTATAAAGTAATGTTGATTTTTCTGCAGTGAAGAAAACAAACACAAGTGAAACGAAAAGTTCTGAAAAAGTAACGGATATTGATCATGGTATAGACACACTTACATCTGCATCACAAGCTTCAAGTTCAACATATAGTAGCAATTCCGAGAGCAGTTCAAAAAATAAAGACTCGAAAGACAGCGATTCTGAAATCGAAAATGAAGAATCATTGTGTAAGTGTAATGTAGAAGAATTTTTAGCTTTATGTACAATTAATATGAATTGAAATCTTTGCTGTTCAATAGGGGAACCAGTTAGAAGGAAAAGAGTAGGTGTGATTAAATCTTATTCAAGTTCAGAAAGCGAAGAGGTTAGTAACATATTAGACGTTAGCTCGGATGAGGTAAACAACTGAAACTACAGTGGAACTTCTTGAATTCGAATTATTCTTTAAGTTGACTTTTTAATGAATTTTTACCTCTCAAGAGAGGTAAAATTCTTTAAACATTTTCCAATCCAAGAAAAAGTTGTTATAAATAAATACAACAGGAAAAAGTTCCTCGTATGGCCAGATCTGTTGTTTTTTACCTTCTGTAACTCGATTGTTCCTTGAGATTTGACTTCGAGAAGTTCCACTATATTAGTAATTATTGCTTATGTACTTGGTATATCTAAAGTCAGTCTTAGCACTAATTTTAAACTCTAAACCCTATAGCTAGAGTATGTAATCAGTGGTCTTAGGCAAATATTTACTGATGCATTTATACGTAAGTTTAATCGGTGTGTAGTTATAGGCTTTAAGAGCATTGTGGCAGAGGCTAATCTTAATACATACTAAATTCTGCTTCGATTCAGTACTAAAGTTAACAAGTGTCATAATGCTCTAAGAGGCAATCATACGTACTTCAGCTATTAGGTATGTGAATTTACTTTGACTGGCAACTATTAGCATGTAGAAGTAAAATGTAATATTTTTTATATAGGAGAAATCTACACCTCCACATCAGAGCACTATTTTAATGAGAAAGAGAACTGATGTAAACCGTAACTCTAAAGAAAATGTTAATCCTAATGGTGATTCCAAATTCGTTACAAATGTTAATTCTGAAATTGATTCAATAGTCGTGAAAAAGGAAGTATCTGTTTTGGAATACAGAAAAAAGAAGGACGATCTACAAGATTTACGTGTTTTGGAACAAAATATGCAGGTAATAAATTCTTGTTGCAATCAAACAGATGGTATATTTGTAATTTCAGAAAACTGTAAGAACAACAAATTTAACGTCACTTCCTGATGAAGGTCGAGTGCTTCGAAGCAAATTAAAAAATATAAAAACTACAATTACTGAAGTTTCTTTAGAACTTGATAGCATGGTTGTTACGCAAAGTACGTACTAAAATTAAACAGTATCTAGAATATACTGTGTTGGCCCACCAGATGCAGTAAAAGTCCCTCTTACAAATACTATTTACTTTTAGTAAAGTAGTTTACTATTAGTAAACCGGTTACTCGCATACAAAATTACTTTTGAATTGTCACAATTTCAAAACTCCGGCGTTTTTAAAATGTTCACGTGTGAAACTGACAATGCATCTGGTGGACAAATGCAGCTTTAGTATGGAAAACAATTCAAACTCTTTCGATATTTTTATAATTTAAATAATATTATAAGAGAATCAATTTAAAGGAGCGCCAGCTGCATCGTGGAAAACGGTTCAAGCTCAAATAGATGCTGTTCAACCAAAAACATTTGGAAGACAAGCACTTCAAACGTTCAATGTACAAAAAGCACTAACATTAGAGACACTGGAACAGTTACATGGTTCTTTAAAGAGTTGTCCAGGTTCAGATTCTGTTGTCGAAGATCCAAAAGGATTAAAAATTGAATTGATGCTACATCAGAAACAAGCAATTTCTTGGTTGCTTTGGCGTGAAAAACAAAAGCCATCTGGAGGTATATTAGGTAATAATAATTTATAACACAAGTTTACTCAAAAAACTTAATCCGATCATTTTAGCTGATGATATGGGCTTAGGTAAAACATTAACAATGATAGCCTTAACATTGAAAGACCTACAGCTATCGGACAAAAAAAGTGATTCAGATTCATCGGAAGATGAAAGCAACACAAACAGAAAAGATCAGAAATATCCAGGTGGCACTTTAGTTATTTGCCCTGCAAGTCTATTGTTTCAGTGGGAAGCTGAAATAAAAAAACATGTCAAAAGAGGTTTGCTCTCTGTTGAGTGCTATCATGGAACTAACAGGGAAACGAGAGCTAAACGGTTTGTTTAACTAATTTACAATGAGAAGTTTATACTTTATGATTGATCATCGTAGGCTTCACAAACACGATTTTGTGCTTACTACTTACGCTTTGGCCCTGAGAGATCAGGGAAGAAATGGACCATTATTTGAAATAAAGTGGAGGCGTGTAATATTAGATGAAGCTCATCAAGTTCGAAATTATAAGTCTCAAACATCAGTTGCGGTTTCTTCGCTTTCTGGAAAATCTAGATGGGCTTTGACAGGGACTCCCATCCAAAATAACGAATTAGATCTTTACTCCTTGCTAAAATTTTTAAGATGTTGTCCATTTGATGATTTTGCTGTAATATTTGTTATTTTGTTGTCATATCAATGGTTCAATGTTTTGGTATTTACAGGTTTGGAAACGATGGGTGACAAATAAAACAACCGGAGGTCAAGACAGGTTGAATATGGTAATATCTTCATTAATATTACGAAGAACCAAACAACAATTAGCCGAGAAGAAAATGTTGAACTGCTTACCTGAGAAAAAGTTGAAAGTTATTGAAATAAAATTAAGCAATAGTGAAATGGATGTTTATCAGAAAGTTTTGATATTTTCTAGAACATTGTTTGCTCAGTTTTTACATCAACGAGCAGAAAGAGATGATGATACACTACCCGAGCTTTCAAGTACAGTTAATCTTTTGCAAAATTATTAGTGTAGTAGTAACATCGATTTGCTTTCAGATGATCCCAATGGAGCATATTATCAGATGCATAAACGCCTTGTAAAACTGAATAGGGTTAAGAAAATTAAACACCATGAGATCTTAGTTTTATTATTAAGACTTGCCCAAATTTGCTGCCATCCTTCACTTATCAAAGGGGTAAATTTTAAATAGTTTAGTTTAATTAGATTAATTTTTTAAATATTTGTAAAAAAATAGATGCTACAAGGAGAAGAAGATGTCGAATTTGAAGGAGAAGAAGAATTTAGTTTATTAGAACAATTAAATAAATTAAATCTGGAAGATAATGAAGATAGAATGAGCATAGGTGGGGCTGAAGAAGTAGGACTGGCAGAAGCTTCGAGAAATTTACTTAACCCATCAAATCCCGTTTTTGTAGAAAATTGGGAAAGTAGCAAGGTACTAAATTAGCAAAACCGTCATTGCCTATTGTTGAGTATTTTATTTACATTATTCTAGGTCAAAACTGTAATGCAACTTTTAAAAGAAATTCTACCTCGAGGCGATAAAACTGTCATTGTGTCTCAGTGGACTAAATTTTTGAGTCTGATTAGTATTCATTTGAAAACAGAGAAATTTGAATTTTATGTGTTAGATGGTAGCGTTCCAGCACATAAACGTATGGAAATTGTACACAATTTAAATAATCCATCTCATAAAGTCCACGTAGGTTATTGTAACTTGATCTGACACAATAATTTAAATTGCATTTGCAGATACTTCTATTATCTTTAACTGCCGGTGGTGTAGGCTTAAATTTAATCGGTGCCAACCATTTAATATTTACTGATTTACATTGGAATCCACAATTAGAAATGCAAGCTCAAGATCGTATATTTCGTGTTGGACAAACTAAGCCTGTTACCATTTACAAGTAATTATTATTAAATTTAAATACTGATTCACTTCTAATATAATTGAATCTTGTTGTAGATTAATTACTGATGATACAATCGAACAAAGGATTAAGAGTCTCCAAGAAAAGAAGCTTGGTATTGCGGAGCAAATACTATCAGCTGCGAAAATTGAAGAACAAAGCAAATTGTCGTTAGTTGATCTTAAAATGCTGTTTCAAATGTGATACGTTTCGATATTTTAAGATAGATGTTTTATTTAATTATGACTTCTTGTTTTACAATAGTTTTGCTTTAGATATTTTTATTAAATTAACTTTTGTAAATAATGAAAACATTAATCATTTACCAGTTCTATTAGATTAGTTTACCCAACATTCGGTATTTTTGTAAATTACTGTGTATATTTGAAGTGTTGGAAATGTTTTTCATATAACAGCGTCGTAAGAACTTGATACCGAGTTGGAGAAAATTTTTGTTTAGAATTAGAATAGAACGCAATATTTAGGTATGCATTTCAATAGAAGTGTAGGACCTTTTCTAATGATTAACGTAACCTGTGTTAATGACTGTATTTTTGTTTTTTTTAGGAAATATGACTTAATGCATCAGGCCATTTCAGTGGCAAATATTTTATTTGTGTTTTATTTGAATTCCTGATGTCCTGATTCAAAACGCCTATTTTGATGAAATTTGATTTAAACCACTTTAAAATTATTTTATCGGCAAAAATAGCTTTAATAAGACATAGGTATACAATACATGGTGTTGAATGACTTACCGATAGACCATATAGGGCAATAGCATGTAAAGTCACGCTTTATAAAATTCTGCTTCCCTGATTGTCTTAGAGCAAATATGAAAGAGCCAAAAAATGATGCAGAATTAAAAATTATAAATGATAAAAGTATTACATTTCATCATGCTTTTACTTAAAGAGCAAAAAAGACTATAGAAGTTGTTAAAATTTTAATTAATCAGGATAGCAATTAGAATAACAAGCAATAATTTCATTGTATATCGTAGCAACATTTAAATTGCTACCCTGATTAACGAAAATTTTCAATTCTAAAGTCTTTTTTGCTCTTTCAGTAAAAGGATGATGAAGTGTAATATTTTTATCATTTCTAATTCTTTAATCTGCATCATTTTTGACTCTTTCATATTTGCTCTAAAACAATTAGGGAAGCAGGAATCTATAAAAACGTGAATTTACGTGGTATTGCCCTATGTATCGGTAGGTCATTCAACACCCGATATACAGGGTGTCCAAAAATAATATGGTTACTTTGGGCGCATATTTGCAAATTTGGGCGAAATTAATTTCTACTTGCTATAAGATAGTACATGTGAGCCCCAATTGAAAAAAAAAATTTTAAATTATTTTATTCAAAACAGCGGCCAATAGAACGATAGCCCCCTTTTATGGTTTTTCCCTTATAACTTGGCCGGTAATTATTATTATAAAAATTTCAAAACGGCATTATACAGCCAAAATATAGGGCTTTCGTCCTAAATAAGTCGATATTCAAAATTGCCTATCTTTAAGGGGCCCCAGTAGATCGAAACTTAGAAATCGATTTTCTCAAAAACCGGTTCGAACATTTTTTAAATATTTTGATATGTTATAGATAACGTAATTCTCTATCTAACTTTAAATTTTTAAAGGCTTGTATGATGCGGATTCAGAGTTATGATTTTTTTAATGTTGGAACTTCAATAATCTTATTTTAATAAATATTGATATAATTTTTGAGCAACCCCCAAGATGGGATAAAACAAATTGGTGTGTTCGTCAAGGTCATGAGAAATGCCCATAGTCTAATTTTAAAAATAATAAATTTTTAAAGAAAGATGATAAATGTCTAAAAAATTGTAATTATGTAATTTTTCTCACCCTGAAGACGAGAAGTGGTAAATTTTAGAGTTGGGATTTATTTTACAAAGAAAAAAACAACGGATGAGGCCATACGAGGAACTTTTTCCTGTTGTCTTTTTTTGTGCATTTCTTTAAAAGTTTGTAATTTAAAATTATCAAATTAAATTTTAATAAAAAAAGAAATGCACAAAAAAAAGACAACAGGAAAAAGTTCCTCGTATGGCCACATCCGTTGTTTTCAATTTAACATAAATTTAATATCAAAATATGCATAATTTAATATCTTCAGAAAGCTAATTTTAAGAGCTTTTAAAATCTCGAAAAATATACACGGTTTTCAATTAAAATTAATAAATTTGATCCAATTTCCGGTTAAGCCAGAAGTCAAAATATAAAGTGTTTAATATCATGTAATAGCCAATTTTACTATCTTTCAAAATATTTAAAAAAATACTGGGTGTTGCTAAAAATTTTGATATTTTTTTAATTTCCGGTTTAACCGGATGCGTTTTGTTAACCGAAAATATGTCAAATAATTGATATTTATGGGCGTGATAAAAATATCCAATTTCAAGTTTTTATTTTTATTACAAAAGAAATTAGAGATTATTGAAATTTTGACATTCCAAAAATCATAACTCCGAATCCGCATCATACAAGTCTTTAAAAATTTAAAGTTAGATAGAGAATTACATTGCCTATAACATATCAAAAAATTAAAAAAATGTTCGGACCAGTTTTTGAGAAAATCGATATCAAATTTTTGACCTATTTTGGCCCCTTAAAGGTAAACAATTGTGAAACAATTTTGAAAATCTACTTATTTAAGACGAAAGCCCTATATTTTGGCTGTACAATGCCATTTAGAAATTTTTATAATAATAATTACCGGCCAAGTTATAAGGGAAAAATCACAAAATGGGACTATCGTTCTATTGACCGCCATTTTGAATAAAAAAGTTTGAAATTTTTTGTTTCAATAAGGACTGACATGTACTATCTTATAGCCAAGTAAAATTGAATTTGGCCCAAATTTGCAAATATGGGCCCAAAATAACCACCTTATTTTTGGACACCCTGTATAGATTTCTTATAAAAGCTTAGTTTGCCGATAATAATTTTAAAGTGGTTAAAATCAAATTTTATTAAAATCTGTTCAGTTGTTTTTGCTCTTAGAGTTACAGACACATACCCACACACACATACGGAGATTTTGATTAAAAAAATTTTTTTTTCGATTTTTACTAAAATTTTTTATTATTATTATTATTTTTCTCTCGATTACAACAACTTTTTCTTGGATTGGAAAAAGTTAAAAGTACCTTCTAAAAAAATTTTAAAAATAAACCTATCAAACCTTATATTTTTGAAAAGAGAAAAAAATTAGTTTTTAAAAACATCAAATTGAGGTTAGGTTTGTATATAAAAAAACGTAAGTTTGCATCATATCTCCAAAACGGCGCACAAAAAAAATTATTTTATGAATTAATTATTTGCATTTTAGTAGTGCCTATTATCTTTTTTTTGAAAATTGAAATTATCTCTATTAATAAAATTGTTATGTTATGTTATAAGCATTTAAAGGAAATGCAATTTTTCAGTTTTTCCTTAATATCTAGAATTCTAATAAATTTTTTCAAAAAACAAACGCAGCATCGAAGTGGCCATAAAATCGTGCATAATTTTCTCCATTTAACCGACTTCGTATCTCTCACGGTGTCCGAGATCCCCATGCTGTGCATGTTATACTGGACACACTGTATACGACTCAGTTCCAACAGGTGGATATGTAAACAAGTTGTTCAAGTAGATTTCGCGAAGAAGTGAGAAATCATCTCCAACAGATACAATAATATGATACGACGTTTGAAAATCTGAGAGAACCATGAGTGTAAATTTTTTCAAGTTTTATTAAGGTCGAAGACCGCAAAGTTGCCAGTGCCTTCTAATAGCACTTTTCTTTAAAAAATAAATAGTAGAAATAGGCACACAAATAGAATTAATCTGTGAAAAGGTGTAACCCCAGGCCAATTATTTAGGAATATTTTATTTTAGAATTAATTTTATATTTAATCTTTTTATTCATTACAATTAATAAGTTTAAAAAATTGCAAAAAGTAACATTTCTTCGTGCGAACACCTAAAATTGGAAACGTCTAGACAAAGCAAGCACGAGTGCAAAAGTCAGCACGTATTTTGGATCTTATAACAGTTCCTATTTGAGAAATGTTTATTTAGAAAATGTTTGATCTTTCGTCTAGACAGGCGCGTATTTTGATCTAACGACAATTTCTGGCAAATGCAGCATGAGAAGGGCCTGGCAAAATTTTTGCTTAATAAGGCTTTTCACTAGGAGATGATATTTTTTGAGTTAGAGAAACTTCACTTCGCCTTTAGCACTCATACTAACAAGTTTACCTATTTTGGATTTTATAGTGCGTGTTTTATTTTTAAAATATTTTGAAGTTATAATTAATTCTATTTTTCTAACGTTAATTAATTGTAGAAAGAATCTATCAACGATTAAGGCAATTCATATTAGATATTTTATTTGATAAATATTTTTGAGTACGATTTTAATAATTTACAACGTAACAAAGTTTGGCCATTGGAACTACAAAAATTTATTTTGATTGGAGTGAATTGGGCAAGTTTGTGTTGTGTTCTGAGATTATATAGTAATTTATTATGAATTGCTTCAGACTTTTTTGATTATATAGAGCCATTTCAATTACTAGAGTTAAATAAATATAAAATTTTTCAAAATATTGATTGTTAGTACAGTAATTATTGTCGATTTATCACTTTGCATATTTTTATTTTTGTATTGAACAAATCACTTTTTAAAATTAGGTATTATGTATAAAAAATATAAATAATTGAGGAGGTCGTTACTTTGTGAAAATCCATAATTGAATAAACAAATAAAAGAACACGTCTATATTTCAAATCAAAATTTTTATTAACTTAAACCACGTCTAGTTTCACCCTTTCGGGCATTATCAAGTGAATGAACACTTACAACAAAGTGATTTAAGTTAATAAAAATTTTTATGTGAAATATAAACGTGTTCTTTTATTTATTTATTCCATTTTATAACAATAAATCTTATTATAAATTTTGTGCTCATCATCATCACATTTGCTCAATAACACTCCTTTAAATATAGAGTTCGGTGTACCTACACAACTACAGTAATCTCATCCTCATTTATCAAAATACAAATTTTCACTACCTACCCCAAAAACCAACTAATATTTTTACCGAACCTTTTCTTACATCATGTTTGAAGCTACTACAGTTTTATCGATGTTGAAACCAATGCTATACATGACAAAGATTGTTGGATTGGCTCCATTCAGTTTAAACGATGACCATAAGTTTACTTACATGTCCAATTTATATTTGATGGTATTATTTATAGTTAGTATTTTACACTTAAATTTTAGCGTGGAAGCTATAAAAGCCAATCACTACAAACATTTCGTACTACAGCTTGAACATCGCCTTGCGACCGCAATATTTTTCATTAGCTACACCATCGTTTTCTTCTTAAACAATATCTACAGGCACAATGTAAGAGAATAAAATCTTTTACTTATTATGAATAATTAAACTTCGGAACCAAAGTTATTCGAATCCTAGAAACTATAACTTATTTTCAGATTGTGCAACTCATAATTGACTTATCGAAAATCGATGAACGTATACTCGAATTAAACATTTTGAATACTAATAGCATTCGAAAAAGTTATAAGAAAAATAAAATTTATTTCACGTTTCTTGGATCTTTAATTTGGATGTACATATTCGGATATTTTACTATGCTTTTATTACTTGGCAAGGAACTGTTTGGAATGAATATAAACGTTCATGTAATTGTCATTTGCTTGGGAAAAGTTTATTCTTTCCTCACGTTATTAATTCAGTTGCAATATTGTTCATTTCTTATGCTTATAAAGGAACGATTTAAGTGGGTAAATAGTAGATTGAAATCGATGCATAGACTTCAAAGAATTCACAATGCTCGATTCCAATATAACATGTTTAATTTGACAAGAGCGTAAGTCCTTAGATTTATTTTTAAACTGCATTATTCGAAAGTGGGGTTTAACTATAGAGTTTTAGAAGATGAAAGTGCGCATTTATAAAAATGAGTGAGGTAATGAGCGCATTATACAACTGAGTTGTGTAATGAGTATATTACACTATACTTAATATTCATACAGTATGATAAAGTCACCTCTACCGGGGTGTACAGTATAGAATAGTATAGAAATTATCTATGATCAAATAATTTTTATGAAATAGGTTAGCCCACTTTCAGAATAACATAGTTGAAATAATTATAATTTCCACTCATGTGGGCCATGAATAACCGTGTAAATGAGTAATAATTAACATACATTTTAGGAGAGGCACTAACAAGCTGAACATTACAAAACGATTAGAAGACATTTGCTCTCTTCACTTAAAATTGTACCATTTAAGCCGTAAATTAAACAAAACATATTCTGGTCAGCTTCTTATATTAACTCTGCAATCTTTTTCGTTTGTATTAGATCATTTTATATTTTTCTTCTTTTATGAAAAAATTAATCTCAGAGTGAAACTAATTACAAATGTATTCATACTCTCAATATTTTGGATGCCTGTTTTTGAACTTCCTCGCCTTTGTTTTAAAACAGCAAAAGAGGTAATTTCATCACATATTTTTAAAATAATAAAACATTAATACATATTTTTTAAAAGGGTAATAAAATTGCACATTTAATACGTAACATTATTGGATCAAATTGCACTTCTCAAGATTTAAAAGTAAGTGCGATCTGTACACATACACATGTGTACATGTACATTTATCTGATTTGAGAGACTAAAAAATATATAATAATTTCCATTGCAACCGTTTCAGCTCATTTATATGTCTATACAAGTCCTACAACACAAAATTAAATATACAGTGTGTGGTTTGTTTGTAATTAATCAAAAACTGATTTTAAAAGTGAGTAAATTTATTTAATTTGCTTTCATCTTTTCGTTTTCGTGTTTGTGATATCTGATTGTTTTTAGTAATACTTGCATAATAATTTAGTAACATTTTTGAACAATTTACAAAGTTCTATATGCAACCCACCATTAACTGACCTCCATACTCCACACGTATATTCAAAGAAAGACAGAGCAATAACCAAAAAAAATCTCCGTATGGTTTTTTCTAACTCATGTTACCGGTAAATTTCCTCTAAAGAAACCTTACTGTATTAATTCGTAGATTTCCTTATTTTGCAAATTGTAAAAATACAAGATACCACAAACATGGATAATCACTACATTATTACTCAACATTTCTTTTTAATTCATTAACTTTTAGATGATTGGTTTGATAACATACTATATTATAACTGTGGCTCAATTTAATCAACAGTATATTAAAATCACAAGCTCTTATTAATACTATAATGGTAGCGTTGTGGTCAACATTAGATACTGTCCTCTAGAGCTCATCCAAAACAAAAGTTTCTCTGCAGACTACAGAGCAAAAAGTACCTATAGCAACAGTATGGTTTTGTGGTATTCTGCACAATGAAAAAAATGTTAGAGTTCTATGAGCAATTTTTGTCTTCTCTTTCTTATGTCACTGGTAGTGGTAGCTCTTAAACTTAGTTATTTCACAATAAACGTATAATCACAATAATTTTGACTACGGTTACGTTATGACATTATGTTAATAATTTATTATTACTAGAATTGTTCAAATATAAAATTTTGCACAATGGAACCGAACACAAATGTTGATTGTTAGTACAATAATTATTATCGATTTATCACCTTGCTTATTTTTATTTTTTTTACTATGACGGTACGTTAAGAAGCCTATGAGAACACTGTTTTGACGTCATAATAATAGTTCGCTTATAGAGTCTATAAGAGCACTGTTTCTAGGGAATTTTATTCAATGTGCAGCACTGAATGTTGACAGATGAATTATATTTGACAGTCATGTCATAAAATTAATTTAATAGAGCGTGTCACTTGTCATGAAGTTCAATTTTATTCCACGAGGTTTGCACAATCGACGGTCCCAAACGTCAAATTACAGTATTACCAAATTACTTAATTCAAACAAATTTGAAAAAATTCCTATAATTATATACAATAAAAGTAATTTGGAAATACTGTAATTTGACGTTTGGGACCGTCGATTGTGCGAACCTCGTGGAATAAAATTGAACTTCATGACAAGTGACACGCTCTATTGAACTGATTAAACTAGCTTTCAAACACAAACGTCAAACGTCAGAATAAATACTGCCAACATAAATAAATTTGCGCATCAAAATCCCAAAAATTATGTTTTGACGTAATTTTAATACGGACTTTAGCTCCTTAAGGAGTGATCTCTTGTACCTCTAATGAAAATTTTAGAGTATAAAAATATCTATCCGAACCAATGAAAATATTTGTCCTAATTGTCCATAATTATTCTATCAAAAATAACAAAGCAGACATCTTGGGGGTGTCATCTTGAATATCGCGCTTCCGGTTAAAATTTCGCTTTGGTAACCGCAATTTTCGTATTCAGCGGGGTCGAAATATAAGGGAAAAATCGGTTACCAAAATTTTATATAAAATGCCGCTTAACTTAAACTTTGCAAAATAACTGAACAAAAGTATCATACAATGGTTTGTCCTGGAACCGACCGTTAGTCTCAGTGGAGAAAGGAGGGTTTTATTACTTACAGATGTCAACCAGGGCGCCACACTGTCAATGACTGCTTTCAGCAACTCCTGACAGCGAAGGATACCAAAATAATATAATAAATAGCTAATCGCAATTACTTTAATCGGCAACCTTTCAAAATACCCAACGAGGTAACTAATATATAAAAAAAATCCATAACTAAAATCGAACTGAACCGGTGATTGGCCAAACCCGACACGGTATACAAAAAAATTACTTATAAGCTGTAACCAGGAAATTTTAACAAAACAGTAACCTTACTCAATTTTCAATTCTTTCCACTATGGCCAGCGATGGCGGATGACGAAATCCCAAAAGATTGACTCGATCGAACATCAATCAATAAACTTTAAAATGGTGTCGAATAAAAATGTGCAAATTGATAAAGTGTGCTCGTGGAGTAATTTAAATCAGCCACCAAAAAAAACCTAAAATACATAAATAAGCGAATAACAAAGTAAAACGTACATACCTTCGAAAAGGGTTTTCTAGAATTTTCAAAAAAAAACTATGCATGACCACCTAGCTTTGTTATAGACCCGTGATCATATGTGTGGACCTAAATTACAAAATGTTTTGAAAACAACTATCTACTTACGCGATTTAGTAAAACAATGTAATTTTTTCTTCAAACGTCAAAAAAAATTACATTTTACTGAATAACTAAGGTTAAGGTTCTACATCTTAAAAGGTAAAAGTTTACATTTTTACCTCCTTTAGGATTTTAAAGTATATTCTAACCTTACTTATTTACAACAAATTGTAACGTAAAATGATATTTCTAAGCATTTGTAATGTAAAAAAGCTAATGTTTTTTAAATTTTCTTTTCTAATTTTCTATTAAAATTTTCATTTTTTTGTTTTGAATAATTTTTACGTTGGAAGAAAAAATTAAATGTTTCATGCGCAGTGAAAGTACTTTTTTTGGCTCCTAGTTGTGGCTCAGTAAGGCAATCAAGGGCATCAACTCTGTTTGGCTCAGTAAGTAAAGTCAGACGAAACAAAGTTTAGTCTGACTTGCCTTATTGACATTTCTAAACAAGTCACTCTTTTACACCTAATAAAACAAACGAATAAAACTCGGGGTGTCTTTTTGCTAGACGTACAATAAAGTCTATTTTCAAAAAGTGCTTTAATTATACAATTATTAACTTACCAAAGGTACAGAAGCCCAAAACATCACTCCTATAATTTGAATAATAATAGTTACATTATCCAAATCGACTTTCGTCAATAATAACTTCATAATGTAGGTAATGCACGCGAGCATTCCAGCACCCACACATAGTACAAGAAATAATATTTGCCATCCGAAAAGCTGATTAACCGTTGTGTCCACGACAAGGTACCCGGGTAACTTTCGCGATTTGATTTGAATTTTTTTCTATGTTCTAAATTTTTTTTTAAGATAAGCTTCTACCATATCCTAGAGCATATTATTTTAGACCTATTTCAACTAAAAAATATATACTATGTGACTTAAAAGTAAAAAAGAAAAAGACTTTTTAAAATAGCACCGTTGTGTCCACGACAAGGTAACCGGGTACCTTGCGCTATTTAATTTGAATTTTTTTCTATGTTCTAAATATTTTTTTATGATAAGCTTCTATCATATCTTAGAGCATGTTATTTTAGACATATTTCATATAAAAAATCTATACTATGTGACTTAAGATCAAAAAAAATTAGGACTTTTTGAAATAAAAACGTCAAGTCCACGACTAGTGTACTTCTATAGGTTTTAGTAAGCAAGTTGATGTATACAGGGTGTCCAGCTAAGCGCGCCTTCTTTGATAGCTCTTGCGGTATGCCAGATAAATCAAAAATAAAACAAAAGAATTATTTATGACTTTCATATCCATCACCTAAAATTAATTTGAAATACACAAAGTGATTACATATAGGGTGAGACATTAAAACAAATTTTTTTTAAATGGTACGCCCTATATATTTTTGCAATACCTGCTGTAGTTTTTTCTTCTCTACTCAACCGTATTTTATTTTTCTAATTTTGCCCAACAGCGGCCTACTAAATTAATTTTTTCTGTTAAATATTAATTTTGCACTAGTTGCTTTAAAAAATCGCAATAACCTTAGTTTTGTGAATTAAGCAAAGAAATTGTACACAATTCAAGTGAAGACCTTACACAACATGTACATGTCGAGTAATTTAATTGTTATTGTATAGGGTGTTCACAAAATTTAATCAAAATGGATCAATTTCAATGAGCCATAACTCGATTTTGTTAAATAGAACACCCTATATTTTATGACTTATTTAACTCTAGCTTTGTAGTATCTTTAATTTTTATTAACAATGTCCTATACCTATCATGCATAGTTTCCCTAATATTTAGAAATAATAAAGTTTTTTCTTCTCTGAACATTTGAAGATCTAGGAATATCGAAAAAGTCAGGTTAAAGCGAAGGGTTATCCACTCTCTGCAGTCAATGTACAAAAATTGAGCTGTCAACGATAGTCATCTGCAGTCAATGGCAGTCATAACATACGCATTCATGAGCATTCAACTGCAGTCAGTGTACAAATTCAGAACAGTGGTTGACCCCTCGGGTTAAAGTCGTTAAATGTCATTAGTTACAAAGTAATATTTTTATTAAGTAATTAATTTTATTTACTTTTTATTTAATCATGCATTTTTCCGGTGAGGAATTAATGGAGATGGTTTCTATTTTGGGCGAAAGTCACAGAAATTGGTTACTGGCATCAAGGATATATGCTCAAAGATACCCAAATCGTCGGCACCCAAATAGACGCTCGTTTCTTCGAGTTCAAGAACGATTCGAAGGAACGAGGTCTGTTGCTTATCTTGAGAAGGAACCGAGAACCAAACCAGTAACAAATAAAATTAACCACAATTTAGTGATTGCAAGCATAGAGTTGAGGATCCTCATCCTTCAGTGAGGAGGTTAGAAAAAGATTTAGACATTTCGAAGTCCTCAATTTCAATTTACTGTTATTATTATTAGAAGAAACTTTATTATTTCTAAATATTAGGAAAACTATGCATGATAGGTATAGGACATTGTTAATAAAAATTAAAGATACTACAAAGCTAGAGTTAAATAAGTCATAAAATATAGGGTGTTCTATTTAACAAAATCGAGTTATGACTCATTGAAATTGATGCATTTTGATTAAATTTTGTGAACACCCTATACAATAACAATTAAATTACTCGACATGTACATGTTGTATAAGCTCTTCACTTGAATTGTGTAAAATTTCTTTGCTTAATTCACAAAACTAAGGTTATTGCGATTTTTTAAAGCAACTAGTGTAAATTTAATATTTAACAGAAAAAATTAATTTAGTAGGCCGCTGTTGGGTAAAATTAGAAAAATAAAATACGGTTGAGTAGAGAAGAAAAAACTACAGCAGATATTGCAAAAATATATAGGGCGTACCATTTAAAAAAAATTTGTTTTAATGTCTCACCCTATATGTAATCACTTTGTGTATTTCAAAATAATTTTAGGTGATGGATATGAAAGTCATAAATAATTCTTTTGTTTTATTTTTGATTTATCTGGCATACCGCAAGAGCTATCAAAGAAGGCGCGCTTAGCTGGACACCCTGTATAAGCGTTTTATTTAGGAACAATTATTTGTTAATATTTTTTTTTAATATTTATTTACAATAAAATATTAATAGATATCTTAAAAAATTTATAGAGAACAAAAAAATTGAAAAAAAACACATGTAAATGAAAATTATAAGGACATTAAGGACGGAAGGTACCTGCCGTAATTGTAGCCTTTAATCACCATTTTCTGGCTTATAAAAATTTATTTTAATAAATTGATGATGTGAGGAATGTTAACTAGGGCTGTACTTAATATTTGTAAAATATAAAAGTTATAATCGTTATAGTTTAAAAGATAATTTATTAAAATTATTTAGATATTTACGGCCTTAATAACAGTTCAATTAAATCGGCGTTTAAGCTATGTAATAGAGAATCTTTTTTTCTAGGATATGACATATTTTATAATTTTATTAATTATTTGGAAACTTGTATATCGCCATTTATTAATTTTATTGTGGCTACTTTTGTATTTGAGGCGTATAAAATTGAATTATATAAGTTTCCAAATATTAAATAAAATTATAAAATATGTCATACCCTAGAATGAAGGATTGTCTATAAAATGGCTTAAACGCCGATTTAATTGAACTGTTATTAAGGCCGTAAATATCTAAATAATTTTAATAAATTATCTTTTAAACTATAATGATTATGACTTTTATATTTTACAAATATTAAGTACAGCCCTAGTTAACATTCCTCACATTACCAATTAATTAAAATAAATTTCTATAAGCCAGAAAAAAAATGATTAAGTTCAACAAATATTTCGAGTACCTTCCGTCCTTTTAGAAATTGTTCTAGTATGTTCATCGCATTCGTATAGTAGAAGTTTGATACAAACTTCACACAATTTTCGTGTTTTTTTTGTTGGTGAACTGTTTTTGAAGAAATGCCTAATTGTAGTTTTTGATAAAATTTAATTACTTTTAAAGAAATGCATATTTTGCAAATTTTTCTGTTACTAACATAAATAATAAACAATAGGTACCTATCTGCTTTGAAACATAATCCGATAACTTTGCTTGAATAAGGTCTTTATTGATGATTATGATATTACGAATTAAATAAACATCATAAAAATAAACATTAAACATTTAACCGTAAAAAAAAGAAGCAAATATACGCCAATTTATTAAAAACTTTTAGTGTTTATTGCATTTTTGCATGTTAACATATGGAGGTACCCGGGTACCTTAGTCGTGGACTCATGTAGAAATTTTTGATCGTGGACACAAGGGTTAAATAAAGCAACGGCTTTGTTCAAATTAATGTACAATTTTCTTAACGAACATACTCTTAAATGGCAATTTTCGGTTTCAATTGCAACACTAGTAATTTGGATTATACGACTTCCTAAAGTATCGATTTTACCAATTGAAGATGATCCACTTTCTAAATTTATCCAAATATATTTGAATTTCCACTTGATTAAAATTACGTAATTAATCATTAATAATTCTGCCGTTACGAGAAAATAAGCTAAAATTGTAGTTATCACTTTTTCTTGTTGTAGCAAATAATTATTATTAAAACTTATGGTAATATCATATGAGAATAACAAAAAAGAGTATAAATGCCAAATAATTAATTGTAACCAAATACATTTCTTAAATTTGCCGTCATAATTTGAAATTGTTTCGAGGTAATTTATAAAATGTATAAATATTTGTGATTTTAAAATTGTGACGTAAATAATTGAAATATTTATGGAAATTACGCCACAAAGGAAAATTAGTGCATGGGTCATCGTTTGATATAAATTTGATTGTGGTTTGTACACCGAGTAATAAAATAAAATTTTATAAAAATGTAAAATGAAATAAAAACGAAATATTAAAAATTAAAATAATAATTAATGCATATACAGGGTTATTCAAATTCGACCGGCACCATGGGGATCTCGCTTATTTGAAGAGATAGAGAAACGGTTAAATTAGGGCAAAGTTGCGGAATTTTAGGCCCATTAATAATCTGAAAAGAAAACTGCCCTAGCTGCTTTTGTTTTTGAGCTATTAACAAAAAACCAAAAAATTGACTTTTCGTTTTTTGACTTTATTTTCCTTATTATCAAAAATTTTTTAAATCAGACCGAACTTCTTCTAAGCCATTTTGTATTCTACACCCAATTCCGAAAACACATTTGATGTAAAACCTTTCGGTTTTCTGGAACCATCATCAACTTTAGTTTTTTAAATAGGCGCAATCTTTTGTTTTAGCACCATCTCATAGAACCTTTTTTGCTGATTTCAAAAATGTTTATTACTTAAGTATTTATTTTTAAATTTTGTTCTCAAATAAGCTAATTTGTTAATCTAAATTGAGGATCCAGCTGCTATAGAATACAAACAAAAGCCGGTATAACAAAACATAAATCCATGCTTCGATTACAAGCCGAGATTTTGAAATTTAAACACCTTTAGTAAGTTTTTCAAGTTTTTATTTCCTAAATTATGAAGTACATTAATATCATTGTTTACTCAGTTATTTTTGTAATAAACACAAATAAAGAATAGTATATTAAGTATGAAGAACGGTAAGGTTGGTTTACCGGTCAAAGACAATTGTTTGGAGGCTGAGAGAATCGAAGCCTCCAATTATTGTCTGAGACCGGTAATCCTTAATGCGGCGGTTACAATTATCAAGTTACTTGAAGCAAGTCGACTTGAAGCCAGCGACTTGAAAGTGGTTGACAAATGTAAACAGTGTTTCAAGTAGTATCAAGTGAAGCTTGAATTCTAGTTTTCACTTGAATTTAATAGTCAAGTCAAGTTGAGGACCGGTCTACTTTTCTTGAAACTTGAAATCATTTGCATCGACTTGCGTACAAATATGCGGAGTTTTATTTTGTTTACTGGATTGTAGTAAATAATAAAATGGCGCCGAATGTGGTCACGCAGAAAGCAGTCAGTGCAGTTATACCTTTGTTATGTAATATTTTGATAAAAAAATTAGAGAAAAAAAAAATAAAACAAAAAGAATATGGGTGAGAGAATGGATTAATCGACGGAATCGGTTTGGAGCTTCTAATACCCTTCTTAAAGAGTTAGCATTAGAAGATCCAGGAGCGTATAAAAACCACCTGAGAATGCTTCCTGTTCATTTTGATTATTTATTAAAAAAGGTGAACATAAAAATACAAAAAAGCAATACTTGGTTGCGAACCTCGATACCAGCTCCAACAAAATTGGAAATTACATTACGCTATTTAGCAACTGGAGACAGCTTCTCATCGCTTGAATATTTGTACAGAGTGCCAAAAAGTACTATATGCAAATTTGTAAAATTTCCAAACTTTAGTAAATAAAATGTATCAAATAATTAATAGCGGTGTTTAATACTTGTTGCAAATTAATAATGAACGAAAAATACAACAAAATGAAAAGGCCCAGATTGATTTTAAAACAAGTAATTTTAAAATCTGTTATAATAGAGCTACCTGCCATAGTGTACCTACCCTTTAAAACTTTATTTACAATATTATTCAACATCTGTTTTTAAGGTTGGCGTCCACGCCTCGCATTGCTAATGGGACTCTGTAGATGGAGCTGTGATCGAATTTTTACTGAGTTAAATTTAAGGGATTTTAAGATCCTCCCATTGAACCTTTTTTTGCCACTACGTATACCTAAATGAATGTAGTGAAGAAGTATTACTTTCTAAAATAGGAACCATAAATAAAAACATCTAAACTATTCAACCACTGTTCATAGTAAAATCTGGGTAAAAGATTTGGGATCTATTTTTAGAATTGTAAAAAAATAAAACGAGTAAATATTTTGTTGACGTTTGAAAAAAAATTATTCATAAAATTGTAAAAGTTAGAATTATAGCAAAAAATAAAATAAAAATTAAACTTAACAATAAATTATTTATTTAATTACGAGTAACAATTCAATTAACATGAGAATTGCACTAAAATACGTTAAATATAATACAATGAATATTATAGGTGTAAAAAATTATTTTTTATTCATAAAAGTATAAAAATTAGAATTCGATAAAATTGGAGACCAAATGTCGGTTTTTACGTGTTTGTTTAGAATTGTTAAAGGTCTAAAATCTGCAGACCAAATGTGGGTTTTTAAGTTGTGCCCTTTGTAATTTAGTTTTAAGAATGTTCAATTGTCAATGTTTACCTGTTTAAACCCTTTAAATACCTTTTGTGAGGTATCTTTAGTTTAGTATCTTTCTAACATTTACATTCGTCACATCGCTATTTTGCATCTTTATTAAACTTATAATACATAAATTGACGTATTTTTATTATTTGTTGGGAAATACTCGCAATACAAAAATATTCACATGCCAATCGTAACTATTATTGGATTTCGGCACAATTGTATATTACTTTTTTTTCTTTTTTCCAGTTTTTTCAATTGCATAAAGGTTCGTTTTATGATGCATCATATAAGAAGTCAAAGTGAGCTACTTCCTAGAAAATGACATTGAAAAGACTTCCTTATTCCCCTTAGTTCAATTTATTCTAAATTAAAGACATTTTGTAAATATTTATAATTGATAACTCAGTGAGCAAAATGAACTGATATTTTTTTACATTTTTGGAATCAGGGGGACACAAAACTAGTATCAACAAACAAAGAAAAATTGCATAATACATTTTTAGTAACCAAGGAATAATGCTACCCAATTTTGATCGGTCAACTAAAAATGTATACTATACTTCACTACCTACTCGTTGTCATGTTTTCTAGTCTTTTTTAATTTCCTAAAGGTTCGTTTTATGATGCATCATAATAAGAAGGCAAAGTAAGCTCCTTCCTAGAAAATAAAAAATTGCATAAGACATTTTTAATAACCAAAGAATAAACCTTTGCTAACCCAATTTAAAAAATCCTTTAGTTCGGATTATTTTAACTTTTTGAAACTTTTCTTTATAAAAAAAACAGAATAATAAAAATAAAAATGTGTCGGCCTATAAAAAAATTATTTTTATTGAACTACACCTTTCCATAATTAACAAAACTAGTGTCAACAGACAAAGAAACATTGCGTAATACATTTTAAATAACCAAGCAATAAACATTACTAACCAAATTTTTAAATAGGTCAACTAAAAATTTACTACATCTACGGTCATTTTCATTCATGTTCAGAAGTCTGTTTTTCTAATTGAATGGCTACTAGTAGGTAGAAAAAGTCAAAAGAAGTTCTTATAGTAAACATCATTGAAAATCCTTTTGTTCAAATTATTGCACCCTTTAAAAGGTAATAAAAAATAGTAAAAGTAAAAATACGACACTGTAAAAAACCCTTGGCCTACGCTTACTTCTACTTTTCAAGCAAAATAAACTGATATGCATTGCTTCCAAGTTCCAAATAATTGAAGGAGTACAATAATGTACTCTAAGTATATAATAATATATATATAAGTATAGTATATAATCTAAGTATATAATCTACTATTGTTCTAATTCGTACATAGTACGTCGTATACGTCTCAAAAAATATCCGTGGACGGAACAATAATTACAATCCAGAATTGGATACACCCACAATTTCGAACCTTTTGTGATTCAAAAGGCACAAGTCATAAATAACATCGATGGATGAAGCAGGATGCCCATTGGTTGGAAAATGTTACCTAGTATCTTTAATGCAACGCCCCACGTTTGCGTTTTCCAAAATTTTCTTTGGACTTACTTTTAAAGAAAACTAATAGTCAAAATTTATTCCGGTTTTCGGATCCGGCATCAGCATATGACCCTTTCTTATAGGAGACAAGCTCATGAATTTTCTTCAATTTTCGATACTTTTTTTTGTTTTTTGGAAAAACTATAGGCACTAAGATTTTCAAAATCTTTCATTAGAAACTATGTACCGTTATATTAACTCTGAAAAAATTTCAGTGCAATCGCTTAAGGTTGGCGTCCACGCCTCGCATTGCTAATGGGACTCTGTAGATGGAGCTGTGATCGAATTTTTACTGAGTTAAATTTAAGGGATTTTAAGATCCTCCCATTGAACCTTTTTTTGCCACTACGTATACCTAAATGAATGTAGTGAAGAAGTATTACTTTCTAAAATAGGAACCATAAATAAAAACATCTAAACTATTCAACCACTGTTCATAGTAAAATCTGGGTAAAAGATTTGGGATCTATTTTTAGAATTGTAAAAAAATAAAACGAGTAAATATTTTGTTGACGTTTGAAAAAAAATTATTCATAAAATTGTAAAAGTTAGAATTATAGCAAAAAATAAAATAAAAATTAAACTTAACAATAAATTATTTATTTAATTACGAGTAACAATTCAATTAACATGAGAATTGCACTAAAATACGTTAAATATAATACAATGAATATAATATAGGTGTAAAAAATTATTTTTTATTCATAAAAGTATAAAAATTAGAATTCGATAAAATTGGAGACCAAATGTCGGTTTTTACGTGTTTGTTTAGAATTGTTAAAGGTCTAAAATCTGCAGACCAAATGTGGGTTTTTAAGTTGTGCCCTTTGTAATTTAGTTTTAAGAATGTTCAATTGTCAATGTTTACCTGTTTAAACCCTTTAAATACCTTTTGTGAGGTATCTTTAGTTTAGTATCTTTCTAACATTTACATTCGTCACATCGCTATTTTGCATCTTTATTAAACTTATAATACATAAATTGACGTATTTTTATTATTTGTTGGGAAATACTCGCAATACAAAAATATTCACAGTGCCAATCGTAACTATTATTGGATTTCGGCACAATTGTATATTACTTTTTTTTCTTTTTTCCAGTTTTTTCAATTGCATAAAGGTTCGTTTTATGATGCATCATATAAGAAGTCAAAGTGAGCTACTTCCTAGAAAATGACATTGAAAAGACTTCCTTATTCCCCTTAGTTCAATTTATTCTAAATTAAAGACATTTTGTAAATATTTATAATTGATAACTCAGTGAGCAAAATGAACTGATATTTTTTTACATTTTTGGAATCAGGGGGACACAAAACTAGTATCAACAAACAAAGAAAAATTGCATAATACATTTTTAGTAACCAAGGAATAATGCTACCCAATTTTGATCGGTCAACTAAAAATGTATACTATACTTCACTACCTACTCGTTGTCATTTTTTCTAGTCTTTTTTAATTTCCTAAAGGTTCGTTTTATGATGCATCATAATAAGAAGGCAAAGTAAGCTCCTTCCTAGAAAATAAAAAATTGCATAAGACATTTTTAATAACCAAAGAATAAACCTTTGCTAACCCAATTTAAAAAATCCTTTAGTTCGGATTATTTTAACTTTTTGAAACTTTTCTTTATAAAAAAAACAGAATAATAAAAATAAAAATGTGTCGGCCTATAAAAAAATTATTTTTATTGAACTACACCTTTCCATAATTAACAAAACTAGTGTCAACAGACAAAGAAACATTGCGTAATACATTTTAAATAACCAAGCAATAAACATTACTAACCAAATTTTTAAATAGGTCAACTAAAAATTTACTACATCTACGGTCATTTTCATTCATGTTCAGAAGTCTGTTTTTCTAATTGAATGGCTACTAGTAGGTAGAAAAAGTCAAAAGAAGTTCTTATAGTAAACATCATTGAAAATCCTTTTGTTCAAATTATTGCACCCTTTAAAAGGTAATAAAAAATAGTAAAAGTAAAAATACGACACTGTAAAAAACCCTTGGCCTACGCTTACTTCTACTTTTCAAGCAAAATAAACTGATATGCATTGCTTCCAAGTTCCAAATAATTGAAGGAGTACAATAATGTACTCTAAGTATATAATAATATATATATAAGTATAGTATATAATCTAAGTATATAATCTACTATTGTTATAATTCGTACATAGTACGTCGTATACGTCTCAGAAAATATCCGTGGACGGAACAATAATTACAATCCAGAATTGGATACACCCACAATTTCGAACCTTTTGTGATTCAAAAGGCACAAGTCATAAATAACATCCATGGATGAAGCAGGATGCCCATTGGTTGGAAAATGTTACCTAGTATCTTTAATGCAACGCCCCACGTTAGCGTTTTCCAAAATTTTCTTTGGACTTACTTTTAAAGAAAACCAATAGTCAAAATTTATTCCGGTTTTCGGATCCGGCATCAGCATATGACCCTTTCTTATAGGAGACAAGCTCATGAATTTTCTTCAATTTTCGATACTTTTTATTTGTTTTTTGGAAAAACTATAGGCACTAAGATTTTCAAAATCTTTCATTAGAAACTATGTACCGTTATATTAACTCTGAAAAAATTTCAGTGCAATCGCTTAAGCCGTTCTCTTTAAAAGTATGTACCTAGCTCTTATGGAAGAATAACATGGGAAGACGGCACCCTTAAGCCGTTCTCTTTAAAAGTATGTACCTAGCTCTTATGGAAGAATAACATGGGAAGACGGCACCCTTAAATCATAAACCAACCTTCCTACAAAATTTTTATAATAGGGCATAATAAGGCGGCTCTCTTTTCCAAGAAAAAGTTGTTTGAAATTTACAATGGATTAAAATTTTTGCAACTTTGACGATAAGAAAAGGTTTAACAAGGACAAATTCTAAATACAATTGAGAGGTTCGGAAATTCCAAATTTACAGTAAAAGCACTAATTTTACAATCCTGATAGTGGTTCTTACTTGAATTAAAATATAAAAATTAAAATCCTAGACTTTTTTACGAAAAACGAAATATATTGTTACATTATCAAGCAAGCAAGATAAAAAATATATAAACAAAAATTTATACAAGGAACCTTTTTTTTATCAAAAAATTTTCATTTACTTTTAGTGGTATTAATTTATTGCATAGTTTCTACTATTACTTATTATCAGATAATTTTTTACTTACCAGATTTGTTTTGGAATCCCGTGTTGATGATGATTTCATTAAAAATTCAGCGCTTGCAAACCATTGAAGTTTCGGTTGATATACATCGCTACACCCAGCTCCCGATTTCTTTGATTTCGTGATTTTTCCCAACTCCTGGCTTATAATTGTTTTTATCATCTTTATTTTATTTCTTACAATATCTATATTTATGGCATTGAAATGCCCCCCTTCATTTAATTTGTAGATTAATTTCTTGAAATAATTAGACAAGATGTATGTAGAACAAAATTAAAAATATGAGTATATGACCGGAAGGGATACAAACGGGCCGATCATTCGAAGTATTGCTTTCAAACACGTGTTTGTAATAAATACATCACTATCCTGTCAAATCCCTACTGGTATTGTTATATTTATTACTACTTAAAATTTTTGAGGAACATTGTGTTTGTTTGAAATTCTTTTCTTCATTCAAGTTTCAAGAAAAGTAGACGGGTCGTCTACTTCACTTGACTATTGAATTCAAGTGAAAACTAGAATTCAAGCTTCACTTGATACTACTTGAAACACTGTTTACATTTGTCAACCACTTTCAAGTCGCTGGCTTCAAGTCAACTTGCTTCAAGTAACTTGATAAATGTAAACGCCGCATTTTGCCGTATGGCCGTAGAGTAGTACGGCTACTCAAAATTCGCTTCAAGTCGCTGGCTTGAAGTCGACTTGCTTCAAGTAACTTGATAAATGTAAACGCCGCATAACGTTCGACATGCTTATAACGTTTTTTGTACGATCAGAGACAAAGAAATAATAAATTTTCTTTATTTTAAATAAATTTTTTGCTAAAAAAAATCAAATGTCAAAAATGACATTTGTATTTTTTTATGAAATTAAGTAGCTTTGCTATATGAAAAGTCGACAACAAAACGTTTTACCGTTCTAGAACAGTAAAAACACTTACCGTCGCGCATTATATCCTAGCAACGGCAAATTCAACTTACCTACGTGAAAACATGCAGTAAATAGCTTCAAATGACTGATCGTACAAAAATAAAATTAGTCGTAATCGAAGCATGGTTTTATGTTTTGTTATACTGGCTATTGTTTTAATTCTAGAGCAGCTTGATTCTCAATTTTTATTAACAAATTAGCTTATTTGAGAACAAAATTTAAAAATAAATACTTAAGTAATAAACATTTTTGAAATCAGCAAAAAAGGTTCTATGAGATGGTGCTAAAACAAAAGATTGCGCCTATTTAAAAAACTAAAGTTGATGATGGTTCCAGAAAACCGAAAGGTTTTACATCAAATGTGTTTTCGGAATTGGGTGTAGAATACAAAATGGCTTAGAAGAAGTTCGGTCTGATTTAAAAAATTTTTGATAATAAGGAAAATAAAGTCAAAAAACGAAAAGTCAATTTTTTGGTTTTTTGTTAATAGCTCAAAAACAAAAGCAGCTAGGGCAGTTTTCTTTTCAGATTATTAATGGGCCTAAAATTCCGCAACTTTGCCCTAATTTAACCGTTTCTCTATCTCTTCAAATAAGCGAGATCCCCATGGTGCCGGTCGAATTTGAATAACCCTGTATTTGATTAACGTTGGAATTTATTGATAGGTTTGGGATTAAGCCCAAATACGCGTTTAGTTTATACAGGGGTTTTACACTATCGTTAATAAGTTCCATTTAGAACGAGCACTTGCTTGGTCGAAAGCTAAACTAGGTATAAAAAAAATTATTATAAGTTAGTAGAAATGTAAGTTGATTTATTTATGTAAGTTGTAACCAAAAAAATGCTTTTAAAGAAACAACTAAATTACTTATACAAATAATAGAATAGTGTAATATAACAGTATGAATTTACTGGACTAAATGGTTTTTTCAGCACGGATAAGTTTCAGGTCAGACCCACCTAATTTGTGTACGATGGCATAACGTACGAAGTCATTTATTTTTGATTTAAACAAGGAGTTCCAAAAAGTATGAGACGTAGCCTTATCATAATATCATAGACCCCAGATCATTTTTGAGCGGTGGTGGGGTGCGGGCCCTCTAAAACACCGTTTTGTTAACATTTTAGAAACTCCTTAACCAATTTAATGCTTCGTTGAGGCTCCTTTGTCGTTTATTACGGCTCTGCGTTGTATTCACACACTTTCTTCAGGATTTAGTGTGGCCAAATACATCCTTACTAAATAACTAAACAAATTATAGGTCCTAAACCCTGTAACTCAAAGAATTTCTTCATATTGCTACAAAATTAAAAGTTGTTCTAAAAATTCACCATTTTTAAAAGTTATTCTACCAATCCAAAAGTTCTAGTGAAACCATGAAGCATTTAAGTTCTGACCATGTCGTCCATCTATTTTAATATGTTGGTCATGGTATAAAAAATGAGACTATGACTATGGTTATAGTCGAATAGCCACAAGACTTTTAGCTTTTAGACTTTTTAGAAGTCAGATTATGTAATTATGAAATGCCCTCAGCATTAAAATTGTTGTCATTTTTTAATTCTTTGACATTATGTTTATTAATTATCTTTTTGAATAGTATTTTAAAATAAACTCCGCTCCTGAGAAACTCAAGTGATAAGATTCGTCCAAGTTACATTAAACTGGGCTCATCTGATGTCTAACTAATTTCCAACAAGCAATAGGACTTTGGACTCAGTACTCTGTGGATTAGCCAAGGGTAGTAGTTGAGCAAGCATACCTACTAATATCGGGAATAAATACAAGATTTTTTTCCGAGTTATTAGGAAAAGCAGAAGAACATTTAAGTTCACTGTTATATCGCAACATTAACAAACTGTGACTACCTGCAATTTGACAAAAAATATCATTAAAGTGGCTAGAAGAGAATGAAGATGATACTTGCTGTTATGAATGACTAACAGCAGAAAAATTGCAGGAACTATTTCAGTAACTATCGGCGTGTAGCTTGTAGGCTACGCTTTACTGCAGCTCTAATAATCGCAATATCTATGGTAACTCGAAACTCGAATAAATACCAATTTAGGTATCTGCGCATTCCCACCACTCGCCATCATAAATATGTCTTGCAGTATCACGATTTAAAATAAGTATTTAATTTTTAAGTAATTTATATTGTTTTGATTACTAAATACAAACAGCAGACATTTTATTTAATTGTGATGTACAAATATAAAGAGCAAGTTATTAGTTTTGTGAAAGAATGAAATATAAATAAATATTTTTAGATCATAGTGCTTTAATTTTACACTTTACTTATTAATTTGTATCAGTACAATTACATAAGAAGTAACAGTTCCCAATAGCCCTAATAACATAGTATAATCGACGTTGAAGAAACCAGCGGCCGAAAAGTACGGACACTGGTGGGTCGCCTGCTGTGCCAACAAGATGAGCTCTTCTCTCAAGATACGATCCTGCACGTTATTGCTCACTGCAGGAACGTCAAGCAACAAGTTGTAGCAAACTGTCGCAGTTTTCTGAGCTTCTTTTGTGGTCATATCGCACGTAACTGCCACAACTATACCCATAACCTGTAACAAACGAAAAACTCAATAATTAAAGGTCGAAAAAAGGTTTTGGGGAGTTATAATTTTATTAAAGCATACCAGTTCGAGGGGGGGAAATGCGTGCGCCATGTCACTCAACTTAATTGGTTAGTTGGCGCAAGCCATCTTACCCGATTTCGTTGTAAATAACGTATCTGATTTAATAATTTTTTGATTAATTGATTACAAACGAAAAGAAAGCTGCTCTACAGCTTCGTGGACTCATGGAGTGAAGAATAATTAACTTTAGCTGTACAAGCTATAAGAAGTGGCATTACTGGAGTCCATGAAGCATTAATACAATTTGGGGTACCCTGTAGTTCACTACTACTGGCTACAATGCATTAAGTGCCTCAGATGGCTTCACAAGGGTTGTACAATGTTTACTGCTCAAGCGATTTATTTAGCATCACACTTTCATTTTCAAGGCTCTTTCCATTCATACAAAGGACTAAAAGAACAGGATGAGTTTCTATAACACAGCAGAGTGAGTGTTAAACTAGTAGCCTACGAACCTGTGCTAGGTTTAGACCTTCACCAAGTTAATTTTATTAAAAATTCATAATAAACTTACCACCATTTCCACACACCATAAACAGTTATAGGAAGCAATGAAAAATTTAGAAAAAGTCACCCCAACGTAATTTGTATTATCAGTAGAATAAACAACAATTAAGTCAATAACTTCGAGTATTTCCACAAAAATAGCCATCATTAGAAATAAAATTTGCCACCCGAAAATTTTGTTGATGTAACGAATAATTTTACTTAATTTGCTATAAATTAATCTTAAATGCTTAATATCTGGGCTACTTTTAAAATGGCGCTGATTGAATTTTGCACAATTCACAAAATTAACCGAATTGCAATAAATTTTAAGCTTATTTTGTAAATGATCGTTAATTTCTTTAAAGCGAACTTTTGTGCAAATTGCATAATTGTAAATTAATAAACAAGCAATTAACATGTAATATTCGGATAATTCCCTAATTATAAAGTAAGGGTACAATGTTATACTAACGACGCTTCCTGTGATGAAAAAATCGGCTACGAACAAACTTAAAATTATAGAATTAGTAACTAACAATTCAATTGTAAATTTGTAACTTTTTCTAATCACTTTTCTAATCCTTAATTTTGATAACTTGTAATCGACTTCTTTGAAAAGTAAATGAAATTTTTTAAAATCTTTTCGGTAGACAAACGTCGAAATGGTTACTGCACTAATTATAGCCGATAATTGAACTGTGTGTAATAAAATATTAATGATAATTTGAACTAACTCCAACCCTACGTAAATGGTACGACATTTTCCTATAATGGAGTATGCGTTTAAAATGAAAACGAATAATATGATACAAAAGGAACGGCATTTGTAGGAAAATTTATCGCTTTTTTCAGGAGGCATTAGTGATAATGCACTTGCAATTTTATACAATGGTTTAATAAATTTAATATTTATCTCACGATTATAGTGCGTCATTATAAACGCTAAAAAATATAACTGCGTGGTAATGGAAAAAAATTATTAAAATTTTCATTAACTCACGCATTTCTATTAATTTTACGAGCTTTGCTAGTAGCAAACATAATAGAAGCATTTAAAAAATTAATTAAGGTAATTGATAATAAAATTTGATATAATTATAAAAGAATAACGCCGTAAAAGTTACGTAGGTAGCCAAAAATGTTATTATAATTAATATTAAGGCAGATATCTTGAAAACTATAAAGAATAAAGACAAAATAAATAGAAACAATCTTGTAGAAAATTTGATAAACTTATACCACAATAACAAGAGTGCATCCTAGGAGTAGTCCCAGCTCTTTTATTCTGTGGATGAAAAGTACAGCTTTCTAATAAGTGGTCCCTTTGTAGTTGTCTAATTTCTCAACCTGTTTATTGGATTTTTGCACGTTTGCCAAGTATAATACAACAGTTTTATATTTTGAAAGTCAGTATAAAAGCTGCCAGCAGCTTCAAGAGCCGCCAGTGTGTAGGGTTAGTTAACATCCCTCAAATTATTACTCACCAGTGTTATTCCAAACCATAAACTGCTATTTACAATGTATATGACACCAATACCAGTTTTAGCAGTACCAGAAGAATTTATTCGATTTAAAATTAAACTAACGTATACTAATAGTCCAATTCCAACACTTAAATTAAGCATTAAAATGGGCCATCCAAACAGCTGATTAAACATATCAACGCTTTTACATAAATTAAAGTGATATTTTCTCAAATAATTTAATTTTAAACAATAACTTTTCATTTCAACTGTGCTTCTGACGTTGATTTTTCTGTACGTACACATTAAGCAATTAAAAGGAAATAATTTCGCGTTTGATGATAAAAGAACTATTTGGGTTAGCGTTTCTACAACGTAATTAAACTTCTTTTTTAAAATAATTATGTAATTAACAATTAGTGTAATTGAAATTATACGTAAGTAAAAATTTACAAAATCTAAACAGTAGGTTATGAAAAGCAATGTCTCACGTGTTGAAAATATATAACCATTAAAAATGCAAAAAAGAACGTTGAGAATATTTATTATCGAGAATTGAACCCATGTGCACAAGTTTACTTCAACATTTGAAATCTCAAATAAAGATTTTAGAAATTCCGTGTGTATTTTTGTTTTGTAGATTGTACTGTATATACTTAAAATAATGCTGTACACTATATTAATTGATTCATAAACTAAATTTAAAATGAATGTTGAAGTGTTCGCACGTTGGTAATCGTTACGAAATCTTTGATAAATATCAATTAACAATATAACACTAAGTGCAATTAATGCACAAATTGAATTTAAGTGAGAGAACTTATGGGCACTTCTTTGAGGTACTAAGCCCGAAAATGCTAAAACTGTGTACCAGGGTTTTATGATTTTATAACCGTTATTTTCAAGAGACATTTTCAACGCTACTAAGGGTATTAGTAGTGTCAATAATGCTAATATTGTTGAATTTATGTTTATACATTATCACTATTTTATTATATTTCTGCACTTTAGACAAATTATAGTTTGGATGTTTTATAGGTTTTTGTTATGACTAGATAGTTGGGTGATAAAACAAATATCCTGTCCTTCAACAATGGATATCGGATAAATTTCAACCACCAAAGTCGTATTGAGAAAAATTAATGCACAAATTGAATTTAAGTTCATCGATGAAGAAACAAATTCAACGTAGAAAGCTAGTCGTAACTGCCGTATACATAGGCATGTTGTTCCGAATTCAGGGACCCAATTTTCTCTAGAGAATTAATTAGTATATGTTTTCAGGAAGTGGGTCTCTTACCGTAGAAAAAATCGAACAAATTTTGAGTTATTAAGTTACTCACCAAAGTTATTCCAAACCATAATCCACCATTAGCCACGATAAATTTGCTACCATCACAATTAATTCTATCCAAAATGGTACTGACGTTTAACAGTAGTTCAATTCCAACATGGAGATTAAGTATTAATATTGGCCATCCAAACAGCTGATTAAAAATGACGACACTTTTACGTAAATCAGCGTAATATTTCCTCAAATAATTTAACTTTAGACAATAATTATTGTTGATTATAAACGAATCTTGGACATTGATTTTTCTACACTTACATATCAAACAATTAAAGGCAAATAATTTCGTATCGGGTAAACTTTGAAATGTTTGAGTTAAATTTTCCACAACATAATTAAATTTCTTTTTTAAAATAATTGTATGATTAACAATTATTGCAACTGAAATTACATATAAGTAAAAAGTACCATGTGATAGAAACAATGTTATGATGACGAATATGTCAGGTGTTGAATATACGTAGAAATTGCAAATGGTAAGAGAAGCGTACAGAATATTTATTAAAGAGAATTGAACCCATGAATACCAGTTTACTTTAAACGTTGAAAGTTCCAATGAAGATTTAAGGAACTCCTTGTGTATTTCAGCTTTATAGATTACACTGTACAAAACTAAAATATCACAAAAAAGTATTGTATTGCATGATGAAACCAAAGTTAGAAGAAACGTTGAAAGACTAAGATATTTGTCAGATAAATAAAATTTTAGATAAACTTCAAGTACCAAAGTTATATTTAAAAAAATTAATGCACAAATTGAATTTAGGTGAGCACATTTGGGAGAACATTTTGGAGGTACCAAGCCAAAAAATGATGCAACTATGTACCAGGGTTGTATACTTTTAAAACAATTATTCCCAAGGAACATTTTAACACTACTGTTAAGGGTATTATTATAGTTGTTATCTTATAAACTGTCAATCATATTTTTAATTAATTTTTATGAGTGCATATTTATTTGTTTATCCATTATTATTTTACTTGAGCTGCAATTATTAAGATAAGGTAATATGTTAAAAGCTATTTGAACAACAACGGTGTATTTCCATAAATGACAAATGAGCTTGGATATTTTACAGTTTTTTGGGATGATATAACAAAGGTCTTATAGTCCTCAGCTTCGTAATCTCTCGTTTAGAACAGTTTTATTCTTAAGAAAGCGCTAGTGATCTGGTGGGAGATAAAAACTCGTCTGTCGTCTAATCGTGTCGCTCCAGAACTATTGATTTCCTCCCAAGGTCTAGTTTAATCTAAAAGAGAGCACTAGTAATTTGACAGGAGTACTAACTTGTTCTTCTAGTATTATTAATCTCTTCCTCTCTCACTCTTTGTCTCTTTTAAAAGAAAGCACTGGTGATCTAGTGGGAGAAGCCCCCTTGGACCTTCTGAGAATTATTAACTCTGTCTTAAGACCATACTGATCAAAAAGAGACTACTAGTGATCTAGAAGATGTCTTATCTTTAATTGCCTAGAACTATTGATCTCTCCCTTAGAATTAATCTGATCTAAGAGAGCAATCACCCTCCCCCCCGTGTCTTCCTAGTGCTATTGATTTTTCTCTTAGCTCCGTTTTAGTTTAGGACAGAGGACCGATCTGGGAGGAATTAAAGTGGCCCGGTATATATTTAGAGATCATAGTTTTTTTCAATGGTATTAAGTGTTTTATTCCGAGCCCTTCCCGGTCGATCTGATTGACGTTAAAGAGAGAATTATTCTAACCCCGGAGTTGCAGGTATAATACAGAGTGTAAAACGAATTCTAAACTCATGAAAAAATTAAATATATTTAAAGTAATTTCTTTATTTATTACTCACCAATAACAATCCAAGCCATAATACACGAAGAATAATGTATTCGGTACGTTCACTATCAGTAGCATTACCAAAATTTAAACCATCTAACATATAACTGACGTTTAATAACAGTCCAATTCCAACACTTAAATTGAGTATTAAGATTGGCCATCCAAAGAGCTGATTAAAAATAAAGACGTTTCTACATAAAGCAGAGTAATATTTTCTCAAATAATTTAATTTTCGACAATATTTGTTAATTTTAACTGTATCGTGAACGTTCATTTTTCCACAGGTACAACTGGTACATATCAAACAATTAGGAGCAAATAATTTCGCGTCGGATGAAATTTTAAAAGTTTGAGTTAAAGTTTCTACAATAAAATTAAACTTCTTTTTTAAAATAATTACATAATTAATAATTAATATAATTGAAATTAGAAAAAAATAAATATTGGCCATTTGAAGAAAATAGCTCATGAGAAGGTATGTCTTACGCGTTGAAAATAAATAAAAACTGAAAATAGAAAGAAGGGCGTAGATAATATTAAACAACGAGAATTGAACCCAGGTGCACAGGTTAACTTTAATAATCGAAATTTCTAATAGCGATTTTACAAATTCCTTGTGAATTTTTTCTTTGTACATCACGCTGTATAAATTTAAAAAAATACAATAAACTGTATTAATGAAACCAAAAGCTAAATTTAAAATAAATGTTGAAGTGCTGTAATATTGGCTAACGCAACAAAATTTGTGATATAAATCAATTACGAAACTTATGCTAAGTGCAATTAATGCACAAATTGCATTTATGTGAGAGAACTTGTAAGGACTCTTTTTAGGTGCCAAACCAAAAAATGATGCAACTGCATAGAAAGGTTGTATGCACTTATAACCGTTGTTCTCAAGAAACATCGTTAGCAATACTAAGGGTTTTATTTAATATGTCAATAATGCTTTTAGTGTAATTTTGTTAAATTCTGTGCTGACTTATTTATTATAATTTAATTTATTAGTATACTACAGTTAATTATAATCAAATGATGTTTTTGCACTTTAGACAAATGACCATGGCACGCTTTCTTCACAATAACTCTGTTTTCCCGAATTCAATAGATATACCGAGTGATTAGCACCAAACCTGGCCATAGGGCAATTTAACATTATGCATATTTCCAAAAATATATGAATTGCCATGGTAACGTGCCATGGTTACCAAATCCGGCAATAGCGATTTTATTTATCATAGGAAATTTGAAACTGTCAGTGTGTGATTTAAAGAAATATATTTCATGGCAATTCATATATTTTTGGAAATTGGTCACCCGGTATAACACAAAAATTGTTAAAACTTATGAATGACGTACCATCAAGCTGGCTAATTTTTTTCTGCTAGTTAGCAAGAGTTACAAATGTAAATATTTTTGAATAACTCCGCCGTTTCTACTAGACCAGGTTCTGAAAGAAATTGAATTTTCAAAATATGAGGACCGCGTTCTGTCAACGGATTTGAGTTTGGGAGGTATCAAACTTCAATATTTTTGATGTTGCCGGACTGTCTAATGGGGCAATCATTAATGGTTTCGGTCAAAGTCTTAAGACATTTCTAATAATTACATTTTAATTTTTTTCTACTTAACGGTTAGGTTGACGAAATTTTGCAAGAGAGATAATTTCTGCAGAAATAAAATACGAAAGGAATGGTGTATTTAAATGTTTAAATAGTTAAAGTGGTGACGAAAAGTAGCATAATTTTTCATGATTTTTGGAAGAATTTGGTAACAGCAATTTTTTTTCCTTAAACGGTCGATAACATCACTGTGCATGTGCTGATAAAACATCAAAACCCAATTTTGAACAAAACATTTTGTTCAATTTTGTTCAATTTAGTTTTTTGAAGAAAAGACTTAGACTAAGAAGAGTATAAACTGATAGAAGGGCATTCCTTAACTGAATTTTGATGAAAGTTTTTTTATCGAGTCCACAAAACCCTAAAGATCAAAGTTTATACTGTAAAAAAGTGTGCATTTGCGCCTCATCATTTTTTAGACCATTTAAGCTGCGTTGACATTAGTAACATAACATGTTATATAACAATATAACATGTTATGTTACTATTAAATTATCACTAGAAAAGTACAAAAATTATTTCAAAAATGTTACATAACACTGTTATATAACATGTTATGTTACTAATGTAAACGCAGCTTTACGCTAAAATGTTGCAAGGCGAATTAGTGAATATTGGGTCCCTTACGTAAGAAGAAAATCGATTAAATTTTGACTTATTAGCTTACTCACCAATGTTATTCCAAACCATAATCCACTAGCCACGACAATTTTGCTGGTATCAGAATTACCAGAAGAATTAATTCTATCCAGAATAGTACTGACATTTAATAATAGTTCAATTCCAACATTGAGATTAAGTAATAATATTGGCCATCCAAACAGCTGATTAAAAATGGCAACACTTTTACATAAATCAACGTAATATTGCTTCAAATAATTTAATTTTAGACAATAATTGTTGTTGATTATAAACGAATCTTGAACGTTGACTTTTCTACACGTAGATATGAAACAGTTAACAGCAAATAATTGGGTATTCGCTGAATTTTGAAATGTTTTAGTTAATTTTTCCACAACATAATTAAACTTCTTTTTTAAAATAATTGTATAATTAACAATTATTGCAATTGAAATTACACATAAGTAAAAAGTAGCGTGTGATAGAAAAAATGTTATGAGGAAGAATGGGTCACGTGTATAATATATGTAAAAATTGAAAATAGCAAGAGGAGCGTAGATAATACTCGTTAACGAGAATTGAACCCACGCGCACAAGTTTAATTTAATATTTGAGATTTCCAATAAAGATTTTAGGAACTCTTTGTGTATTTCAGTTTTATAGATTACACTGTACATAATTAAAAGGTCACAAAAAATTATTTTATTGCTTGATGTAACCAAATGTAGAAGAAATGTTGAAAGACTACCATATTTGTCAAAGAAATAAATCTTTTGATAAATTTCAAGTATCAAAGTTGTATTGAGAACAATTAATACAAAAATTGAATTTAGGTGCGCAAGTTTGGGAGGACTTTTTGGAGGTACCAAGCCAAAAAATGACAAAACTGTGTACCAGGGTTGTAAACATTTTAAATCGTTATTCCCAAGAAACATTTTTAACACTACTAAGGATATTATTATTGTTGTTATGTGCTGTCAATATATTTCTAATTAATTTTTATGAGTTTATGTTTTCTATTATTATTTTACTTGAGATGCAATTATTAAGCTAAGGTAATATGTTAAAAGCTATTTGAACAACAACGGTGTTTTTCCACAAATGACAAATTAGCTTGTATATTTTATACTTTAGATTTTTAACATTCGTTATTTATGAATGGTTTTGACAAGTTATTCATCAGAAGAACTCACATGTCCTTCCAAGATTATTGATCTACCTCTCTCTTTCTTGGGAGAAAACTTTAATGAGCTGTTGGAAGACGCCTTCTTGAACTTTCTGAGGACCATTAATTGATCTCTCTTATATGACCGTACAGATGTAGAAGAGACAACTAGTAATCTTATATATATTTCACCTTGCCGCCCGTGTCTTCCAGGTACTATTGATTCTCTTAGAGCCGTTTAGGTCTAGGAAAGAGCAATAGTAATCTGGGAGGAATTCAAATGGCCGAGTCATATTTGGATATCGTTTCCAGCAATGATCTAACCCACAATTATGTAGTTTTCCACAAATTAATAAAACAGTTGAAAACGCTTTAGTAAATTTCTGTTTTGAAAACATCGTCTTTTAGTAGATAGTTAGAGGAACATAGGGCACAGAGGACATAGTAAGCCTGTTTTATCAATTTCTCTTTTTCTTATTCAATTAATGGGAAACTAATACTTGAATCACCTAGGTACATATGTTTCTGAAATGTAAGTAAAATATTGTTTCTTAAATGCTACTACAAATCGCTGTAATTAAAGATAAAAGAGCGATTACCTGTGGTCCTCTTCGCCCCGTACATGGGGGCGAAGAGGACCGGCAAGTGGGGTAAAGAGGACCATTATTTGCCAATTGTATAAATGATTGTGATATTGTTTTTATCAGTTTATTTCATCATGTTATAGTTTTGACAAAATAATAAAAACTTAAGATAAGTTTTTAAAAAGAGAAATTACAAGAAACTATTCATTTTAGTGTGTTGAATAAAATGATCTAAGTATTTTATAAAATAGGCATTGTCCATCTATCCAGTACCATTAAAATATCCAAAAGACCCTACTGGACACGCTTTTATAAAGTGGATTCATTTTTTCCCTCGTAAATAAAGTAAACGAAGACACAGAACTACCGATGCTGATATACCATATAAAACACATATTGAATCAAGCGGACCTCTGTACCCCATTGGCGCGCTTTTCTTTGTTTGGAGGTTCATAAGCTAAAGATTATAGGTTAGGTCAAACTTTTCACTTGAATATGTTAAACTAGTATCTTAACAATAACTTATGACGATGAGCTATCATTAACCACGTTTCATATTAAAGATAACAGGAAACTAACGTAATTGAAAAATTAGAGAACTTCCCGTAAATTTTGAATTTATCTTGTCCCAACTAAGATTATTTACAATACAACTATTTGAATTGCTAGATATACTACAAAATGTGTAAATTATGCATTTTGGCTGTTAACCTTCCAGTACTAACGTGCCAACATATAACATCCATACTAACGCCGGTCTCACAGACCGCGCTTAGTTTTAATTTTTTTTAACGTATTTTTAACAACTTTTTTATTGCAAATAGAAATTATTTCAAATATTTAGTAATTTTTCTGGATACTAATTATAATTTTAGCAAAAAAAAATTCATTTTAATAACCAAAATTCACTTTTATAAAAATAAACAAAAATAAAAAGATGCATAAATTAAATAAGCGATTTCAAACGAATTAAACAAAATTTTTTAATAACTTTTAATATTATAAACAAACCTAGGAACAACACTTCTAAAAAGGTAAAAATATTTTTTTCATCTTCAACAATAGCTGAAATATTTTGGATAGAACATTTGTCGCATTTTACATGTTAGAACATATTAGAGCATATTACCGCATGCACCAAAAAAAGCTACTTATTAATTGAAGTAAATGGAAAAATCTCTTCTGTTTTTTTGTTATCCTATTTCTATTCAAGACAAGTGGAAAAAAATAATTTTTAACTAAAAAATTTTAAAAATTTTGAAAAACTATTGAAAATTTTTAGGTACTGTTGTACTAACGTCGGTCTCTCAGACCGAATTCAATTATTATAATTGAACCATTACAAACTTAGGCTTGCAAACTTCAAAAAAATGTGTGAGAGCATTTAGTTTAAAGGTACTGATAACCTCCCAACCGTAGCAGTTCGTATTTCAAAGATATTAATAAAAATAAAACTTGTCGGTCTGTGAGACCGACTGTTAGTACTGGAAGGTTAACTTATAGATGAAGCACCTGGTTTTAAACTAATCGGGGAGGTCCCCTTCGCCTCACCGGTCCTCTCTGCCCCATCTTCCCCTATCATCATCACCAGATGTTAGTTACATTAATTTTGTTTGTTGTAGAAAACATCATAAAATGACGTTAACGAAAATATCAAGAAAACAAGGTTGGGTTAGATCGTTGTTGCAAACCGATATCCATTTAGAGATCGTATTTTATTGGTTGATACATATTTATTTTGTACTCCTTAACACAGATTATTTTTCGTATCGATCTGAGCAAACGATGCTAATGAAAGAATTGTTGTAACCCCGATTTTAGGTGTTATAGTTATATACAGAGTGTAAAACGATTTCTAAAGTCATAGGACAAAATCAAAAATTCCGAATCTAATTTCTTTAATTTATTACTCACCAATATCAATGCCAACCATAATCCATTAAGTAAAATGTATTTAGGATGTTCACTAACATTACCAGAATTTAAGCCATCTAAAATATTACCGACGTTTACTAGCAGTCCAATTCCAACATTTAAATTAAATATTAAGATTGGCCATCCAAAGAGTTGATTAAAAATCAAGACGCTTCTACATAAGTCAGAGTAATATTTTCTCAAATAATTTACTTTTCGACAATAATTGTTAATTTTAATTCTATCTTGAAGTTCCATTTTTCGACACGAAAGTATCAAACAATTAAGAACAAATAATTTCGAGTCAGATGAAATTTGAAAAGTTTGAGTTAAAGTTTCAACAATATAATTAAATTTATTTTTTAAAATAATTACGTAATTAATAATTAATATGACTGAAATTAGACAAAAATAAAGATTTGCTATTTCAAAACAATAACTTATGAGTATTGGATATAAATAAAAACTGAAAATACAAAGAAGAGCGTAGATAATATTGAATAAAGAGAACTGAACCCAGGTGCACAGATTAACTTTAATATTCGAAATTTCTAATAGCGATTTTAAAAATTCCTTGTGCATTCTTTCTTTGTAGATCACGCTGTATGACTTTAAAAAAATACAATAAATTGTATTAATGGATCCATAAGCCAAATCTAAAATAAACGTTGAAGTACTGAAATATTGGACATCGCAACAAGATTTTTGATATAAATAAATAACGAAACTTATATTAAGTGCAATTAATGCACAAATTGCATTTACGTGAGCGAAGTTGTGGGTACTTTTTTGAGGTGCCAAACCAAAAAATGATGCAACTGCATACAAAGGTTGTATGCTCTTATAACCATTGTTCTTAAGAAACATCGTTAGCAATACTAAGGCTGTTATTTTAATAATGTTAATAAGGCTTTTAGTCTAATTTTGTTAAATTTTATGTTGACATATTTATTTTAATGTAATTTTTTAGTAGGTATTATTAAAATAATAATCCAATAAATCGATGTTTTTGCGCTTCAGACAAATAAGCATGGGCGCTTTCCTTACAATAACTTTAGGTTTCCACGATACCAATATTGTGTCAAAAGAGGCAAGGTGTGTCTATTCTTTTTAAAACACCCTGTAGAAAAATTATCAAAACTTACAAGTAATACTTATAAGATTGATTTACGAATCTGTTTGAGAGGTTCCACCTGAAACAACCCTTCCAGCATCGACTATTGAGAAATAGCTGGTGTATTGTTCGGAAATGGTTCAACAAACATCCTGCATTGACCACTTAATTTTAATTAACCACCACGCCTTGAACATTTATACTTTTATTTGAACTAATTAATGTTCTCTGCGCAGAGAACAGAAACAGCTAAGCCACTCCCAAAAAAGCGAACGATATTCGAATAGAACTTTTCTATAGGTCGAATTTTGAAAATACGGTTTAAAACAATCGATAAGACAAAATAAAATTATAAAAAAAGATATTACTCATCTATTAAAAGATGTTTTGTCTTCGCGCAGATTTGGTCAAGTGGTGCAGTCAAGTTGGTCAAGTTGGTCTGTCTTAAATTCATTATAGATAATTTTATTACCTTTTCAACGGTATAACTATTTAATACGGTTATATTATAAAAAGTTGGAGAAAATGCGAATTTAAACTCAGATCGTACCCCAGCATGAGTAGAAAAAATATGAAATATACGAAGATGGCTATAATATAATGCAGAATCATTATTCCATTCTTTTGAAAGTCCCTATGTACATTTTAACGAGAACAAAGAAGAAACTTAAGTGTAATACGATTCCACAACGGTAAAAAACTAGGAGTACCTTCTTTCTAGCCGTACAATAAAGTCTATTTTCAAAAAGTGATAAATTATAGAATTATTAACTTACCAAAGGTACAGAAGCCCACAACATCAGTCCTATAATTTTAATAATAATAGTTACATTATCCAAATCGACTTTAGTCAACAATAACTTCATAATGTGGTTAATGCTCGCAAGCATTCCAGCAGCTACACATAGTACAAGAAATAATATTTGCCAACCGAAAAGTTGATTAAATAAAGCAACGGCTTCGCTAAGATTAATATACAATTTTCTTAAAGAATGGACTCTTAAATGGCAATTTTCGGTTGTTTCAATCGCAACGGATCCACTAGTAATTTGAATTATACGACTTCTTACAGGATAGAATTTTCCAATTGAAGATGACCCAATGCTTTCTAAATTCAACCAAATGTATTTGAATTTCCGCTTGATTAAAATAACGTAATTAATCATTAATAATTCTGCTGTTACAAGAACATAAGCTAGAATTGTCGTTAACGCTTTTTCTTGTAGTTGCAAATAATTTTGGTTAAAACTTGTAATAATATCATATGATAATAACAAAAAAGAGTATAAATGCCAAATAATTAATTGTAACCAAACATATTTCTTAAATTTACCGTTATAATTAGAAATTGTTTCGAGGTAATTTATAAAATGTATAAATATTTGTGATTTTAAAATTGTGACGTAAATAATAGAAATATTTATGGAAATTACGCCAAAAAGGAAAATTAATCCATGGGTCACTGTTTGATATAAATTTGAATGTGGCTTGTACACCGAGTAATATAATAAAATTTTTAATGCAAAATGAAATAAAACCAAAATATTAAACAATAAAATAATAATTAGTGCATATATTTGATTAACTTTGGAATTTATTGATAGGTTTGGGATTAATCCCAAATACGCGTTTATTTTATACAGGGGTTTTACACTATCGTTAATAAGTTCCATTAGGAAACGAGCACTTGCTTGGCCCAAAGTTAAACTAGGTACCTATACCTTTACTATTAGCCATTAGGTACTTACTTAAATTAAAAATAAATTATTACAAGTTAAGTTAGCAGACGAGGAAGTTTATTTACCTATGTAAGTTGTAACCTAAAAAAATGCTTTTAAAGTAACAACTAAACTACTTATACAAATAATAGAATAGCGTAATATTACAGTACAGTATAAAATTACTGGACTAAAAGGTTTCTTCAACACGGATAACTTCCAGGTCAGATCCACCTAATTTATGTACGAAGGCATAATATAGTCATTAATTTTTAATTACAACAAAGAGTTTTAAAAAGAATGAGACGTAGCCCTATCATTAGAGAGAAGATTTTAGGCTCTTAAGAATTGAAAAAAAAAGCCACATATACAAGTCACAAAAAATGCGAATTAGACATTAATTTACTTAAAATATGCACTTTTAAGGGACAAAAAATTCGAATTAGGCATTAGTTTATTTAAAATAGGAACTCTTTTTTAACCCTTAACTACTGACCCTTATTTTGTTATTTTGACCCTTATTTTGTGATAAAGTCAATTGTGGCTTCCGAACAAATTTGAACTTCAGTGGCACTTCTGAGGTCACCTTTCAGGTTTCTAGCAGTACGACGTCCAAGCGCACAATTACGCAAAAATCTGTTTTGCTAAAAGGTTGTAGAACGTTTTCGACCCCGACGAGCTATTCTACCATAACTGTCAGTCTCTAAGTATCGATTCAAAACTCATTCGATATCAGAATGGCTTATATTAAAAGTTGTCTGACAACATAACGATAGCTGTGGCCTTCTTTTATTAATGTTACTGGGTTACTGCTCTTGCAACTTAAACTTGATTTAGATGCCTCATTTTAGTACCAAACACTCTAATGAGAAGTAATGATAGACACAGATTTAATTCTTTCTACTATTCGTTAATCTATAGCTATTGTATTGAAAGTATGCGTTTTAAGCCATTGAGGATTAGTCATAGGCAATACTAAGGTATAGTAGACCGTAGACCTACTAATATTGGGATTCAAAACAAGAAATTTAGGAACAAGTTAGGAGCAAGCAGAAGAACATTTAAGTTTCCTGTTATACCGCAAAATCAACAAACTGTGACTATCTCCAATTTGACAAAAACCATCATTGGATAGAATTGAAGTAGTTTTGTAAAGTGACTAGAAAAGAATGAAGATGATACTTGTTGCTATGACTAACACAGCAGAAAAATGGCAGGAACTATCGCAGTAATTATCAGCGTGTAGCTTGCAAACCACGCTTTACTGCAGCTGCAATAATCGCAATATCTGTGGTAACTCGAAACATTAGCTTAAACAATTATTCTTTTTAAAATAAAAGGTACTACAACACAGATCCATGATGGCGAGCGGTAGGGATAAGTTCGCACAGTTTTGGCGACGCCACATTAATAATCCATATATATTAATTAATGCGTTGGCGGGGATAAATACCAATTTAGGTATCTGCGCATTCCCACCGCTTGCCAACATAAATCTGTCTTGCAGTATCATTATTTAATAAGTATTTAATATTTAGGTATTTATATTGTTTTGATTATTAACTACAAACAACAAATATTTTATTTAATTGTGATGTACAAATAATATAAAGAGCAAGTTATTAGTTTTGTGAAAGTACGAAATATAAATAAATATTTTTAGATTATAAGTGCAATATCTTTCTTCTCTCATTTTGTATAGAATTTACAATTTTTGATTTTACACTTTACTTGTTAATCTGTATTAGTACAATTACATAAGAGGTAACAGTTCCCAATAGCCCTAATAACATAGTATAATCGACGTTGAAAAAGCCAGCGGCAGAAAAGTACGGACACTGGTGGGTCGCCTGCTGTGCCAACAGGATGAGCTCTTCTCTCAAGATACGATCCTGCACGTTATTGCTCACTGCAGGAACGTCAAGCAACAAGTTGTAACAAACTGTTGCAGTCTTTTGAGCTTCCTTTGTGGTCATATCGCACGTAACTGCCACAACTATTCCCATAACCTGTAACAAACGAAAAACTCAATAATTAAAGGTCGAAAAAAGGTTTTGTATGGAGTTTCGAAGAAACAGTATTTTTCCCGAACTCACCAATAAAACTATAAACCAAATACCGCTTATAGCCATGATATGGTACTTCAGCTTCACAAAGCAAATTTTATTAAAAACTCATAACCAACTTACCACCATTTCCATACACCATAAACAGCTTCACGAAGCAATGAAAAATTTCAAAAAAGTCATCCCTACATAATTTGTATTTTATCAGTAGAATAAACAACAATTAAGTCAATAACTCAATTATTTCCACAAAAATAGCCATGATTAGAAACAAAATTTGTCACCCAAAAATTGTGTTGATGTAACGAATAATTTGTTGAATGGGCATGAATGTTGGGTAAAAACCAAAAATTTTATTTTAAATTACACCAAGTTCAATTGGACTTTTCTATCTAATTAGGCTCTCATTTCCTATATACAAATATGTCATTGCCTTTTTTAAACCTTGGTGTGATTTCGCTGCGACGTCCGGCGGTCGCGGCCAGACGCGACGGCCAGCAGTCACGGCCAGCCGCTACCGCTCGAGTGATTTGGTTGAAACGTCTGGCGTCCGCGTTTTGGCAGTCGCATTAAAAGTTTTGAGGTGTAAGGTGGTACTATAGGCTAGGAAACTTTAGAAATGAAATATTTTTTGTGAGTTTTAGCATCAATATTAAAGCAAGCCAGCATTGTTTTTACAATAAAAAAGTTTTACTTTGCGAAAATTTTATTGAAAAACACCACCACTTTCCAAACTACATTTAAAAATTAATATCTTCGAAACTGTGAGTCTAAAAAGCAAACATGTGCATATTGCTGATATCAGAATTTTATAATCTATTCAAATATCGAAAAAAAAATAGGGGTTGCAATTTAAAAAACCTTCGATGACGTCACTGCTCGAAAGGAGTGAGAGGTGGAAGCATGAAAATCATCGGAAAATGTTTGTTTTAAAATAAATCAAGTTGACGGGTCCAACCGTTTTTGGATATTTTTATTAGGAAAGAAAATAATTCGATTATTCCATACTCTCTGTACAATACAAGTACGAAACAACCGCAGGGCGGTCGCGTCTCGACATGTTTTTGAGCGGTCGGGACGCGCCCGCCGACTGCCAATTTTCGAGCCGCCAAGACGAGACGCGTTAACGAAATCACTTACATTTAAAATGCATTGTAGCAGTGCTCGACTGCTGGCCGTCGCGTCTGGCCGCGACCGCTGGACGTCGCAGCGAAATTATACCTTTACCCTATCAGGAATCATGGTTATTTGTGATATTAATAGGATATTAGAGTCGCTAACGGTTACGAGCGGAATGTCTACATATCTACTTTTCCGCTCATTCGTTAGGTCTCGCCTTCTTAACATCAGGATATCGATAAAATATGCCACTGCGTCATCTCACCCACGACATCATCTCTACCGGTTTTACCCTATGTTATGTAATACCTACTGTTAAACAACATTTATGTAACTTTCATCAAACTCTAACCCATGGTTTTTGGATAACATCAAGAAAACGGTAAAAGGAAACGGTAAAAGAAAACGAGGTGTTTTGAAATTTCTTAGTATTACCTACCAAAGTAAAGTACAGAATTTCCTCAATTTATTTCTACAAAATATAACCGAGGTTTTACCAATACTATAATTTTTTTAAAAGTTTCGAACTTGTGATTTTCTTAATACGTCCGAAGAAGTTATAAAAATGCACACAACTTGATTATTCTTTAGAATTTAATACAGATCAACGTTGAAAATGATGGACATGGACTTACAGTAGAGCATTATGCACAAAAAGACAAAAACTGTACCAATTATTTTAATTTTCGAAAAAAAATTAAATTAACGAAAGCGAAATGTTCAAATTTATACTTATTTGACAGTGCTGTCATCAGCGCCACCACTATAATATACGTATAAATTTTGCGGATGATATACACACTACGCAATACTATGCACGCTTGAATTTAAAGCTTAATCAAGATTTTTTTTCATTAGTATCTCGTTCCGTCTCGATCTGAGAATCAGATGCTAAAGAGAGAATTATTAATTATAATATCGATTTTAGGTGTTTACAGAGTGTAATCCGATTTCTAAAGTCATAGGACAAAAGCGAAAATACTGAATCTAATTTCTTTAATTTATTACTCACCAATGTCAATCCAAACCATAATCCACTATGTAAAATGTATTCGGGACCTTCAGTTTCATTACCAGAATTTAAACCATCTAACATATTACCGACGTTTACTAACAGTGAAATTCCAACCATTAAATTGAGTATTAAGATTGGCCATCCAAAGAGCTCATTAAAAATCGAGACGCTTCTACATAAATCGGCGTAATATTTCCTCAAATAATTTAATTTTTGACAATAATTGTTAATTTTAACTGTATCTTTAACGTTAATTTTTCCACACGAACATATCAAACAATTACGAGCAAATAATTTCGCGTCGGATGAAATTTGAAATGTCTGAGTTAAAGTTTCAGCAATATAATTAAACTTTTTTTTAAATATAACCAAGTAGTTAATAATTAATATAATTGAAATTAGACAAAAGTAAAAATTTGCCATTTCAAGGCCATAGCTTATGAGAAGGACAGTCTCACGCATTGAAAATAAATAAATAGTGTAAATACAAATAAGGGCGTAGATAATATTAAAAAACGAGAATTGAACCCAGGTGCACAGGTTAACTTTAATATTCGAAATTTCTAATAGGGATTTTACAAATCCCTTGTACATTTTTTCTTTATAGATCACGGTGTATAAATTTAAAAAAATGCAATATACTATAACAATAGATTCATAAGCCAAATTTAAAACAAATGTTGAAGTGTTGTAATATTGGATACCGCAACAAATTTTTTGATATAAATTCATTACGAGACTTATATTAAGTGCAATTAATGCACAAATTGCATTTATGTGAGCGAATTTGTAAGGACTTTTTTGAGGTGCCAAACCAAAAAATGATGCAACTGCATAGAAAGGTTGTATGCACTTATAACCGTTGTTCTCAAGAAACATCGTAATACTAAGGGTGTTATTTAATTTATGTCAATAATGCTTTTAGTATAATTTTGTAGATGTTTATGTTTACATTTTTTATTATATTTAATTTATTAGTAGTTATACTAAAAAACAACAGATGTGGCCATACGAGGAACTTTTTCCGTCCGTCAAATCTTTGAATTCTTTATTAACGAGTTTCGTTTAATATCTTATAGCGTATTCGATTGGGACGATTGAAAATTCCAAAAATGGTTTAACGACAGGACTTTTTAAAATAATTGATTTTTCAAATTTAATTGTACGAAATAAACTGCCAACCTTTTCGAAACTTGGGCAACTCGTTCTTTACATTTGTTTTCAACCGATAACTGCCGAAAGCGGCGACTTAACTGTTCGAGTTTGAGAAAGCTTTATGAAACGGAATTTTAGTCCGCGATCTCAAACTTAAGTTGAGCAAGTGCTTAGCACCCTTTATGAAACTCGCCCTAAGTGTCACTTACCAGTGTTATTCCGAACCATAATACACTAACCACCGCAACGTCTATGAAACCATCAGTTATTTTATCCATAATGTTACTGACGTTTAACAATAGTTCAATTCCAACATTGATATTAAGTATTAATATTGGCCATCCAAACAGCTGATTAAAAATGGCGACACTTTTACATAAATCGGCGTAATATTTTCTCAAATAATTTAATTTTCGGCAATTATTGTTAATTACAGTTATATCTTGGACGTCCATTTTTCTACACGTACATATCAAACAATTCAAGGCAAATAGTTTTCCATCTGTTGAAATTTGAAAAACTTCAGTCAAACTTTCGACAACGTAATTAAATTTCTTTTTTAAAATAATTATGTAATTTACTATTAGTGTAATTGAAATTATACAAAAGTAAAAATTTACAAGTAAAAGAAACTGGCTTATGATAACGAATAGTTCAAGTGTTGAGTAAACATAGAAACTTGAAATTGAAAGAAAAACGTAAATAATATTTATTAACGAGAATTGAACCCATGTGCGCGTGTTTGCTTTAATATTTGAAATTTCTAATAACGATTTTACAAATTCCTTGTGTGTTTTTGCATTGTAGAGTACACTATGTACAATTAAAATATCACAAAAAATTATATTAAAAGATCTTGCAATCAAATTTAAAATTAATGTTGACAGGCTACGATATTTGTAAATTAAATAAATTTTTTGATAAATTACAAGTACTAAAGTTATATTGAGTACAAGTAATGCACAAATCGATTTCAAGTGAGTAAACTTATGGGCACTCGTTTGAGGTGCCAAACCAAAAAACGCTAAAACTGAGTACAAGGGTTGTATACTTTTATAAACGTTAGTCTCAAGATACATTTTTATCAGTACTAAAAGGGAGTTATTGTATAATGTTATGAAATGTCAACGCTTTTAGTTATTACAATTTTGTTGAAGTTGTGTTTATGCATTTACTTAATGTAAGTGCTTCATTAGTACAACATTAAAGATAATAAAATAACAACAATGGCCGCATTCACCGGACCTAGCACTAACGGATAGCGATGCAACTGCTACACCACTAGTGCTACTATCGTGCGGTAATTTTGTTAAGTGAGCGGGGGTATTGAGATAGTTCAATATAGTTCAGTCGGCGATGGAAAATTGCAGTAGTCGGATATTTTTATTTCACTGTTGCACAACTGTCCCATCCGTTGAATGCGGCCAATGTTTCTGCACTCGAAACAAATTAACTTAAACGTTTTAGTTATCACTCTGCGAAGTGACTTGAATTCTATGAATTTTACGTTTATCGCATTTACCTTGGTGTAAACAACATTACCTTTAGCTGCCCTCCGCTCCAGCTACAGAATTTACAATTGGTTGTCTTTTTCGATGTATTAAAATAGATAGTTGTTATTTTCCATAACACAATAAGAGTTAGAATGGCAATATAATGCAGAGGATAATAATAAATTATTCTAATTTATCAAAATAAAAATATTTATTAAATCTTTATTTGGAGAGCACACAAGCCCAAACTCCCAAGCTAAATTTCCGCTAACCTCCTCCTTTTGTAAGGGCCCAAATAGAGATACTGTAGAGAATGATATGCCTAACTGCCGCATATACAGGGTGAATCCTAACGTACGGATCAAACTGATAGGGGACCAAAATATCATTTTTTTTAAAATAAACTTTTAATCAAAATCGAATAACAACAAAGTTACATGGGTTTTAAGTTCTTGTAAACCTGAGCATTTTTTATTAAAAATAGAGTGATTGATGACTTACGTTTTGAATTGAAATTCGGAATATTTGAGAATTATTTAAACGAAGTTCAGTTAAAATTTTAGTAAAATTCTTATAAGATGAAAGTTATGCCTATTTAAATTGTTCTTCAAAATATACTTAGCTTGGGTGCCCACTTATTGGAAACCGCTGATTTATTTAATTCAATCATGTACGTCAAAATCAGTCAAAATTAATCAAATGTCAGAAATTAAATAGGTTATTTTGTATATGCTCAGCGGTACTCAATAGGTGGGTAATAATTTATAAGAACTTAAAACCAATGTAACTTTGTTCTTATTCGATTTTGATTAAAAGTTTACTTTAAAAAAAGTTATATTTTGGTCCCCTTTAGGTGCCCTATAAGTTTGATCCGTACGTTAGGATTCACCCTGTATAGGTATATTGCTCCGACTTCAAAGACCCAATTTTCTAGAGAAAATTATTAAGGCCGAGTTTTTCATTGGGAGTTTAAACTACGTTTCATCTGAACGAAGTTCAAGTTCATGCGCCGTAACTCGTTTACGTTACAGTAAAAGTACAGCGCATGAGATTGATCTTCATTCAGAAACTCCCAATGAAAAACTCGGCCTCAGTATGTTTTCAAGAACCGGGTCCCTGAAGTCAGAAAAAAATCTAACAAATTTTGAGTTATTAAGTTACTCACCAACGTTATTCCAAACCATAATCCACCATTAGCCACCATAATTTTGCTACCATCAGAATTACCAGAAGAATTAATTCTATCCAAAATGGTACTGACGTTAAATAATAGTTCAATTCCAACATTGAGATTAAGTATTAATATTGGCCATCCAAATAGCTGATTAAAAATGGCGACACTTTTACATAAATCAACGTAATATTTTCTCAAGTAATTTAATTTTAGACAATAATTGTTGGTGATTATAAACGAATCTTGGACGTTGATTTTTCTACACTTACATATCAAACAATTGAAGGCAAATAATTTCGTATCGGATAAACTTCGAAATGTTTGAGTTAAATTTTCCACAACATAATTAAATTTCCTTTTTAAAATAATTGTATGATTAACAATTATTGCAACTGAAATTACATATAAGTAAAAAGTAATATGTGATAGAAACAATGCTATGATGACTAATATGTCAGATGTTGAATATACGTAGAAATTGAAAATGGTAACAGAAGCGTACAGAATATTTATTAAAGAGAATTGAATCCATGAATACAAGTTTACTTTAAAATTTGAAAGTTCCAATGAAGATTTAAAAAACTCCTTGTGTATTTCAGCTTTATAGATTACACTGTACAAAATTAAAATGTCACAAAAAATTATTGCATTGCATGACGAAACCAAACGTAGAAGGAATGTTGAAAGACTAAGATATTTGTTGGATAAATAAAAATGTTGAAGAATTTCAAGTACCAAAGTTGTATTCAGAAAAATTAATGCACCGATTGAATTTAGATGAGCACATTTGGGAGAATCTTTTGGAGGTACCAAGCCAAAAGACGATGCAAGTATGTACCAGGGTTGCATACTTTTAAAACCGTTATTCCCAAGGAACATTTTAACACTACTGATAAGGGTATTATTATTGTTGTTATAAACTGTCAATCATATTTTTAATTAATTTTTTTGAGTTTATGTTCATCCATTATTATACAGTGTGTCCCCGGATTGAGTTCACTATAGGTGTAATTGACAAAAAATTTCGGAATTTCATTTTAATGTTCTGGAATTCAGCCCTGCTTGGTCTGAAATGAATTTTAAGCATATTTTTAGTTTTTAAAATTGAAGGCCTCCGTGACAATTAAGAGAAATCTATTTTCTGTTCAGGTAAAGTGTCGTTTTAGTCAACAATATAGCAAAATGTCATTAACAAAAGTTGTTCAGAATATGAAATTATGGTTCTATACAAAATTTCAAAATGATCGGCACACTTTGATTAAATCGGTTTTGATTGTATGTATCAACGAAAAATCGCATCGTACGTATAGACTATGGGCCCATAACAGAAAACTGGTGGTAATATTATTTTATTGGGGTGTTACCGAACAAGAAATAAATCATAATTGCATTGTAAATTGAGATAAAATTTTATTCAAAATGTTTAAATAAAATTAATAATGAATTGATAGATCAGGCGTGGTTTGCTCTTATTATTTTGAGCGATATTGATATTTAGAGTTAAAATAAATAAGAAATAAGTAACTGCTTGGCATTTTTGTATGTTTCAAAAATTATTTCCTAGAATGTTGACTGTAGAACAACGTGTTAATCAAAGTGTGCCGATCGTTTTTGAATTTTGCATAGAGCCATAATTTCGTATTCTGAACAACTTTTGTTAATGACATTTTGCTGTATTGTTGCCAAAAAAGACACTTAACCTAAACAGAAAATAGATTTCTCTCAATTGTCACGAGGGCCTTCATTTTTGAAAATTGAAAATATGCTTAAAATTCATTTCAGACCAAGCAGGGCTGAATTCCAAAAAATCAAAATGAAATTCCGAAAATTTTTGTCTATTACACCTATAGTGAACTCAATCCGGGGACACACTGTATTACTTGAGCTGCAATTATTAATCTAAGTACTTTAAAAGCTATTTGAACAACGGTGTTTTTGCACAAATGACAAATGAGCTTTAATATTTTACGTTTTTTAAGGATTCGATACATCAATGGTCATGTTATTCCTCAGCTTTGTAATCTCTCCTCTAGGATAGTTTTGGTCTAAAAAAAGAGCAAGTGATCTGGTGGGAGATAGGAACTTTTCTGTCGCCCAATAGTGTCCCTTCAGAACTATTGATCCGTGATCCCCTTCTTAGGGCTAGTTTGATCTTAAGAAAGCGACTAGTAACCTGACAGGAGAGCTCACTTGTCCTTCCAGGATTATTGATCTCTTAATTAAATAAAATATTAACTTTGACATAAAGTCAATAATAAATTGTACAAAGCTGTTCAATTTAATTTTAATAATACGTAGTGGAAAATAGGAGAGTGTTGGAACTAAACTATAACTATTTGCTATGGGTGTGGCCCAGTTTAATTACCTAAGTACTACTTTAGAAATATTATTGTCATTAGCACCAATAATATTTAAAATATTTGCTAAAGGATTCGGTAGTGGGCACACTGGAGTTATCGTCAATCACCACACATTAGCTGCCAACAGACCACCACTAAAATTTTAACGTCTTGGTGCTCATCATTTTTTCTGTTGTGGTGATAGACGATGGCTCCAATGTGCCATTCTCACTGCCCAACTCCTAATGCTTCATTTTAAAATAATGCCACGAATGGAAATAAATTAGAAAATATTAAATTGAATTAAAATGAATTTATAAAAGTTAAATTAAACAAACAAGAAATAACTTACATTGTTATCAGAATGCAAGTCAGCATATAAGGGAAGTTGAACTCAAGTCAACTATAATGAGTTAGTCGTGGATAAGAGTTGAAAGGAGAGAGTAGTTAAGTAACCTTAGAGGAGAGTAGTTGATATGCAATTATGTTTTTAGTTTTAAATATTAATTATGAATAAACTTTATTATTATAAATTACGGTGAACTTTGAATGATCCAAACCCCCTCGGTACAAAGTCACAAAACCAAACGTGACATAATGGTGGAGGCGCCACGTCAACAGGACCGTATTGCTCAATTTTAATTAGTGAAAATTGGTGAAAGTGCGACAATTAAATTTTAAGTTAATAGTGATTGAAAAAGCATCGAGTTTAAGTGAATTATTATTACAAAGGATTAGCTGAGTAAAGACGAAAAAGATGCAGTCAATCAAAATAATCAGGAAGCTGATCGTAGCAGAGATGTTTTTGGGAGTTTTAAATATGTAAGTATAAGCTAATGAAAAAATTTAGGTATTAGGAAAACTGAAAGCTGACCCAGGATGAAAGAAAAGACAAATTTTGGTAATTTTATATAGTTTAAGTGTTTGTATTAGGAATAGGAACCAAGGACCAAGCGTAGAAACGGAAAGCGTCCATGGAAAATTTTTTATTTTTTGCTGATAAGTGCTTTTTATTAATTAACAAAGAAACATAAAGGTGATGCAATAAGGTTATTGTTCAAGAATTACATGTAAATTTGCACGTACGCATAAAAGGGTTATATTACATGTCGCAATACAGGAAAGCAAAATGATGATATAAGCAACTTAAGCATAAAGCAATGTCCTAAAATGGAAAAATCGAACAAATTAAGGTTTAAAAAATTATTTTAAGGTAATTGAAATTAATAAATAGGGTAGGTTATAAGCAAATGTCATTCCCAGCAGAAAATACAAGAAGTAAATCAAAAAACGAGCCGATAGAAGTCATAGTTAAAATAGTTCCAAACGTAGAGTGTGAGTCAAACGAACTCACAAACGAATCTGTATTTAATCGAAGTACTAAAACCAGACGATCACCGGAAAGAAAAATTGGTCCTACAATTCCAACAAGTACAGTTACTGAAGAGGAAACCGAAGACGAGAATTTACCAGAAGAAAGTCTTGAAGAAAAAACAGAGGTTTTAATAGAAATAGAAAACGATAAGAGTACCGAAAATTTGAACAAGGAAAATTTTAAACCACCGTCTCGTAGTACTGAGTTATTTGAAAATATAAGAATAAATAACGAAAATAAAGAATCATCTTTATTAGACACAACAAACGAAAACCAAGAATCTTCGTTATTGGACAGAACGAACACAATAATTGTAACAGAAAAAATCGAGGAAAATTCTTCACACGAAAATAGAACAGAAAAAATTTTGACACCGGAAGTTACAATACTTGTAAGAAACATGGATAGCACAATCGCTCAAGCGTTATCATCAAACCAAAATCCAAGACTGCCCAAATTCGTAGGGCCAAGTACATTCAATCCTTCTACAACAAATGTAACAAATTTTTTAAGTTCGTATGAACGAGCAGCAGTCGCAAATGGATGGAGCGATGAACACAAAATTTATTATTTCGGATCTTTTTTGGAAAGAGCCGCAAACGTGTGGTACGAAAAGTACAAATCAACACCCGAAAATGCTAACAAAAGCTGGAAATTAATTAAAGAAGATTTTGCCAAAAAATTTGCGGGCGAAAATTCGACAAGAGTTGCTGAAATAAAATTTATGAACAGAAAACAACAACCAATAGAAGGAATTAGAGCTTTTTATTATGATTTGGTGGCACTAGCGGAGGAGTTTGACCCCGAGATGCATCATTCAATGTTTAGGAAACAATTTGAAAATGGACTTCAACAAAAATTTTTACAAATGTATTGTGTTTTAAGTCACGCAGATATGACCGTAGAGAACATTGAAAAAATAGTTCATAAATTAAGTGATTGGGAAGAACGATCACAAATAAATCAGTTAAGCGATAAGGCATACTTATTGAATTTAGGAGATGCACAAACCCCTCATTCATCAATAAATAGAAAACACCAAGGAAGAAATTGGCAACCGAGAACAAGAAACGAAAGAGGTAGACCCAGGTGTTATAATTGCAATAAAAATGGTCACTACGCAGCAACTTGCTGGTACAATTCGCAAAATTATAATCGAGGACGAGGTCGTTTTACAGGACAGTCTCAAAATTTTAACAGACAAAATCAAAGACCTTTTAAAGAAAATCATGTAAAATGGGAAGACCAAAGAAGAAGGTCAATAACACCCGGACGTCGAAATTACGACGACAGGTCAAGAGGAGAAGATCGCCAACGTGGAAGGTCAATAACACCAATAAGAAATTCGTATGAAAGATCAAGATCTTTATCAGGAGGAAGAAGAGGAAATTCCCCAAACTTATCAGGACGGCGAGAGTCGGCCATCAAGCCGTCCTTTACCAATTAAACGAAACAAGGCCGAACACAAACATCTTAACAATTCCAGGAAAAATTAACAACCAAAATTCAGAAATAGTAATAGACACCGGATCAAGTAAAAACGTCATATCAAAAGATTTTGTTAAATTTATAAACCAAACATACCCCACGATCAATTTAAATACCGCAGGAGGACACTGTGTACCAATTTTAGGAAATTCAAAAGTAAGCATCGAAATTTTGGGAGTTCGATTTTCATTTAATGCGTTAGTCGTCAACAAGTTACCAAAACCTCTAATATTAGGAAATACTTTTTTAAGGGAAAATAAAGTCATCATAAATTATGAACAAGGGTCAATTTCTTTTCAAGGTAATTTCGGAAAAATTAAAGAATATTTTCAGTTAAGTTCAATGAATACCATTCAAGAAGAGTGTGAAGAATTAATACAGGAAAATGAAATTTCAGAATATGTGAACGAATTCGAATTCGAACAAAACAGTTCAAAAATTAAAAAATGTGAAAATAAAAACAAGGAAGAAACCTTACACCCCGAGTTGATAATAACAGATAAGAATAAAAAGGTAAATAAACTACGTAAACTACAATTAATAAATGATTGTAAAATAAAACCTCTAGAAGAAACAACTTTATTTTTAATGCTGAATGATAAAATCGAAACGAGTGAAATAAATTCGACACAATTTGTGCCCAACAACGAATTTTTGTTTAAGAAAAAATTATTGATTACAAATCAATTACAAAAAGTAGATGAAAATTGTTTTAATTTAAATGTAACTTTAAAATCTGCAATGCCAATTAAATTATTTAAAGGTACAACTTTAGGTCAAGTACACGATGACGTTGATAACAACCATAATACGACACCAAGGTTGATAACGTCACATTGTTATGTAAATGTAGACGAGGTAAATACTGAAGACCATATTATTAATCCAGAAATCACAAAACAACAGAAAAAGGAACTTCAAAATTTATTAAACGAATACAAAGATGTTTTTGCAAAAACAACAAGTCAAATGGGATTTACCACAATGGCGGAACACACAATAGACGTACAAGGAGCAAATCCAATCAAATCAAAACCATATCGAGTATCAGAAAAAGAACGTGAAATAATTAACATTCAAATAGAAGAGATGTTAAAAAACGGAGTAATAAGACCAAGTCAAAGTCCTTGGTCAAGTCCAATTGTTTTAGTCCCTAAACCAGATAAAACTAAAAGATTTTGTGTAGATTATCGAAAATTAAATGAGGTAACAAAAAAGTCAAGTTATCCATTGCCTAATATTGATGACATTTTAACTTATTTAAATGGAGCAAAATTTTTTTCAAGTTTAGATTTACTAAGTGGTTATTGGCAAATAGGAATAGAAGAGAACTCAAAGGAATACACTGCTTTTGTAGCACCAAATTTTGGCCTTTATGAATTTAACGTTTTATCATTTGGTTTATGTAATGCTCCTAGCACTTTCCAAAATTTAACAGACCGTATTTTTCATGGGATGAAATGGGGCCAGATCATGGTCTATTTAGATGATATTTTTGTGTTTTCTGACACCTTCGAAGAACATATAAAGAGATTGAGAGCAGTATTTGATCGATTACGTCAAGCTGGACTTACTCTAAAACCAAGTAAATGCAAATATGCCCAAACACAAACAAAAATTTTAGGTCACATAGTTAATCAGGAAGGAATCGCACCTGATAATAGCAAGTTAAATGCAATAAAAAAGTTTCCAAGACCAACAAGTATTAAAACAACACAAAGTTTCATAGGATTATGTAATTATTATAGGAAATTCATTAGAAATTTTTCGATCATCGCCAGACCATTGTACGCGGTCACCACTAAAAAAGGCTTTTATTGGGAAAAAGATCAAGAAGACGCATTTGAAAAATTAAAGGAGTGTTTAACAAATGCTCCGTTATTAAAACATTTTGACAACAGCAAGAATGTAGAATTACGAACAGATGCAAGTTTCCAAGGTTTAGGAATTGTGCTATTACAAGAGAATAAAGGAGAAATGCACCCAGTTGCATATGGTAGTAGAAAACTTACAAATGCAGAAAGAAATTATACAATTTCAGAACTCGAAGCGTTAGCTGTTATTTGGGGTCTACAATATTTTCGACATTTAGTTTATGGAAAAGAGATAAAAATAGTCACAGATCATCATGCTCTCTGTTGGCTTAAGACTATTAAAGACTTAACAGGAAAATTGGCTCGATGGGCAATCAAGTTATCTGAATTTGAGTATCAAATAGTTTACAAAAATGGTAAGACCCATAGCGACGCCGATTGTCTTTCTAGAAACCCAGTGTTAGAGGCTGACAAAAAAGATGAAGCAGACGCAACGGACGTTCCTACGTATATAATGACAGCAGATGAATTAAATGAATTACAAAAACAAGATCCAGAAATTGTAGAATTAATAAATGCCATCGAAAATTCAGACGATCCGTCAATAAGCATTGGACTTAGGAAACAAGCAAAAAATTTTACGATTCAAGAGGGCGTACTCTACAAAAGAAATCCTAACATCATAGGAGCAGACAATCTTTTAGTGGTACCAAAAAATTTAATTAGCGAAATTTTATTTTCTTCACATAGTGAGCCATTATCAGGACATTTAGGTATAACCAAAACTTTAGAAAAAATTAAGAACAGGTATTACTGGATAGGATTGCAAAAAGATGTCGAACGGTTTGTAAAGGGGTGTCCAGACTGCCAGGCCAGGAAGGGTCGTACAAACGTCAAACCAGCTGGACTACTGCAACCAATAACTATAGGCCAACCTTTCGAAAAAATAGGGATCGATTTATTAGGACCGTTCAGAAGAAGTAAAAACGGCAAAACGGTAATCATAGTGGCTACAGACTATGCAACCCGCTGGACAGAAACAAAGGCATTAGCCAATGGGAAAGCCCACCACGTAGCCCAGTTCATCTTGGAAAATATAATTTGCCGCCACGGATCCCCAAAAATCATGTTAAGTGATAGGGGAAAGACTTTTATGTCCGAGATAGTAACCGAGTTGATAAAAATAATCGGCGGAGTCAGCAAATTCACGACAGCCTATCACCCACAGACGAATGGTTTGACAGAACGGTTCAACAAAACGTTAGCTGACATGCTAGCCATTTTTACAAACACCCCACAAACAGATTGGGATGTAGCCTTACCACATGTAACCTTTGCATACAATACGGCTGTACAAGATACAACCAAATTCTCACCTTTTTGTTTGGTATATGGTAGGGAAGCAAGGCTACCTACAGAAGCAAATTTAAACACTCCTATATCCAACCATAATATTAAGGAAGTAAGAGAATATGTGTTAAGAGCAAGAAGTTTAGCAGTAGAAAACATTCTACGAAAACAAAATTTAGACAAAGATTACTACGATAATAAACGACGAGAATTAGAATTCCAAGTTGGAGATAAGGTTAAAGTCTTTACACCAATTCGGAAAATTGGAAAAAGCGAAAAGCTGTTACTTAGGCATTTTGGCCCATATCTTATAAAACAACGACTTGGGGAGGTAGATTACGTCATAGCTAAGGGAACATCACCCAACGCAAAAACAGACGTAGTACATGTTAGTCGAATATTACCCTATTATGACGCATGGTCCCTAGAGGACAACAATAATTAAGAAATAAAGGTTTAAGAAAAAGCAAAATAGGTATAGAAGTTTTTTTTAAGGTATAAATATTAAGGTAAATGGTGTTCGATGATGAGAATAATAATGGTCATGAAAAAATGATCAAATATTTGTGTGTTTGAAAGAATGTTTCAGATTCTTAATAGAAGTCATTATGGTCAAATCCAAACGTGGAATTAGCATGGAAATCAACATAAAGGACTAGGCGTTCAGATGAATAGACCACAACCCCTGGAAGACAAGGAAAAATAAGGAAGTGAAACATAAAATGGAAGTTCAAATCAAAATACCTAGGCATGGAAAAAAATGGAGGAACATAGAAATGGATCAATAAATCAGAGTTGAAGAAATAGATGAACCTACGAATACAGAAAATGATAAGGAAATCAATGTTGAAGAAATGGATGAACCTATAAATATGGAAAATGGTCAAAGAATCAAAACTGCGTTGAAAAAGGATTACAAGTAGTTGCAGTAAATAAAGAATTAATAGAAAACTTCGTTGAAAAAGATTACAAATAATTAAGGTGAGTAAAAAAGGTAGAATCGTATTAAATAAAAAGAGAAAGAATATGAAATATTAAAGAGAAAAATAGAAACGAGGGAGCTCCCGTCTCTAATAATGGGACGAGTTTTAATGCAAAATACGCCGTACCGCTAGCAAATTAAAAATCTTACCGCGTTTGCATTAAGAACTCAAAACATTATAAACAGTGAGATTGAAATAAAGAATAATTGAATAAATTGAGAGTACAATAATACGAATATGATAAGAGAATTTATGAGATAAATTTGTTATAAATGAGACAAATAATAAAATAATACGAAAGGAAATAATTATAAAAGTAAAGAGAATTGTAATCAAAAGTAAAAAGTTAATGTAGAATAAATGTAAAGGTTCAATGAGGTTCAATAATAAAAACTGTATTAGGAGAAAAAATATTGAAAGATTGAATGAAAATAGTGTAAAAGATAACAGGTATTTTAGAAAAATTTGAGAATAAACAAACCAGAGAGAAAATAGAGGAAATAACGTCAAAATGTATAAGTTTAAACTAAATTTTGTAATGTATGAGTAAATGAAAGTTTTTGTCAAAAAATGATCATCGAACACTAAAGAAAATAGAAATTGAAAAAAAAAAAATTTTGTAGATCTTAAATCAATAATATTAGATATAAGTTTAGAAAATAAGTTTTGTAAAAGCAAATTATTAATGTAGTTTCTGATTTCATGTAACACCAACGTTTACGCCAAAACGCCAAACGAGTCTGAGACAAGATTAAAACCGATGAAAACAGGGTCACAAAAATCTAAGGAGAATTGGAAAGATCACCTAAAGCAAAATAAACACATAGCACGAATTAACTTTCTACAGCTACACTCAGCAAAGGATTGGATGAAAATATCTATTGGAAAGGAGCCTTCAAAAGGACAATAAAAGGAAAATGGGATTAACACAAAAGTCGTTCCCAAACTAAGAAAAATTCGAGTAATGTCCACAACAAAAGTAAATAATGGAAATGAGGGACAAAGTATGGAATAAATCTGGAGTAAACAGAAATATGTATTTGAGGAACGAAAAACTACAAATGGTTGAATGGTCAACAACCAAGTTAAAGGTTAACAAAGTGACAAGAAGATATGAAAGAAAGATGCAAAATGGTTAATGCATAAATGGTTTATAATAAAGTTACAGAAGATACAGTTAAAGAAGAACCAAGTAAATGAAGATGTTTGATAACAGAGTAAAGAAAATTCAAGCATAAGGTGAAAAATGTTGTCCTAGTCTGCGAGAAATAAAAAATATTACAAGTATAAAACAATCCAGTCCAGAAGTGAAGAACCTTAGCAGATCAACGAGTGCCAAGTGAAAAATAAATTAGTGAAAACTTAATACAGTGATAAACATGTTAAAAGAAAAGTGATTTCGAACATTAAAAGACTAAGTAAAAAATGTGTTTTAAAATAAACTAATTAAAAGAAATTGTGAACCCCTGTGAAAAAACTTACGTGTATTGAACTTATTTTGAAAATCTTGACTCATTCTTGTGTTTTTAATTTTTTAGGTGGAATTGATGTATTTTAAGAAACAATGTTGTAAAACCAATTGAATTTTTTTTTGTATTTAGATTTATAAGAATTTATTGTTTGAAATTTTTATTTTTTATTGGGTGAAATTTGAATTTTTAATTATTTTGTTTTAAAAGATTGAATCCTACGTATGCTGAACGCAAATTTTTTTTATTGACCGTATTCTTGAAGAGCGACTTGGGTCAGCCGCTTTTTAAGAAGGGGAGTTATGCCACGAATGGAAATAAATTAGAAAATATTAAATTGAATTAAAATGAATTTATAAAAGTTAAATTAAACAAACAAGAAATAACTTACATTGTTATCAGAATGCAAGTCAGCATATAAGGGAAGTTGAACTCAAGTCAACTATAATGAGTTAGTCGTGGATAAGAGTTGAAAGGAGAGAGTAGTTAAGTAACCTTAGAGGAGAGTAGTTGATATGCAATTATGTTTTTAGTTTTAAATATTAATTATGAATAAACTTTATTATTATAAATTACGGTGAACTTTGAATGATCCAAACCCCCTCGGTACAAAGTCACAAAACCAAACGTGACAATAATAAACGCTGGGAACAGACAATTAAAGTGATTGACTCCACAGTGACTTGGTGATATTTAGTCATGATGAAGACGACTTATTATTTAAAAAAAAAAAAGGTTTTAAAAAGAATAAAAATATAACTTAGTAAAATATCACAATAAACGTTAATGATTACACTACCGGTTTCGCTTGATAAGCATCATCAGGTGTAGAAGATCTTCTTTTTTTTAAGCCTTTTTTTTTAAAAAGAATAAGTCCTCTTCATGGGAGCGGACAAGTTACAATTCTCGCTTTTATTTCTCTTTTCTAATTATTATTAGTTTGCTGTTAATCAGACCTCAAGGAACGATTACCGGCATTTGCCTCTAATTTAATAATAATAACATTACTCACCATTATAGTTGAGTACCATATCCATAGAAGAATAAAATATTTGATAGTTGGTTCAGAACCGGTCCTCATCAGCAAGAAATTGACTGCTCCTAACAAACCTAGAGCCATTGAAACGAGCAGCATCAAAATTTGATATCCGAAACAAGCGTTGAAGCTTTCCACCCCTTTACTCGAAGATGCGTACAACAATTGCAATTTTCGCAACCTTTTAGTTTTACTGAACCCTGTTCTGCAATTTACAGAGTTGGGGAGGTCAAATATACTTGTTAATTTTTCGCGAACGTACGTAAATCGGCGTTTAAGAAATAAAACGTAATTGATTAATAAAACAATTAAAATAATTTCGTTGTAACCGATATAAAGTCTAAAGCAAACAACAATAAAGGATTCATGACAAAGAGAAAAAAAAATCCAATATAATTCAAACGATAACCAAGTAAAAAAGTACAGATGAACTAAAATTAATTGGAAAAAAATTGTTTTATTTGAATATGTGAATTCTTTAACGCTAGTTTTCAAAAGTATTTTAAGAAAATTACTAAAGTTTGGCGATAGGGCTAACTTGATAATTGAAATGTTTATAAATTGGGCCAATAATAAATCCGATGCTACAGTAATTAATTGTTTTAGATGAAAAAGCTGAAAATGTGCTCTGTACGAATGACAACATACCGAAACGTTGACGAGAAACAAAATAAAAATGGAGTAATATTTATGCAAATTTGAGTTAGATGAAAAATTTGAAACAACCCCTAAAAACGAAGCAATTCGATATAAGGGTCTTATGGAATTATGCTCTACGTTGTTAACAATTATTGAGGACATTATATTGTTTCCTTTTAATATCACAACTGATAACCACAACTCACTGAAATCGCGCTACTGACACACAAGTTTTTCAACTTTTCAGTGCTTTTCATTTAATGGAAAATGCATTATGTTTTTGTAGCATTTAAAAGAATGACAGTAATTTGAAGTTTTAATGTGGTTTAAAAGTTCTAATTAGTACAAAAAATGCATTTAAGTTTTAAAGTTAGAGATTACTTGGACTTTCAATAGACCTAATAGGTGTGCTGATCTGCTAATTGACATGCAAAGTGCGAATGTGTCCAAGGACTCCGAAAACTATGTCATTAACACATTTTCTAGTATGAGTATAAACTGTTTACATGTAAAAACTTTCATACGATAAAATCAGAAAAGAGTATACATTATTAAATGTAACCGAATATATTTCTTAAATTTGCAACTATAATTTGAATTTGAAATTGTTTCGAGGTAATTTATAAAATCCATAAATATTATGCGATTTTAAAATTGTGTCGTAAATAATTGAAATATTTATTGAAATTAAGATCTAAGTACCCTCAAAATTGGTGTTACAAAATGTCAAATAAAGATTTCATACCATTGAATAAATAGCCGTTACTCTACCAAGAAAGAGCACGCCAGGTAATCGTATGTGAATGCAAAGGTTGTCTAAATATAGCGATTTCGGTCAATTTCTCCAATATAAATAGTTGCTTATACTCCCACTTATAAGGAAAGACCGTGACAACCAATGATAATGTAAAGTCGACGCAATAAATGAGTCATCCGAAGCTTTCCAAAATGTCATTTCCGTCGCATTTTCTCTTATAGGCAACGGTTGTCAAGGCTCCTTCCTGTCTCTCTATACTCATACAGTTTCAGTTTTTCAGTTTACAATTTCAATTTCAGTTTCATACAGTTTAATTAATTTGTTGACACATATATACTATAGATCTAGCCACAGGTCTTAGATCTAGCCTCTAAACCAGTTCCGTTTTGTAGCCTCGCTTCGATTTCAAAGTTTAAAATTGTTAAAAATGTCCTTATTTTTAAAATTAAATTGTTTTAAATTTACAGATGTGTTTACTTTTATAAATACTATCGATTTAAGCTAAAATTGAAAACTCCGAACCTGCCTATTGAATAAAAGCCGCTACTCTACAATACTTAACCTAACTGATTTTTTAATAATTTATACAGTGGAATCTGTCACCCTAACATGGTCAACCATACCACAAATAAATAGTGAACGGATAATACAACTAAGGGCGGTATCAGACTGTCATAGTTCTTTTAAAAAGCTTTATTATAAAATATTATATAATGTACTATCCTATTACACTGTAAAATATCTTTTAAAAAACTACTTTGTCAGAGAGCTTTGAGAGTCTAATAGCGGCTTAAGGGCCGATTATACAAGCACAACAGTTAGAGTTTAACAAAACTTGAGTTTTCCTAAGGTAGACTACGACTGTACCTGACTGTACAACACGATTTTGTCACTCTTCTCTGTTGAATTTCGCTATATATTTAAACGGCGGTGCTGTTAAGGGTCAATTGTATAATCGATCCTAAAATAGCTTTACAACAGGAGTTATACTTCCAAGTAGGTAACACTTAGGTATAGTCATTTGCATACCAAGGTCCAAATGTTTAATTTTTATAACCAAAAATATACAGGATGTTTGTGTACCTACAAGAGGCTCTGAATATAGTAATTGCACTTGTTAAAAGCTTTTGTTACCTTTCGCTAGGTCTAGTAGAATAGATATGATAGCGAAAGTTAAGTGTTCGATCTTCGCCCTTATCAGTGACGATTGATAAAATTAGAATATCTATCTAATGAGATGACTGATGGAACAGGCTTAGAAAAGATGGGTTATCTTATAGAAGTGCTTCAGAGCCCTTAATTCGACAGTTTGGGAAAACCACCAAACTTCAACCAGCAACTCGCCCCAGAAACGAACATTTTACACGATAGGTAGTTAGGATGAGAACCATCATTGTCACCACCTTGTACTTGTGAGTTAAATGTCTCGTTGAATAATAGCTAAAGTTAAACACCAGTAAAATTTAATATCTCTTAAGTAGTCTAAAAGCTAGCAACATGAAAACCTACGAAGTTTTATCACGACAACTTCAAGTGAATTTCGGCTCTAAACCAGTGGCGTAAATAACGGGCTTACAAAGCCCGCATTATTGGAGAGCCCCCAAAACATCGTTTAGGATAAAAATCGATTTGCGGTAAAGTAAAATGATTATTAAAAAGGACGGGTAGGGCCCCCAACCTGGTTGATGCGGGATCTCCCCCAAACTCTTAACTCCATTGTTTAAAACCTCTCCTTAATAATTAATTCAACGATCTGACCTGCGCGTCCAATTTAATTGGATCAGGAAGAAGATTTTGAAAAGCGTACGTAAGAGATAGATTTGTGTAAGAGAAGAATTTGTGAATTGGAAGAAAACGCGTCTTATTATCTAGCCCAATCAGTAATCACTTACAAGTGAAAAAATAAAAAAAGCTGAAGCAGTTGTGTTGGATTACTAACAAATGATAAAGGTCTCTTCAGCACGATCTTTGAACGCAAAATAATAAAATTTTGAGAAGTGTTTTTGAAGTATGCAATTGCTGTATTTAACCACATACACAAAGTGAGCTTTGACATTATTAGTAAAAGGTTTTCACCCTAAAATCTTTAGAAATTTTATATAAATTTTCATTTATTTTATAATAACTTCATAACCACTTTAGCTAGTGATTAGAACAGACAATGAGACTTATTTTTTCTCGATGTGCTAACCAGATATCTCCTACTGTTTCAGAGATCCACCAAAAGCAATCACTATAGCTTAAGTTAAAACTGACAACTCGAGGCGTCTTTTTGCTAGACGTGCAATAAAATTTATTCTCAAAAAGTGACTAAATAGCTATTTATTATTATAGATTTGTTAACTTACCAAAGGGATAGAGGTCCACAAAATCATTACAACTATAATTTTAATAATAGTTTCTTTATCCAAATCAATATTATAGAAGAATAACCACATAATGTAGTTAATATTCCCAAGCATTCCAGCACCCAGGCATAGTATAAGAAATAATATTTGCCAACCGAAAAGTTGGTTAAATAAAGCCACGGCTTTGCTAAGATTAATGTACAATTTTCTTAAAGATTGTACTCTTAAATGACAATTTTGGATTTCAATCCCAACGCATCTGGTAGTAATTTGAATTATGCTACTTTTTAAAGGGTAGATTTGACCATTTGAACGTGATCCAATACTTTCTAAACTAGTCCAAATGTATTTGAATTTCCACTTGATTAAAATCACGTAATTATTCACTAACAATCCTGCCGTTACGAGAAAATAAACTAAAATTGACGTTAACACTTTTTCTAGTACTAGTAAATAATTGTTAAAATTTATAATAATCTCATAACATAGAATCGAAAAATAGTATAAATGCCAAATAATTAATTGTAACCAAACACATTTCTTAAATTTGCTGTTAGAAATTGAATTTGAAATTGTTTCGAGGTAATTTATAAAATCTATAAATAATTGTGATTTTAAAATTGTGACTGAAATAATTGACATATTTATGGAAATTAAGCCAAAAATTGAAATTAATGCATTGAGTACCGTTAGATGTAGATTTGGATTATAGTTGTAAATTAAAATAATTTTTAATTTAAAATCCATTAAAACCACAATATTAAAAATTAAAATAATAATCACTGCATAGATTTGATTAACTTTGGAATTTATTGATAGGTTTGGTATTAAGCCCAAATACGCGTTCAGTTTATACAGTGGTTTCACACTATCGTTAATAAATGTCATTACAAGCTTGATCACAAGCTACAATACAGAAATACACTCCATCCATGTGACCAATTTGCCTAGGCAACCAACATCTTATAGCCTAAGTACATCTAATAACTACAGAAAACTAGTCACCTGAGTTGAATATAGTTCTGGAGGCACTGTATAGCAATTACCAAACGTAAGCGACCTTATATGCGCAAAAGAGCAGGTGAGAAAGTTGTAGAAAAAGATGCCCAAACATTGTTCTCACAATAGTTGTAATGTATATTTATGTAACCTTGGTTATAAGATAGTAAACAATTTTGCTTTCTGAGCAGGGTCGCTTACATTATGGCAATCAGTCTACTATTAATAATAAATTAAATGAATTTGTTAGTTATTCGAATTCTGACAAATAAACCGTTTGGGTAACAAAATTAATATCTATAATAAAAGTAATAGATGGTAATAGCTATAGTAGTTACCTAAGTAGAAAATAATTAAACTAAAAAGTTTTTAAAACAGGGTTTACTTTCAAGTAATACCTAGTCATTTGTAGTCATTAGTATTAATTCATTTGCAAACCAAGGTCCCAATATTTCGATTTTATTAAAAATTATATACAAGGCGTTGGAGTACCTACCAAAGGTTTTTGATAGAGTAGTTGAACTTATTAAAATTCAAAGAAAATATGGCTTTTGGTGCATCCGCAAGGTCTAATAGAAGATGGATAAGAGATTATCTACTAAACTATTATTGATAGTGAAAGTTAAGAGTTAGATTCTAGCCCTTAACCGTAAGTATATGCTATCACATTATTGTGTAATTAATGACTCTAATGGGTAATAACAGATGAATATGGCAATGATTATTGATAAAATTAGATTAACTGTCTATAATGAGAGCCTAATGACTGATGGAACAGGTTTAGAGAAGATTGCTTATACTATAGAAGTTATTCAAAGCATTTAATTCGAATTGGAAATGGAAAACTGCCTAACTTCATCTAGCAGTTCACCCCAGGAAAGAACATTTTACACGTTAAATCTTTACGAGCGAGCACCATCACGGTCACCACCCAGTATTTTTGAGTTAAATGTCTCTAAAGTGAAACATAACAGTTTTAATATTTCTAAATAGTCTATAAGCTAGCAACACGACCTTAAAAAATTTTGTTATGACAATTTTAAGTGAAATTGTGCTCTCAGTCACATATCTAAAGTCTGGGAGGCACGCCCGTTGCGTTTGTACAGCGTGCCCATTTAATTGGATTAAAAGAAGAATTTCGAAAACCGTGAGAGATAGATGGTTTGTGAATTGAGAGAAAACGTGTCTTATTGTCACGCCTGCAGTGATTAGTAATCACAATGACAACATTTCTTAATGACAAATTAAGAAAACTGAAGTTGTGCTGAAATAACGATAAAATTTTTGTCTATGAAGTCATTATTTATAGTGTTTAACATTACAAGCCAGGTAAAACCGTTTTTAGTGGCACAAAGAGGATTATGACTGGCGAGCCGCACAGGCGAGTCTGTAAAAACAGTTACCTGTTACAGTTACCAGTTACAGACTCGCCTATGAGGCTCGCCAGTCGTAAGTCTCTTTGCGCCAGTAAAAACAGTTGTAACTGTCTTGTAATGTTAAGTTAAATAAAAAGTATAGTTCCTGAAAAAATAAATAAAAAGCCATAAGAAAATTTACCCGAGTGTCCTAAATTATAAGCCGTTAAGTACACAAAAGTAGTGAAAGTATAAGCATAGAAACAGAACCGGTCTAAATTTTAAATTATTTATTTCTGATTTTTACAATGCATGGATGTCTATAGAAAATGTTTAAATACGACCCATCACCAATTGCAAGAGACACCCGCTGTGCTACCTGTGGAGTATTCTAAGGGTGTCGATTACAAGCTTTATGGTACTGCCAGAGGCTTTTCAAATATTGCTGAGGCAGGTATACTATAACGACATACAAGAAAATCAGCTTAACACATTATAATGAAATGGCTTTCCACTCTGTGGCTTTAGCCTGTTAGCTGCAGGTAAATAAATACATATAAATATACCGAGATAAAAAATTTCTTATTTTGTGAATTACTCCACAACCGCTTTAGCTATGCAATAAAATACATTTTCAAGTGGCACATAATTATAGATTTGTCAACTTACCAAAGGTATAGAGGTCCACAAAACCATAGCGCTTAGAATTATAATAACACGTTTATTATCCAAATCGACATTATGCAACAGTAACTCCATAATGTAGTTAATATTCGAAAGCATTCCAACACTCAGGCATAGTATAATAAATAATATTTGCCAACCGAAAAGTTGATTAAATAAAGCCACGGCTTTGCTAAGATTAATGTACAATTTTCTTAAAGAATGAACTCTTAAATGACAATTTTCGATTTCAATCCCAACACATCGACTAGTAATTTGGACTAAATGTCTTCTTAAAGGACTAATTTTACCAATTGAAGCTAATCCAATACTTTCTAAATTTATCCAAATGTATTTGAATTTCCACTTGATTAAAATGATGTAATTAATCATCAATAATACTGCCGATACGAGAAAATAAATTAAAATTGTCGTTAACACTTTTTCTAGTACTAGTAAATAATTGTTAAAATCTGTAAGAATTGCATATGATAATACTAAAAAAGTGTATAAATGCAAAATAATAAATTGTAACCAAACATATTTCTTAAATTTGCGATTAGAATTAGTAATTGTTTTGAGGTAATTTATAAAGTTTATAAATACTTCTGATTTTAAAATTGTGACGTAAATAATTGAAACATTTATTGATATTATGCCAAATATAGAAATTAATGCATTGGTCACCGTTTGATGTAGTTTTGGATTATAATTGTAAAATACAATTGTTTTTAATCTAAGATGAAATAAAATCAAAATATTAAAAATTAAAATAATGATTACTGCATATATTTTTTGATTAAGGGAATTTTTTGACAGGTTTGGTATTAGGCCCAAATAGGCGTTGAGTTTATACAGTGGTTTTACACTATCGTTAATAAGTTCCATTACGAAACTAGCACTTTTGCTTGATCCAAAGGTAAACTATCTACTACTAGTGATGAATTATAGTGATGAATTAATGAATTTAAAATTTCTAAAATTAGCACTAATAGCGAATTAATTCCACACTTAGTGCAATTAATGCACCAATTGAATTTAAGTGAGTGAAATTATTGGCACTTGTTTGAAGTGCCAAGCCCGAAATGCTAAAATTATGTACTATGGTTTTATGATTTTAAAACCGTTATTTTCCGACATTTTCAACACTTCTAAGGGTATTATGACGTGTCAATAATGCTAATATTGTTGAATTTATGTTTATCCATTAGTTAGCTATTTAATTATATTACTGCACTTCACAGACAAATTATAGCTTTATGTGTTATAGGTTTTTGTTATTTAAAATTTGAGTGATAAATCAAACATCCTGTCACGTTAGCAATGGATATATGTACAGTGTGTCCCCGGATGGGGTTGCCAATAGGTAAAAAATTTTGTATTTTTTATATTAGGTAAAAAAAGGCCCAAATATGTAAAAATATTAAACAGAAATTTTCAAATAAAAAAGTTATTGAACTTTTTTGTTTAAATTTTTGCAGTTTTTTAAAAAATAAAATGTTCTGCTTTTTGAGAAACCTCAGAATCAATTACTAAATTTGAGTTTAACCTGCCAGCGGGCGCACTAGACATTTGGCTAAAGAAGGGCGCGGCGGTCTCAGAGACCGCTTGCAGTTTTAGCAGATAAAAATGAAATGTGAATATTTTATTATAAACAATAAGGAATAAGTATATAAATATATAAAATTGAAAATTCGATAACCAAAAAAATAAAATAATGTTGATATTATTAAAAACAAAAAATATTCTAAAACAAGACGAGTTACTGTTTGGTTTCAGTTGTGTCCTCTTATTTTAGAAGTCTGAAGCAAAATAAAATAAAATTCTTAATCAAAACAATACATAATTAATTAAGACGAAAGGAAAAATATTTTTCGTGTTGTTTGGACCTTTTGGCATGAATTCAGAAAATATCACTACTCGGACGGCTACGTCTCGCAGACTGGAAACGCTTATAAAACTGAAATGTGTTTTATACTAAGCTAACCGATCAAGGATATTATTAATTACGCCAAAATAATCAGCTAGAGTAAAAATTAGCTTTAGAGATTCATTAACTATTTATTTAAATTATTTATTTATTATTTAAACTTGGGTCGCCGGCAACCCCACGGAGTGATATACACACAATTTTTTCACGGTGTGGTTCTAGGGTAAACACTAATGCTAAGGGTATTATTATCGTTGTTATAAACAGTCAATAATATTCGAATTATTCGTATATTTGAATAATTCGAATATGAATGCCAGCCCTACTTTAGATGTAAGCTAAGGTAATACTTTACAAGCTTTTGAACAACAATTATGTTTTTGCACAATTGACAAATGAGCATGTATGTTTCATAGTTTTTTAACATTCGATATTGAGCAATGATCTCGTCAAATTATTCATTAGGAGAACTCACTTGTCCTACGAGGATTAGTGATCTCTCTCTCCCTCTCTCTCTCTTAGGAGAGAGCACTAGTGATCTGAGAGAAATCTCAGAAGTTGCCAAGTCATATTTAGAGATCGTATTTTGTTAGTTGGCACATTTTTATTCTCCTGCATCCCGTCTGGACCTGAGCAACCGTTGCTAAAGAGAATATTGTTGTAACCCAGATTTTAAGTATAACAGAATGTAAAACGATTTCTAAAGTCATACAAAATCGAAAATACTGAATCTAATTTCATTCATTCATTACTCACCAATATCAATGCAAACCATAATCCATTACCTAAAATGTATCCGGGACGATCAGTTTCATTTACAGAATGTAAAACATCTAAAATATTACCGACGTTTAGTAACAGTCCAATTCCAACATTCAAATTGAGTATTAAGATTGGCCATCCAAAGAGCTGATTAAAAATCAAGACGTTTCTACATAAATCAGAGTAATATTTTCTCAAATAATTTACTTTTCGACAGTAATCGTTAATTTTAACTCTATCTTGAACGTTCATTTTCCCACACGCACATATCAAACAATTAAGATCAAATAATTTCGAGTAGGATGAAACTTTAAATGTCTGAGTTAAAGTTTCGGAAATATAAATAAACTTCTTTTTAAAAATAATCACGTAATTAATTTTTAATATAATTGAAATTAGACAAAAGTAAAGATGTGCAGTTTCAAGAAAATAGCTGATGAGAAGGAATGTCTCACGCATTGAAAATAAATAAAAACTGAAAATACAAATAAGGGCGTAGATAATATTAAACAACGAGAATTGAACCCAGGTACACAGGTTCACTTTAATATTAGAAATTTCTAGTATGGATTTTACAAATTCCTTGTGCAATTTTTCTTTGTACATCACACTGTATAAATTTAAAAAAATACAATAAGCTGTATTAATGGATCCATAGGCCAAATATAAAATAAATGATGAAGTGCTGTAATGTTGGATACTGCAACAAAATTTTTGATATAAAACAAAGACGAAACTTATTATACTCGTAAGTGCAATTAATGCACATATTCCATTTAATGCACATATTCCATTTATGTTAGCGAACTTGCAGGGTCTTTTTTGAGGTGCTAAACCAAAAAATGATACAACTGCATACAAAGGCTGTATGCTCTGATAACCGTTGTTCTCAAGAAACATCGTTAGCAATACTAAGGGTGTTATTAAATATGTCAATAATGCTTTTAGTCTAATTTGGTTGATTTTATTATACACATTATTTATTATAATTTAACTCATATTGACCTATTTAATGTTTAAAATAAACTTTAAAGCTATTTTATTTAACTAAATTGACATAGGATTTTGATAATTTTAGTGTTTAGTTACATCCTTGACAAGATTAATTGGATCGTTTTTCTTCACCAATGTTTACAAATTTAGAAGCACCAATAATTATTTTCTGCAAGCATTACATACAGGGTTAGTTAAGAGAATGCAAAAGGCAATTTATTGACGTTAATATTTATTTTAGGAAATAATGTTCAATATAAAGTTTTTTATGAAATTTTTATCTATATTTTAGAATATTTGAAAATTTTTTCCTTCAATTGTTTTTGAGTTACGCCTAACCCCTAAATTTATTTAAATGGGAACGTGTTAATTTTATGCTACCATTCGATAGAGCATTTTATTCTTTTTATAATAGTATTAAAAAAAAATTTTAATTTTATTTTTTTAGCTTTTTTTTCGACGAAATGGCCGGTTCAAGTATTTAGGAATAGTCCCTATATCTAAGCGAAACAAAAGCGGGGCGATAAACAAATTCCTGTGAGTAAACAATAAGCAATGACAGTTAACTCCCTCGAGTTTGTTTATTGCTCCGCTTTTGTTTATTTTAGATTTACCTACTATAACTATTCGAAAATACTTTAACCGGCATTTTGTCGAAAAAGTGTTATACAAATAAAATTAAAAAAATTTTATTAATTAGGGGAAAGACGCAATGAAAAGGACACTTTTTTTCAAATAGCTCTATTTTCTGAACAAAACATAAGTTCTAATAAATACTTGGTAACGTAACAAAACAATTATTCATAATAACATACCAAGCGGAAAAACTAAGTTTTTCATCAAAACTGAAAAGTTGTAAGCTTTTAAAATAAAATCGGGAAATGTCCTTTTCATGGCACCCTGCGCATTGAAACGGACACATGGGGTTATGAAACGGACATTCTTTAGTTTTGCAACATTCGCACAAAAAAGTTGAAGAAACTTAATATCATTGATTTGTAGATTCATTTACAAACTTGTTCAAAAAGAATTTTTTTAAAAAATAAGCTATAATAATTAATTAATAATAACAAAATAAACAATCTAGAATACTTTAAAAAAATTTTTTGCAAAAAAGCTTAAATTTCCTTTGTGGCCTTAATTTACGTGTGCAGAACACATCTGAAAGCAATAGAAATATTTTTTGTTTTTGAAACATCTATTTCCAATGTATTAAAAATATCTATCTTTTACACGCTTTAAAACTAACGTCCGTTTCAATGCGCCATGAAGTGTCCGTTTCATGACACCGAGACATTTTTTAAGAATATTTGTTCAAAACTAAAATGCAAAAACCAAATTTGTTTTTAATAGTTGTCCATATAAATAGATACCTTCATATACGTTTTGCCATAAAAGTAAGTAAAATAAGTAAATACATCCCTATCTTGAAGCTTCCAAAACTTGCAACAATATTTACTTTGTATATGAATAAAAAACAAAACACTCTACTTCCGGTGTATTAAACGAGAGGACTATGTTCACGTCATAGTTTGTTTATAAGTATATTAAGTTACATATACTAAAATTTCAAACTTAAATGCCTTTTGGTTTTCAAGATACTGATACTGTCCTTTTCATAACGCGTCTTTTTCATAGCGCTTTCCCCCTACTATTGTAAAGAGAAAAAAATGCTCTATCGAATGGTACTAAAAAATAATATGTTACCATTTAAAAAAAAATTTTTTTGGCCCATAAGCCACCATACTAAAAAAAAATCTATACACGCACTCACACTGGGATAATAATATCCCATAGCGACTTTAGTTGATTACAGCCAGACTGCTGATGAGTTATTTTTAATTTCAATTATATCAATTGAACGTAGGTGATGTAACTTAAATTTACAGAAAGTATCAAGTTCCCAAACGAAATGATTATTAATTGGCAATTTAAAAAAGGCTTCGAGGGACATTATCTACCCCAGTGTGTTGTGCGAAGGTTAAAATTACAACAGTTGAATAAATTTTATAAAATCTAATTTTTTCCCCTCGAGTTGTTCTATAGGGTGTAGCTAAAATAGTTGCAATGTTGTATAATGGTTTGATGTAATTTATGCCACTCATTGTTACTAACTAAAAACTGTTTAAAACAATTTGTTGTCTAAAGAACAAAATGTTTTTTTCCATTAACATGGCAAACATTTTAATTAATAATTTTACGGTTGGGCGATGGTATAATACATAAATGTAGGACATTATATTTAATAAAATTACATATTAACTTTGACGTAAAGTCAATAATAAATAATCAGGGTTGGACTTTTCAATTTTAGTTTAAAGCGACTGTGTTTATAAAATAAAATCTATCTGTAAATATAAAAAGAAGTTAAAAATAAAGGCAAGACAAAGACACAAAGTGCTCTTGTGACACAATGCTGACGTCAGACGTTTAAGACAAGTCAGAAGTCGTTTTGCAATTCAAATAATGTAGTGATTTTCTTTCGTCAATAAAAAGCTGTTCACAATTGTTTTTGGAAAATTGTTTTTACCTATCAGTTGTATGAATAATATACTTTTTCATTGGTATTATAAGATATATAAGCAACCGACGCTAATGAGAGAATTGTTATAACCCCGATTTTAAGTATTACAGGTATACAGAGTGTTAAACGATTTCTAAAGTCATACACAATCGATAATACGGAATCAAATTTCTTTAATTTATTACTCACCAAAATCAATCCAAACCATAATCCATTACCTAAAATGTATCCGGGACGATGGATATCACTACCCGAATTTAAAATATCTAAAATATTACCGACGTTTACTAAAAGTCCAATTCCAACATCTAAATTGAGTATTAAAATTGGCCATCCAAACAGCTGATTAAAAATCAAGACGCTTCTACATAAATCAGAGTAATATTTTCTCAAATAATTTACTTTTCCACAGTAATCGTTAATTTTAACTGTATCTTGAACGTTTATTTTCCCACAAGCACATATCAAACAATTAAGAACAAATAATTTCGACTCTGATGAAATTTGAAATGTCTGAGTTAAAGTTTCAGCAATATAATTAAACTTCTTTTTTAAAATAATTACGTAATCAATAATTAATATAATTGAAATTAGACAAAAATAAAGATTTGCTATTTCAAAACAATAGCTTATGATTAGGATTGTCTCATGTATTGGATGTAAATAAAAACTTAAAATACAAAGAAAAGCATAGATAATATTGAATAAAGAGAATTGAACCCAGGTGCACAGATTAACTTTAATATTCGAAATTTCTAATAGCGATTTTACAAATTCCTTGTGGATTTTTTCTTTGTAGATCACGCAGTATAAATTTAAAAAAATACAATAAACTATGTTAATGGATCTAAAAGCTAAACTTAAAAAAAAAGTTGAAGTGCGGTAATATTGGATATCGTAACAAACTTTTCGATATAAAACAATTACGAAACCTATAGTAAGTGCAATTAATGCACAAATTGCATTTACGTGAGCGAACTTGTAGGGACTTTTTTGAGGTGCGAAACCGAAAAATGAAACAACTGCATACAAAGGCTGTATGCTCTTATAACCGTTCTTCTCAAGAAACATCGTTAGCAATACTAAAGGTATTTTTTAATAACGTCAATAATGCTTTTAGTGTAATTTTGTTGAATCTTATGTTGACATATTTATTCTAATTTAATTTGTTAGTAATATAAATACTAAAATAATAATCCAATAACAACAATGTTTTTGTGCTTTAGACCAGCGTTTCTCAACCTTTTTGGTTGGCGACCCCCAAAATTCTAGTTATTATTTTTGGCGACCCCCTGTCTCTCTGAAGTTTTATGCAAATTATTGTTGCTGGTTCTTTTAGAGATGTGTACTCTGGCAGTCGAAAATTTGCAATTTTATCTGATTCTCAGTCAGTTATACGCTGTCTTCAAAATAAAGAAAATTTATCACCATATAATCATCTCATTCACAAGATCTTTCATGAGCTCCGCAAGCTGGCAAACAGTTTAAAAAAAGTTGTATTTATTTGGGTTGCCGCTCATAGGGGCATAAGGGGAAATGAGATGGCCGACAGAGTTTTTACACGATTATTAAGAAGTACATCAGTCTACGGCCAGCAACAGTCACATATGACTCTTTTTTCTTGAATTACCAAAAAGGGAAATGTACTTGCCAAAAAATAGGGATCAACAAGTTTGCCAGTATGGGAAAGCAAATAGCTTCGTTTCTAGACCTACCTGATGCAAAAATGTACACTGGGCACAGTTTTAGACGATCATCGGCAACTTTACTAATCGATGCAGGAGCAGATGTCACAACTCTAAAAAGACACGGGGGATGGAAATCCACAACCGTCGCAGAAGGATATATTGACAGTTCAATAAAAAATAAAACGGATACTGCGAATAAAATTTTAGGCGCTGTTCAAGGGACTAGCAGCAACAACAACACCGTAAATAACAAAAGTAACACTTTTACTGCTGCCGACATAAATCGAAACACTCCTTTTTCAATTATAAATTATGGTACAGTTAATGTTTATGTTAATAAGAATGATTAGTACATTGTTTCCTATTTCTTTATTATATTTTGTTAATTTTGTTCAATAACATAATAAAACTTACTTAAAAATTGTGCGCAATTATTTAATACAAGTAGAAAAAGTATAGTATCCTACTCGCGGGTGCGAGTACTCGAATGCTTACGAAACTCGGTCGTTTCACTCCCTCGTTCCGCAACGATTCTATGTGAGTAATGAGCTTCATTACCCTCTCGTTGGATAATATACTATAAAACACGATATTCTGCGTTATTAGGTATATTTAATGATACAATAGTGTCTATTACAGGTTTCACTACAGCGTAACTACACCCCCTCCCTAAAAGTGGAAGGCGGATTAGGGATAGGGGGGGGGGCGGTCCTCGTCTAATATAAATTTTTTTTAACCATACTAAAAGTTTTTATTAGTTTTTTAAATCGTCACGAAATTAGGGGGGGGCTAAATAAAAGCAGTGTATGGATAGATATTGTAGTTAAGTCACTGAATTACTTGTGAGACACGCGGCACTGCGGCCTACAGTTGCGAAAGTTTTATTGGATATTGTAAAAACTGTAGTACAAAGTTTTTCCAGTGAAAAGCTTCCATTCCAGTAGTTTCCCTCACCCCTATTATAAAAAAAATAAAAACGATTATAATGAACTATTACGATATATGTTGAAATTTGAGGAAGTGTACTAAGTGTAAGAAAGATAACATTGATTTAATAAATTTTCACGTTAGCAAAAAGGTATTTCATATAATTTCCTGCAAATATAAGGATTTTGCTTCATGTAATTGCATCAGAGCCTGTTGAATTCCAAAACGATAGCGAGAATTTCTTAATGATCAAAGAGCGAAGTACAAAGGAAGTAATAACTACAAAGATAGAAAAACTACAAATAAAAATAAATGGAAAGCAGAAAGGAATGAAAATAAGGTTTTAAAACAGATTACCGATTAGAAGTTATGATCACGAAATAAGAAGATTGATCGTCTGTCAGCAATGATGACCAAAGTGTAAATCTGTAAATCATCTCGTATGTGATCCTGATTTTGATAATCAACCATCTACATCGACGTCGGTTGAAAGTGAGTATGTAACAACTAGTCGAGCAAAAAAGTATCACCCACCTTCGCTTGCATTGGCAGGTGATAGCACATAGCTGTATTAGAAGACATGGGTCTGATTTGCGATACGTGTAAAGAAAAATAAGACCATGTGGTATTAGCATAAGAACCGGAGTCAAATTATATCCATCATATCTCCCTCATCATCTTCGTCTGCTGATTGTACTACAAATACAATTTTAGAAAATTTACTAAGCAGTGAGTTTGATTCCTCAAATTTAGAAGTAATTATTCGTAGCGACGGCACTGTAGTAAACTCAGAATACAAAAATGGAATCATCAGAACACTTGAAACCCTCTTGGAAGCTTTTACAATAATTATTTTACTTACTTCATGTACTGCAGGCGCTAGAGGATTTACCGGTGCAATAGGTAATAAACTGAAAAATGTGAAGAACTGAGAAAATTTTCAAATATAAAAACATTGCCACGAAGTTACCAACAGCTGATTTGAAAGAACCGATCAAAAATTTTATGCAAATCTACCAAGCGATTTCAAGTGGGGTGTTTCCAGAAAACCCTGCCAACAGTAAGTCCGGAAAAATGGCACACTCGCGTTGGTTAACAACTGCTAACCAAATTTATGTCTATTTTTCAAGTGAAAATCCGTCCAAAAATCTAGAGGTTCTTATAAATTAGGTTATGAAGTTTTACAATAGTCTCTGACGGTTTACTATAAAAATGAAACCCTCTTTTATGGCCAGTCTCTGGTACATTTTTGCTTAGTTATGGATCCATAACATTCCAAAACTTAACCATTTCTATTGTTTGAAACCGGTTTTTGAACACTTAGGGAATAGATATCCTATTCGTCAGTAGATAACTATCTTTTGAGAGACTCGCAGTTAAGGGCGAATCTATACACTTATGGCACTTAGCAAATTCTTCTAGGTAGAAGTAGCGTAACTAGAAGTTCTGAGCCCCGCGCCATCAGTTTTATTTATGAGGCAATTTCGTAAAAAATTAAAAAGCAAGTCAATTTTTTAACGTTGTCCCAGAATTTTATATTTAACAAAAGCGAGGGTCGTATTTACCCCCCCCCCCTTTTGCAGGGACTTCCAGGAGGGTAGTTGCGTTACTGCTAGGTTGTGACTTTTGAATAAATTTAGTCTAAACTAGACATAAATGACCTAAAAGCGACGTTCCTGCAGAGTTACAATCATTTGAAAAAAATATTTTTTTAGGGCTCCAGCGGCACCGGAAAACGATGGAATTTTGGAAAAATTTTGATACCATGAACTTTAGGAAGCAAAAAGGAAAAACTTTTCACTATTAGATTTGAAAATAAAAATATTTTTTTCTCATCACCTATAACTAAGTTCCACCCTAGCGTCCATAGGGTTAAATAAGAAAATTTTAAAGAAAAATTGTAAAACCTAAATCTACATTAATTTTCATCAAGCACGTGGATTGTTCAAAAAAACTTGATTTTCAATTGTTTAGCTAACTGTGTAAGCTTCTTTACTCAAATCTAATGTTCCATTGCGCCACGACCGCTGGATTGGCTACGATAAGCTTGTTACGAATAAATTAAAAGTAGAAAAAAATAAATTAAAAGAAAAAACTCGTAAAACATTATTTATTTATTATTAATTGGCGTCATCAACTAAAGCTATTGCCGATGAATATTTAAAATAATAGATTTTCACAAAAATTGTTCAAAGTGAGAGCTGTTGTTTTCTACACAAAGTTGACAACATAGTAACCCATTTACATTAGCAGACACTGTTCAAAATACTAAGTCTTTTATGTACCTAGCTCCATGCTCCATATAAAAAAGTTTTTCTTTCTTTAATTTATTCGTAACAAGCTGATGGTAAACAAACCAGAGGCCTTGGCTTAATATGAAAAATTAGATTTGAGTGAAGAAGCTTACACAGTTACCTGACCAATTGAAAAATATTTGTTTTTTTAACAATCAGCTTGCTTGATAAAAAATAATGTAGCTTTAGTTTTTTCAATTTTTCTTTAAAATTTTCTTATTTAACCCTACGAATGCTTTACCTTATTGAAAAGAGAAAAAAATTCTCTATCGTATGAGATTAAAAAATGTGTATGGTGCAATTTAAAAAAAGCAAGGAAGATGCCATCAGCCTTAACTGTTCGGAAAATAATAACTTTTTTTCGCTAATATTGTAGAAAAAATCGTCTCAATTAATGTTATATAAGGTTTTATTTATCTAAAGTTACAAATAATCCCCCTATAAGCTGGGGCCCGTTTTTGGAAACGCACGGTATAACGAATGTTGTAATTACAATAGAATGAAAACTCGGGAATTATAAATTTAGTACGAGCCAATTTAGCTCGTGGCTTGAAATCGGATTGATTGTACAAGTCGCTTGAGAGTGGGATTTTTCAAGCTCGTTTATTTCGTTACGAGTTAAGTCGGCTTGAGTTAGATTTTCAATCGGCTTGGAATTGGAATGTCTTCAAAATTCGTCAATTTTAAACGAAGTGCCTAACGTTCTTATTATTGGAGCTACAAAGCTGGTTAAATAAGCAAAGAATCATAATTTTTACCGCCGATTACGATGGTCACACAAAACTCATTTCAGGACAAAACTCATACGACATTTTATACTCTAAATGCAGTGTTCTTTTCGAAAACATAAAAATATATTCCATTTAAAAAAAAGTTATTGTTGTAAATATCTTGAAAACTAGATGTTCAATTGGTTTTTTGTGTTGACCATCGTAATCAGCGGTAAAAATTACACTACTTTATTAATTTAACCAACTTTGTAGCTCGCTTGTATTTTAGTTATGCCTGTTTTTACCAACGATTCCCAAAGTTAGGCATTGCTCATCTTTGAAAATTACACACACTGTATACAGGGTGTTTGTGAGAAGTGGGCCACTATTGCTATATCCGTTAATATTCAAGATACGAGGTCGGTTGAATTAGTAAAGGAGTATAACTTTTTCCGCTTATTACGATTGAACTGTACACTGAGAAAAATAATATGTAACTAATCGAGCACCGTTTTGTTTACTCTACTGAGAAAACAAGTTGAATTTACACACCAAAAACTTCTTTGTGCCTAGCAAGAACGTTAAAGCAACTGTCAACTTACGAAAACAACCAATTTAAACTGTTAAATCAACAAAAAAAATTGGTTCCACATTAACCGAGTGCGCAGTCAAAAACAACCTACTATTATTCTCAGTGTATTTTGGCGGTTGACACATTTGTATTTCTTCTCCTTAATCAAGATTTTTTCATTGGTATTACAAGATATAAGCAACCAACGCTAATGATAGAATTGTTATAACCCCGATTTTAAGTATTACAGGTATACAGAGTGTAAAACGATTTCTAAAATCATACAAAACCGAAAATACTGAATCAAATTTCATTCATTTATTACTCACCAATATCAATGCAAACCATAATACATTCAGTAAAATGTATTCGGGACGTTCAGGTTCATTACCAGAATGTAAACCATCTAAAATATTACCGATGTTTAGTAACAGTCCAATTCCAACATTTAAATTGAGTATTAAGATTGGCCATCCAAAGAGCTGATTAAAAATCAAGACGCTTCTACATAAATCAGAGTAATATTTTCTCAAATAATTTACTTTTTCACAGTAATCGTTAATTTTAACTGTATCTTGAACGTTTATTTTCCCACAAGTACATACCAAACAATTAAGAGCAAATAATTTCGAGTCTGATGAAATTTGAAATGTCTGAGTTAAAGTTTCTGTAATATAATTAAACTTCTTTCTTAAAATAATTACGTAATCAATAATTAATATAATTGAAATTAGACAAAAATAAAGATTTGCGAATTTAAAACAACAGCTTATGATTAGGAATGTCCCACGTATTGGATGTAAATAAAAACTGAAAATACAAAGAACAGCATAGATAATATTGAATAAAGAGAATTGAACCCAGGTGCACAGATTAACATTAATATTCGAAATTTCTAATAGCGATTTTACAAATTCCTTGTGGATTTTTTCTTTGTAGATCACGCAGTATAAATTTAAAAAAATACAATAAACTATGTTAATGGATCTAAAAGCTAAACTTAAAAAAAAAGTTGAAGTGCGGTAATATTGGATATCGTAACAAACTTTTCGATATAAAACAATTACGAAACCTATAGTAAGTGCAATTAATGCACAAATTGCATTTACGTGAGCGAACTTGTAGGGACTTTTTTGAGGTGCGAAACCGAAAAATGAAACAACTGCATACAAAGGCTGTATGGTCTTATAACCGTTCTTCTCAAGAAACATCGTTAGCAATACTAAGGGTATTTTTTAATAATGTCAATAATGCTTTTATTGTAATTTTGTTGAATCTTATGTTGACATATTTATTTTATTCTAATTTAATTTATTAGTACTATACTAAAATAATAATCCAATAACAACAATGTTTTTGTGCTTTAGGCCAGCGTTTCTCAACCTTTTTGGTTCGCGATCCCAAAATTCTAGTTATTATTTTTGGCGACCGCCTGTGGTCTCTCTGAAGTTTTATGCAAATTATTGGTGCTGGTTCTTTCAGAGATGTGTATTCTGGCAGTCGGAACTTTGCAATTTTATCTGATTCTCAGTCAGTTATACGCTGTCTTCAAAATAACAAAATTTATCACCGTATAATCAGCTCATTCACAAGATCTTTCATGAGCTCCACAAGCTGGCAAACATTTTAAAAAAAGTTGTATTTATTTGGGTTGCCGCTCATAGGGGCATAAGGGGAAATGACATGGCCGACAGAGTGGCTAAAGCATCAGTCGCGGTTGATCTAGACGTTAGGAATTGTGCAGTTGACTTCTCTAATTTTTTACCAGCTGTAAAGTGTGAAGCCATGTCTAGGTGGCAGAAGCACTGGAGCAGTTGTTTGGACTCGAGCCCATATGTATATGGCAGGACCTTTCCTTCGGTTTACAAAAAGCTGATTTTCTCAATGGCTTTGGTGTCAAGGAGTATATTAAACTAGCCCGTATGGCATTTAACCATGGTACGTTTAAATGACACATGTTCAAATTAAAACTGGCGTCGGATCCCTACTGTTTATGTGATGGGTCATCCATCTGTGACATGAATCACCTTTTCTTTGCGTGTTCTAATTATGTACAGCATACTGTTAGAAAGTTTAATCACTTCAATATTCAGTTACCCATCAATATTACCTTTCTCCTTAGATTCGCATTCACCAACACTGGCGTTTTTGAGTTGGTGACACGTGACACGGTTCATAATTAACACCAACTTAACCATTTAAAAATACTCGTACTTGTCTTTTAATTTTACAAATAATGCCGTGCCTGTATGAGCAATGAGCATTGAGCATGTACTCAACGCCATTTTAAAAAAAAACTTTATGTTTCCCCGAGACCAATATATCAAAATGGACAAGGCATGTTTCATTCTTTTTGAAACACCCAGTACAAAAAAATTATCCAAACTTATTAGTAATTAAATACGTATCATCAAACCAGCAAGCCATATAAAACACGTCAAAACAATAACATTTATATGAAAGATACCTATAAAATCAATTTTCCAATGAGTCGTAGACATTATAATTAAAGTAATAGCCTGCAAGAAGGCCACGAACATATTTGCAAACAAAAAGAAGATTTTCGAACTAAAAATTACATTTAAATGGTTAATTAGTCAATTAATTAAAAATTACGCGTATTTCTTTAATTTCCACTCCTAGCTTCTTCGAGACACGATTCAGATTTTTTGGAATTATTCACAACTTTCGGGCTTAGTTTGTAAAATTTTAAAAAAAACACTTAAGCGATTGAACATAATTAAATATAAAGAATGTTGTAATTACATTTTAATAGAATGAAAATTAGGGAATTATAAATTTAGTACGAGCCAACTTAGCTCGTGGCTTGAAACCGGATTGATTGTACAAGTCGCTTGAGAGTGGGATTTTTCAAACTCGTTTATTTCGTTACGAGTTAAGTCGGCTTGAGTTAGATTTTCAATCGGCTTGAAATTGGAATGTTTTCAAAATTCGTAAATTTTAAAAATACCCTTAAAATTAAACACGAATGTAAACGATCGTAAACATTCTATCTAGAAACATGCTAGAAAGCATGACGATTTCAAACCTGCTTTGGTTTTGCGTTTATCTGGATAATTTCAATCGGGTTCAAAATTCTAACCCGCTTCGTCAAACGACTTGAACCGAAAGTTTCAATCCATTTATCTCGAGGATTTCTCAAGCGTCTTGTACTTTCAATCCTGTTTCAAGCCACGAGCTAAATGGGCTCAATGATTATTAAAATATTTGATTGGAGTTATTGTGTATCACCACTCACCAGCTATGCAACAGACCACCACTAAAATTTAAATGCCTTGGTTACTATCACTTTTTAGTACAGTGGTGATAGACGAAGGCTTCAGGGTGAACACGTGAACAGTGCCTTTACTTTTTTCAGTGCACGTACGACCGTACCTATAGTTGTGCTGGCTGACATGCAAAGTGCGATGTGTCAAAGGACTGTTTCGAAAACTTTCCTTTAGAAGGAGAATTTTTTTTGTTTAAGAGTGAGGGATTAGGTACAAAGTCATCTACCTAATCCAGAAGATTACAGATATTGGGAAGGTCATGAAAATAATACAAGGTGATTCATGAGGACGTGCAAATATTTTGGGAGGTTGTAGTATGGATTATTCTGAGTAAAAAATGTCATATGAACATGTGTCGTATTGTCAATAGATACAGAGATACGGTCATTTTAAGATGTATTAAAGTATAAAACAAATAACTTATTATTGATTTTCAATACTAACAATTAAAATTAAATAAATTTACAAGATGGTTCAAGAAAAGGTAAACACCAGAGACGAATTATTGCTCACTCGAATTGTGAATTGTGCGGCGCTCACAAAGGACCGCCAAGATGATATTAGAAAAGTAACAGTAGTATTACAAAGTGCATTGAGGTTGGCTGTGGGATTTTTGACCTATTACTGTAAATTTGTTTATTTTAATGGTTAGTATTAAAAATCAACAATAAGTCATTTGTTTTATACTTTAATACACCTTAAAATGACCGTATCTCTGTATCTATTAACAATCGGACACATGCTCATATGACATTTTTGACTCAGAATAATCCATACTACAACCTCCCAAAATATTTGCACTTCCTCATGAATCACCCTGTATAATAATATAGTATAATAATAAACATCCACGTTCTACTTTGAGCCGCTAAATCATTACTATCTATGTAGTTTTGTGATCTTACGGGTGGTGACCGGATTTCTCGGCCATAGAGATTTAACACGAAAAATCATACTTTTGTAAAATTCCGCTTCCCAGTTTATTTTACATAAAAAATATTTCTATAATAGTTTTAGAATAATGAAAAACATACCATAAAACAAAGGACCCAAACGAATCCATTTATAGCAATTATTTTGACGTCTTCTGCATTTTTGTCAAAAAATATTTTTGCACTATTGATGTTTGCTACAATCGCCAAATTAACGGCACATAAAAAACCAATCACAATAAATTGATATATCAAAAATATTTGCCATCCAAATATTTTATTGAAGATTTCCAACACGTCCATTAGCTTCAAACGTATTCTACGAATTTCTTCCATTTTGCTTACAACTAGCATCATTTCATTTTCTCCTCTCAATCTCCATATTGTTTCTTTTAATAAGCAATGAAACCGTTTAAAATGGAATTTTAGTATTACAGCATAACAGTGAATTAGCACTACTAAAATCGAGTTAAAATAAAGGAGAACTTCTTGGAAACAATATTTTAGGAACTCTTTTAATCCATAAATTGGTATCCAAATGTAAGCATCTGACACAATAACGCTTAGCGCTATTACATGAAGAATAAATATTTTCTTCGTTTGTGCGTTATTAGCGTTTGAATTTATTTGTAAGTAATTTGCGATATCCGTAAATAAATTTGACATTTTCTTAAACTCTCTCAAGTTGCTGAAACGCGCTTGAAGGATGGCTGTAACAACTGAGATCTCCATGGATATGTTTAGCATAAGATGAACAACTCCGCTTACTTCAGTTATGTATTGGTTATCGATTTTTATTTTATTGACGTAAATGGAAACGCCAACTATAAGAGCGAACATCAAGGTGGAATAACACTTAAAAATTTTAATTTTGTACGATTCGTTATTAAACTCATAAGGTGGTGCTAAAGCCAAAATATTGGCAAAGAAATGGATGCATTTTACGTGATTTATGTGATGGTTCATTGTTAAACACTGTAATTTTAAAGTTTACACGCCAACAGAAGAGATGCAACTAAAATTATAATTTAATTATAAAATATCCATTAAAATTCATTAGTGCAATTAATTACATTTTACATGTTTTTTCATTTAAGGACAATAATAAATTATTGTAAGAGTCCTTGATAAATGATGTTGCATAAACTGCAATTTTTACTTTTGAGTAATAACTTATAATATCGATTTACAAATTTATTTGAGAGGTTCAACCACTTGCAACAACTCGTCCAGCATCGACTATTGAGAAATAGCTGGTGTATTGATTGGAAATAGTTCATCAAATATCCTGTATTGACCACTTAATTCTAATTAAACACCACACCTTGAAAAGTCATACTTTTATTTGGACTAATTGTACTGTTCTCTGTCTTGGGAACAGAAAGAGTTAAGCCACTCCCAAAAAAAGCGCGCGATATTCGAATAGCATTTTTGTATTAAAAAATTAAAATGTCATGTAAAAGATATAATCAACGATTATACCATAATCTATCTCTAGAGTCTAGAGTAGGTACATGACATTTGCAGTATTCTCTAAAAGCATTACATTTCAAGGGCTTAAACCAAGCTGTCGTAAACCAAGAGGGTCAGTTCAAAAATGCCTATAGTTAATGACAGACAATTACTCCAGTGCGCTCAGCGCCTAATGCTTAATTTTAAGACTCTAACAGAGAAATGCTTATATTCTTGCTCTTAAACCATTTGAAAGAAAGCCGTGCTATAGGCTTTAAGATTTTAGAAGTTGACGAACAACCAAAAAATTTGCGCTTCAATTTAAAATTAATTAATGATATTCGTACTCACCATTACAGATCCTGCCCCCAACGATAAAAGAACAAAATATTTGAAGCCTGGCTTGAAGCCGTCCGCGGCGTTAATAACCAAACTATTGATTGTTCCTAATAAATTCAAACCAATTGAAATGAACAAAAGGAATAATTGATATCCGAAACAAACGTTGAAACTTGCGACCCCATTACTCGATTTTATGTACAAAAATTTTAATTTTTGCACTTTTCTAACGATACAAAGTTCCGTAGTGAAAATTTTTGATTTGGGGACCTTAAAGATATCTTTTAAAGTTTCTCGAATATACTTAAAACGACGTTTAAGAAACAAAATATAATTGATTAATAAAACAATTAAAATAAATATGTAGTATGCAATATGAAGTCTAAAGCAAAATGATAAAAGGTAATCACGAGAAGGACAACATGAAACACGATACAATTCTAACGATAATAAAGAAAAGAAAAACAAATGAAGCAAAACTAATTGAAACAAAACAGTTTTCTTTGAATGTGTGAATTCTCTAACGCTAGTTTTCAAAATTATCTTAAGAAAAACTACGAAGTTTGACGATAGGGATAATTTAATAATTGAAATGTTTACAAACAAGACTAGTACTAAGTCTGATGCTAAATTAAATAACTTTCTTTGGAGAAAAGTCTGAAAATATCTTGTTTCAGTGTGACAATACACTGAGACGTTGAGGAGGAGCAAAATGAAAATGGAGTAAATTTTATGCAGGGTCGAATTTGTTGAAAAATTTGAAACAATTCCTAAATATGATGCAATTTGATATAAGGGCCTTATCGAATTATGCTCTACGTTGTTAAAAATCGAAGTCATTTTTGTTTTCTTAGAAGCAACACACATGAAAAACGCACTATATACACTGATTTACATTTTCAAAGTTTTATATATTTTTCATTTAATGGGAAATGCATTATGTTTTTTTAGATTTTAGAAGTAAACTAACATGAAATTTTAATAAGGTTGAAAAGCTTCATTTTGCTTAAATACGTAGGTATTTAAATAAATAATTAGCTGACCTGTACAGTTTTGAATCATTCTTCTGAAGTGTTAGAGGTAGAGTAATTCCATCGAAAGAAAAGCCCACGACGTGAATACCGTTGAAGTTGCACATAAATTTTGTCCTCGCACAGATTTGGTCAAGTGGTGAGCTTTTCTATCGTAGATCTAGTATAACTATTTCAGATAGTTACTTTATAAAAATTTAAGAGCAAATGCGAAGTTAAGCTCAGATCGCACCCCAGCACTACCAAAAAGTAGAAGAAATATTAAATATACGACAAGGTACCTATAATAACTTGCACAATGCACAATCATAATTCCATTTTTTTGATAGTCCCTATATACATTTTAACAAGAACAAAGAAGAAACTTATGTCAAATACGATTTCACAAAGATAGTAAAGTGGTCGAGAAATTATAGACTTCTTAACTTAACAAAGGTATGGAGCTCCACCAAAACACCAAACTCATCATTTTAATTAAACTGTTAATAACTGAAACATCCATATGGGACATAATCATACAATAATAAAAATTTTTAACTATCGACAAAGTGACAGATGTTATAAGAAATACGGAGAGTTCGAGTAGAGTCCCATTTATCTGACTTCAGTAGGGTCAAAAAATTTAGATATCTGAGTAGAGTCCCTAGCTCAGGTAGGTAAATGTGCGGCATTAGGAGATTACGAACATGTACAATGGCTATTTTTACTAATTGTCGACATTTTTAAATTAAATTTCTGCCGTTACAAAGCATGCAAAATTAATTTTGTTTATTGACTTAGATGCAGAAGTTTAGGCTCTCAAACTATTAATTTGAATTTTGTTTTCTAAAATTAATAGGGAAGCAAGAAAATACCAAAACATGATTTTACATGTTAAATCCATATGACCGAGAGACCCGCATTTACCTACCTGAGCTTGGGACTCTATTCGGACATCTAAATTTTCGGACTCTACTTAAATCAGGTAAACGGGACTCTACTGGCATCTCACCAAGAAATAATATTTGCCAACCAAAAAGGTCATTAAACAATTCAACGCCTTTGCTCAATTCAACAAAATTTTTCTTTAGCGAACGTACCTTTAGATGACAATCTTTAGTTTTAAACACAACCCATCTGTTATTATTTTTGGTGCCATCATTTGTAGATGAATCGATATTTGGTAATTTGGTCCAAATGTGTCTAAATTGCCATTTTAACAAAATTATGTAATTAATCATCAATAGTGTGAGGGTTATGAGACAATACATGGTAATTTGCAAGACGCTGTCATGTCAGTAAATTGAAGATGACTGTTACCATTAAAAAAATTCAAAACAAGAAATAATGAAACCGTAAAAAATAAAAGAAATGAAAAATAATTAGCTGTAACCAAACAAATTTTTTAAATTGAAATTTGAATTTTTTGGTAAAAACTGGAGAAAACTTAGGAATGTTTGAGAATTGAAAACTATGACGTAAATAAATGAAATATTTATAGGCAACAAGATACAAATTAAAGTACCTATCGATGATCGGATAAGTCGAACTTGGACTTTTGGCATAAACTTAAGTACTTTTGAACTTAACCCTTCGTTAGTGTGGTGGAAAAATTTTTACTGACTAGTGTGGTAGGGTATGACATACCCCAAATTAATTTTCTCTCCAGACTTTCAGAATTTTTAGAATTTGGTGATTATTTAAAAAAAATTTACAATTTTGAAAAAATGTTCAAAATTCCTATACAATTATACAAACTGCCATAAGAACGAAAAGTTACGTTACTGGTGTGGTGGGGTATGTCATACCCCAACCAACTTTCCTGAGGACTCACGTGTAACTGAATATTCCTATACATCCGGCAATGATGAGAACTTCTTAAACCATCCATAATTTGAAGCTACTGAAGACTATAGGTCGTTAGCTTATCTAATTTGAATTTTATAACTATAAATACAGTTACCACACTAACGAAAGGTAAAAAGAGACAACATTCAGAGTGTTGATAATTAAAATGAAAATTATTGCATAAATTTTGTTAAATTTTGAATTTACTGATACAGTTTTACACTATCGTTGAGAAATTCCATTGCGAAATGGGCACTTGTTTCATCGAAAGTTAAAGTACTATTAAACGTAAATTAAAAGGGTAGTTTTTCATATTTAAATATTAAAAGAAAGCAATAATTTTAATGGAAATATAATAATCAAAGTATGCGATAATGGGTATTCAATCAAATAGTCTTTTAATCCATGACAGTGGTTATGAACTATCAAATTAGCTTCCTTATTCAAATCTTATTGATCAGCTGTCTTTGTTTGAGTTGTCACGATTTTAAGTAATTCGTTTCATTACAAAAAATAGAGGTTATGTAACCTATAATGACCGACTGCTGGACTAGACTGACTAGGACTAATACAGGGTGGTTTGTTTTTTATTGTCTATGAAATATTGAAGCTACGAAAGAAAGTAAAATTATAAACTTCTCAAAAAACACATGGTCTACCAAATCGCGCAAATAATTTTCTTCCTTAGCCTACTTTTTTTCTGGAAAATTGTGTAACTTTGTTTTATTAAATAAAACACTATATATTTTTACAGAATCTATATACAGGGTGATTCAGAGTACCCGTATCTGGCGTTTTTTTTTAAAACGATTTTGATTACATAAGCCGTAATCAAGAATGAAATGGTGGTATTGTTATTCCGCGTAAGGTCGGCATGCCGAAGAGTTTGTCTCAGAATGTGAAGAACTCCAGAATTTTAAATAGGAAGATAGGTCGAAAGTGGTATCAATGAAAAGATCTTTAAAAACTGAGCAAGTAATTGTATCCAAACAGTTGAAGTGAAGTTATTACTGGAAATTCTTCTGAGATAATTTAAAAAAGTTATAAATTTTTTCGAATTTAAAACTGTGACGTTAATTGCAATATTTACGTACATTACGGCAAAAAAGAAACCTAAAATATCGAGCACAGTTACACTGAAATAATTTATGTAAAGGATATACCATCCTTAGGATTATGCCATCTTGATCTTGAAAATTGAAATTAAAATCCTGAAAATACAGGAAAACTCCATTAGGAGAATTGAGAACTCTCTAAAGATGTAGATAAAATTCAAATCATTGAGTTTATTCAAAAACATTTAATCACCAAAATAAATTTCTACGTGTTCACTTACCATAACTATGGTGGTCCACAAAAACGTTACACATGTATATTTGATAGCACCGCTAATATCTTCAACATCGTTATAAAATGCTAGCATAATGGAATTAATATTATCGAGAATTTCAACAGTGATGTTTAGTAAAAAAAATAATATTTGCCATCCAAAAAGTTGATTGAATAATTTAACAGCTTTGCTCAAATCGATATAGAGTTTTCTTAGAGAAACCACTATTAAGTTGCAATTTTCTATTTCAATTGTAATGTATCTACGATTAATTTGACTTTTACCGCTTAAAGGGTACATTTTGCCATTTAAAGATATATCGATACTTTTTAAATTTGTCCAAATGGATCTAAATTTCGACTTCAGCAAAATTAGGTAATTAATTATTAGAAGCGATATCATTAATTCAAAGTAGGCCGTAGTTATCAGATCACAGTACTCGAATAATAATGGAAAAAGGCTACTGGCTAAAATAGATCTCAATAGCGCTGTCACTAAAAAATAAAAGAAATGAAATATAATTAACTGAAACCAAATAATTTTTTTAACTTTAGAATTATTAATTGAAACTCTTCCAAGATGATTTAAAAACGTTATAAATTGTTTCGAATTAAAAATTGTGACGTATATAACGGAAATATTTATTTGCATTATACTGAAAAGGAAACTTAAAAAATCGAGCACAGTTTCACTTAGATTTGAGTGATGGGTATAAATGAAAATACATTTGAAACGGAATGCCACTAATTTTAAAATATTAAAAATTACAATGAAAATTGTGGCATGACATTTGTTAAATTTAGATTTAATTGATGTGTTTGGTATTAACGCCAAATACGCGTTTATTTTGTACAGTGGTTTTATGCTATCTTGATCTTTATTAAATTCCATTACGAAACGAGCACTCTCTTGCTGTACTGACTGACTATAGTTGAAACAATACTAAAATAAATGAAAAGAGAGAAAATTGTCGTTTTACTTGTTTAAATATTAAATCAAGTAATGGCTTAATGGGGCAATAATAATTGAGTTAGAATTTTTTTTGTTTAGGAAAAAGATTTGTATAAAACAATTGAAAAATAAATAAGAAGTTTTTTTAAAACACACAGAACAACAATGAAAAATCACATAAAACGATTTATAAACATTCATAATTATAAAACTGATGACTACAAGCACAGACTAGTATAAAGTATACTTTATTACTCTGTGCTACAAGTCAGAAGTATAAAAAATAAACGATTTCCCATCTTCAGTAATTTAGCAAAAAATAGAGAAATAATATGTTTTTTTTATTCAATTGTTTCAAAGGTAATTTGATTTTTTTTAAATATTTTAACATTAAATAACAAATTTATTTTCTAATTTTATGTTACTCAAAAAAAATTTGATAAATTAACCCTAAATTTGATTTGCAATAACATAATACAGTCTGCATTTAAAAAAATATAACTTTAGATCATATCTCCAAAACAGCGTAATAAAAAAATTTTTTTGAATACAATAATGGTTTTAGTAATGCCCATAATGCTTAAGCATTTAAAGAAAATTAAGTTTTTCAGTTTTTGCTAAGTATCTAGAGTACCAATAATTTTTCTTAAAAAACAAAAGCAGCACTGAGTTGGCCATTAACAAGGCTACATTTGGTGTCATTTAATCGACCTCGTATCTCTTACAGTTTACGATATCCCCATGGTGTGCAGTGTGCATGCTAAGTGGGGCACCCTGTATGTTATAATTATGAAACTCAATCACAAATAGGTAGGTAGGTACTATTATTCAGTGTGCGATCGTTTTACAAGATTGAAGGGATTATTTTACCGTCACCTTTGGGGTAAAATGATCCTTTTGCTGGGTGGGCATTATGGCCATTGCTACAAAAGCTTTTTAATCATTTAACACAGGTGACCTTGCCAAAAGTTTAAGTAAACTATATACTCTTTCTTTTCTAAAAAAATCTGCTTTTTTAACACTTAGTCTAGATCCTCTATGAGGCATTCTTTCTTAGAGAGATCATTATACCCTACTCTCCCCTAATGAGTAAAGTTTTTCTATGCTTGCATTTTTCTTGAAAATTTACAAAATATAGTTTAGAGCCAAAAGATTTCGCTCACGTTTTATAAAATTTTATTGTACAAAAATGGGTTACTGAGCAATCAATCGCCAAAATTGAGGTTCTAACGCCCTAATTTGTATGGCTTTATGAGGAAATAATTAGGAGAAAGCTGAATTTTAAGAGATCAATTCTTAGTTTTCTAGTAATTCTAATTCAATATAGTTGGAAACCGTCGAGTCCCCCTCGCTGCTCCGCTTGCCAAATTTATCAATTTATTCCTTTAGAACTTTCACCCCCAGGTGAAATGTCCTCACACTTGCACACCTACTGGCTGGTTAAAGCAAGCGAGAAAGCATAGAACCAAGTGCCCAAGTAGACATCGGGTTACTTAGCAATTAGGTAGCCACACAGCTTGTTACGGGCTAAATTCACACCACGACACCAGGGACGAGCAGAAGCTCGGCTCGCGACTAGCACAGCGAATGGGCGTGGATGGTAAAATACGGTCGTGGTACGATAAATGAATTTGCCTAAATCGGTAAAAGTCGAAATAGAGAGGGCGCCACCAATAGTATTCTTGAGCCTGGATGTTGTCGAACGAACGGTGCTAGAGGTCAACGATGCGTCCTTAAGGCTTTCGAGATTGTCACAAAAACTTACCATAAAAGCTTTCATAAATTTCCTTAGTACGGTCCTGTTTAATTGAGCTGAATATCTTACAAATAATTGGGCCAGTACGACCCTGCTTTTAAAAGGAATTCGCTAAGATAATAAATTCCACTAATAAATTTTATGAACTATATTACGTCACTACTTGTGACGACGAAATAACAAAACACAACATAAAACAAAGGGGACATTCAATTCTTAAAATTAAATACACGTTACAAATTTGGTTAAACACAAAATAATAATATGACAATAAATGTTTACGTCTGGCCAGCGCTAAAATGAATTTGAATAAAAGTAAATTACCAAAGTACAGTTGGACGTCGTTATGCAAAAAGGAACCAAGCGACAAAATTGCGAAAATGAGTTTGATATGCCAATTTTTTCGTAGTACATTTATCTACGTTTTGCAAAAAAGAACCATACAAAATGTTAAGTATAACTCGTGTTATAAGCTAAGAGAACCATCGAAAAATTCAAAATTGTTTCAAGTTGATTTGCAAAAAGGAACCAAACGACATGGTTCCTTTTTGCAAATTGAGAATTTATCGCTTTTTACACCATGTTATAGGTAGTGGTTCTTATAATAATATTTATTTCTTATCGCTTAGCAGCTACTGAGAAATCATCGAATGCGTTATTTATTTATGTTATTTTTGTTTATTTTAAAGATCTGATAAAAATGGCATTAAAGCCTACTAGAGGTATTTTTAATTTAGTGTTCTTCATAACGTCGTTGTTTAATTTAATCGGGTGTATGAAAGTTTTTTAAGTTTTTAAGTAGTGATAAAATGATTTCAAAACGCACAAGAGAGATACCAAAAAGGTGCCCTGCTACAGAAAGTCAAGGTATGTAGATGATACTGTAACTAAAACAGCAAAAAGGGCAATTTCAAATTTAGGTAACGACAAGCCAAGCCAAGTTAAGTTAAAAGATTTTCTACAAGGCCCAGTGCAAGGCCCAGTGCCTTCTACTTCTGCTGAATTCGCTGAGGAAATTTTAGAAGATAACAACTCATCCGAACCACCGGAAATTGATGTTGCTTATTTGCTGGATAACCTATCTGATGATTCGTTTAAAGATCCCGATTTTATAGAATTTTGAAACTTCGTCAATTACACTGGATAAGGTATTAGGTCGTTTTTTGTTTTTATGCTTCCAATCCTTTATGGCCCAAAGGTAAAGGCATAACGAAAGAGAAACTTAAAAATATAAAATCAATGTGGCACCTAATACCCAAACACTACCATACGTTTTATTCAACCCTTTTCGTAGACGAATCAGTTTGTTGTGGACGACATTGATGGTTTTGGAGGTATGCTGGATTTCGAACCCGACACCAATAATAATTAATATTTTTGTATACTAAAGTTCAAGTTCATTACTTGTGTTTTTTCTCATAATAAAAATAAAAATGTTGTTTACATAAATATACTATAATCTGTTTTTTATTTTCCATCAAAATTAAAAACGCAAGAAGGAACCAAGCGACATTTTTCAAAAAAACTATTAGAAAAACAAAAAAAATCCTAATTTTTCTTTAATAATACAAACTATATATTTATTAGTGTCAATTTATGAAGGTCGCAGTAGTGTTACTTTTGAGTAGATTTAATTATAATCTTTAAAACTTAAAACACGAATATCTCGAAACTTACTTTTTGCCGATGGTTCCTTTTTGCATAACGACGTCCAGTTTGAAATAAAGTTATTAAATTGCTAGATCAAAAATTAATAACGACCCACAAATGGTCGATCAAATTCGGTAACAGTTAATTTCCCTTAAATTAAAACACGATAGACAATATTATTGAAACGCACGAACTGATGAAAACAAACGAAACGCATTAATGTGCGTCGACGCGTTGTAGCAATACCTCGACACTTTGTAGCAATAGCTCGACACTTTGTAGTAATAGCTCGACAGTAAACAAGTGTACGTTTAAAATGAATCCAGATTAATTAAAATTACAAAATACAAACGTAAACGATCCTACCTTAATATTCAGCCAATAACAGTCGTACTTAATAATTACGCAATATTGCGCGCAGAATTGACGCTATCCATAGCGTCCAAAATGGCGGTATTTCCGGTATATTTTCCCTCGTTGCGGTACAAGACGCCACGCCTTGTAAAACTGGAACAACGAAGCTTTTCCCTCGAAATCGAGGTTGACGAAAAGACGGTATCGGTATGGAATCACCTGGATTCCTAAAGGTGTGACAATAAAGCCGGTCGAAGGGACGTGATGGCTACAGGTGGAAATGATGCCAACAATAAACTGGTCACTCACTAGGCTTTAATAATTTATCCTCTCTCAGAGAGCTTTAACACCTCAATTATTATCACTGAACTCGAAATTACCTTTAAGGTAAACGGAATTAGTGAGATCCGCCGAAGCGAGAAATTAATACGATAACGATATAAATGGGTGATGTTCCCACTACGAAAATCCCAACGGTACTGCTAGTTGGTAGGAACTTTTCCCCCCTCTAAGCTAATCTTCCCAACGCGTGCAAGTTTTGCACGTGCTACTACCAGAAAATTCCAAGACGGAAGTAACTATCGGGACTTAATGGAATAAACTATAGAACTTAAAAATTAAATTTAAATAATTAATGCGAAAATTTAAACGAACGTTACAAGCTGTCTCGTAGGACGTTTTCAGAACTGGATGCTTTCGACATGGAATGCTTTTCCTGACCCGTTAAAAATTTTAAGTAAAGAACATACCATGGAAGTTAGTTTAGCCCACCCTAGTACCCAGTGTGGTTCAAGAAAAAAATGATATAGTTAAAACTGAAAACTCGTCTTTTTGCTAAACGTTCAATCAGATATTTATTTTCAAAAAGAAATTAATTTTAACGTAATTATATGATTGTTAACTTACCAAAGGTATAGAGGTCCACAACATCATTGCACATATACTTTTAATAATAGTTTCATTATCCAAATCGAGGTTAGTCAACAATAACAGTATAATGTAGTTAATGCTATTAAGCATTCCAACAGCCCCACATAGTATAACAAAGAACATTTGCCAACCGAAAAGTTGATTAAATAAAGCAACAGCTTTGCTCAGATTAATGTACAATTTTCTTAAAGAATGTACTCTTAAATGGCAATTTTCGGTTTTAAATGCAACGCGTTTAGTACAGATTTGGATTATACAACTTCGTAAAGAGTAGATTTTACCACTGGAAGGTGATCCCATATTTTCTAAATTTATCCAAATATATTTGAATTGCCACTTCATTAAAATCACGTAATTAATCATTAATAATTCTGCCATTAGGAGCAAATAAACTAAAAGCACTCTTACCATTTTTTCTTGTACCATTAAATAATTATTTATATTAATAATAATTTCATATGATAATACCAAAAATAAGTATAAATGCCAAATAATTAATTGTGCCCAAACATATTTCTTAAATGTGCCGTAATAACATGAAATTGTTTCGAGGTAATTTATAAAATCAATAAATACTTGTGATTTTAAAATTGTAACGTAAATAATTGAAACATTTAGAGAAGTTACGCCAAAAATTAAAATTAATGTACTGGTCGCCGTTTGATATATATTTAGATCATGGGCCCAAAAGAAAATTATTTTTATTCTAAAATTAAATAAAATCAAAATATTAAAAATTGAAATAATTATCACTCCATATATTTTATTAAATTTGGAATTTATTGATAGGTTTGGTATTAAGCCCAAATACGCGTTTAGTTTATACAGTGGTTTTACACTATCGTTCGTAAGTTCCATCAGGAAACTAGCGCTTATTGCTTGGTCTAAAGTCACACTAATACTAGAATTAAATAAATTACAAGTTAACAAAATGGTAAGTTTATTTACCTATTTAAATTGTAACTAAAAAAATTGCTTTCTTAGAAACACATAAAAATTAGTATAAATAATAGAATAGTATTACTGAACTAAAAGGTTTTTTCAGCAAGGGTAACTTTTAGGTAATGATACCTAGTTGTTTGTGTATAAAGGCATAAATGTAGTAGATTTATTTATTTTTTATTAGTCATAGAACTTAGATCATGTTGACCTAAATTACAAATCGTTTAAAAAAACAACTATACCGGGTGTCCCACTTAGCATGCTCACCATGGGGATCTCGTAAACTGTAAGAGATACGAAGTCGGTTAAATGACACCAAATGTAACCTCTTTCATAGCCAACTCGATCGTACTTTTGTTTTTTGAAAAATATTATTAGCACTCTAGATATTTACAAAAAACTGAAAAAGTTCATTTTCTTTAAATGCCTATAACTTTTTTATTAATCAAGATAATTTTAATTTTTAAAAAAAGGATAATAGGCACTACTAAAACCTATAAATGTAATATACAAAAGAATTTTTTTATTAGGCCGTTTTGGAGATATGATGCAAAGTTATATTTTTTTAAATGCGAACCTAGTATTAATATTATGTTATTGCATATCTAATTTTTTTCTCTTTTCAAAAATATAAGGGTTGATAGGCTTAATTTTTGAAATTCTTGTTTGGTAACATAAAATTAAATAATAAATTTGTTATTTAAAGTTAAAAAATATTTTTTTAATCAAACATTCCTTGAAACAATCGAATAAAAAAAACAATTAAAATTAAACATAAGAATATCAAAAAAATGTGTAAAAAAAATTCATAAAAAAATACTAAAAAATTTAAAAAAATTAAACATTTAAAAATGGATATTTTTGAAAAGAGAAAGAAATTAGCTTTGCAACAACATGAAATTGAGGTTAGGTTTGCATTTAAAAAAATGCAACTTTGCATCATATCTCCAAAACGGCTTTATAAAAAAATTCTTTTGTTTATTAAATTTATTGGTTTTAGTAGTGCCTATTATCCCTTTTTTGAGAATTGAAATTATTTTGATTAATAAAAAAGTTATAGGCATTTAAAGAAAATCAACTTTTTCGGTTTTTTCTAAATATCTAGAGTGCTAATAATATTTTTCAAAAAACAAAAGTAGGATCGAGTTGGCCATGAAAGAGGCTACATTTGGTGTCATTTAACCGACTTCGTATCTCTTACAGTTTATGAGATCCCCATGGTGAGCATGCTAAGTGGGACACCCTGTATATACAGGGTAGTGAACTTGAAACTTGAAAAAGTCAAAATTTTACACTAAAGTCGAAGAATAAGTCGTATAAATATTTGCTGTTACAACAAAAATCCAAAAATTAGGATAAACAAACTTTGATACGTTGACCACCCTATTCTTGAATTAAAAGTTTTAGAGCTTACAACTTTGCTTTTAAACGAATTAAAATAAATTTTCGATGCTAGCCCTAAAAATTTAATTTGGAAATCCTATTATTTATTCCTTTGGAGTAAAAGACTGATGGATGAGTGATTGAGAGAAGTCCATGACAAAATTCTGTAGGCTGCTACTTTTCTAGCAAACTTAAAGGTGGTTCACACTACATGATTTCTCATAGGAGAAGTCATGTGGCAAACCTTTTAGAATAAATGTGTTGATGATTAAAAAAAATGGAAAATAAAATTAGGTAACTTACCACATTTAAGAAGCTCCACATACACAACAAACATATAAGTTCAGTAACTCCACTAATACCTGCAAAGGCGTTTAAAAGCGTTAGAATAGATCCATTAATGCTCTGCAGAATTGTCACTAAGACACCTAGTACAACAAATAAAATTTGCCAGCCGAAAAGTTCATTAAATAATGCTACACATTTGCTCATATCGTTATAAAATATTCGTACAGAACGCACCTTTAAGTGGGAATTTTGAATTTTAATCACAACGCATCTATCCTTAATTTCGTTCAAATAACTTTTACAATTCAAAGATGAAATACTTTCTAAATCGGTCCAAATGTATCTAAATTTCCACTTTAACAAAATTACATAATTTACAAATAATAATCCTGGGATTATGGCCAAATAAATTTTAGTTACATAAGCGCCTTCAATTAATAGTAAGCTATAAAAGTTAACGGAGTCAACAAACAAAAATAGTTCAAATGACGATACTAAAAAATAGTAGATGTGAAAAAAAATTATTTGGAGCAAAACAAACTTTTGAAACTGGAAATTGCCATACGAAATTTTCTCGAGATAATTTAGGAAAGTTGTAAATTTTTCCGAATTGAAAATGGTTAAGTGAATCACTGAAATATTTACGAGAAGCAAGGCACAAATTTCAATCAGAAAATCGAATAGCCAATAAGTCGGATATGGATATTGACTATAATCTAAAATAACTTTTAATCTAAAAGCCGCTACGCTCAAAATATTTAAAAATGAAATTAAAATTGTCGCGTACACTTTATTAAATTTGGATTTAATTGATAGATTTGGTACTAATGCCAAATAGGCATTTAGCTTATACCATGGTTTTATACTATCTTGATCGTTAGTATGTCCCATTGCGAGACTGGCACTTGTTTGATTTAAACCTATAACAAGGGAATATATTATCAAAAATAAATTGGATGTTCTAGAAATTGTAGGTTTGCTTATTTAAATTGATTATAATCAAAAGAAATTATTTTAGTGGCACATTAAGAAATAAGCCTGATAAATAGCGGGTGTTCAAATAGTATTTTTTCCTCAGCGGCTAGAAACTATAAGACGTCAGATCTTTTTATAAAATTAATGGCGTCATCTTACTAAATTATTTTTAACATTTTGATTGTCGAAAAAGTATAGTTTATAACTATTCTCGTTATAGTAAAGACGTAATTTTTGCGTTTCCTAGGCGCCTCTAGGACTAAAAGACTATTTTAACACCCGTTATTTTTATTTAGACATGACATGAGATAATAGTTACTTGTATACTAAGGCACTATCATAAGTAGTGTGATAAATTAATGTAATCAACTTTAGTCGCCTCGTAGACAAGTGCCCATTAAAGTTTTTTTTTCAGAAATTACGAAATTGGGTATAATTTCTCTTCAAGAACAATCATATTAATTTTTGTTCTGAGACTATCAATTTACTGAAATACACTCCAAGTAGCTGCTAGGCAACACAAAAGCTACCAGGTGTCCCGGGAAGCGAAAAAAATGTAATTATTTAGTAGTTTAAATTTTTTTTTTCTGTTTTATAAACAGGCCTTTAAAGTTAAATCACACATTTAGGTTAAAGTAGTTTCAACGAATTTTGTCGAACATAAAATATCCCCCAACTTTTGTGTGTATAATTTCCTTCTATCTCTACTATAGTTACTGTGATAAAAAGTCGTAAACACGAGTATTTTAATGCTTTCAAATTATGTATCCCAAGCAAGGAATAGCATTTAAGAGTTTTTAATTAAATGCATCACTTACTTACTATGTTATTTTGAAACAACAGAAGGAAAAGGAACCATAAACCATCACAACAATTAGAAGAGGTTGTATATTGGATTGAGTTATAAGCAACTCTCTACTTCTTGACATTTTTTTATGTCTCTAAAAAGTATGAAAAGTCGAAAAAAGTAGAAAATAAATGTGAAACACGCCTCTAGAATGAAGTGGAAAAAAATTATTTTTATAAATTTATTCACTTACCATAAGTATCAGCTCCACAAAAACATTAAACATGTCAATTTGATAACACCGCTAATATCTTCAACATCGTTATAAAATGCTAGCATAATGGAATTAATGTTTTCAAGTATTGCAACAGTGATGCCTAGTATAAGAAATAATATTTTCGCACCAAAAAGTTCATTAAATAATGTAACAGCTGTACTCAAATCAATATAGAATTTTCTTAGAGAAACCACTATTAAGTTGCAATTTTCGATTTCAACCACAAAATAATATATGTATTATTAATTTGAGGGAAGATTCGACCATTTATAGATGTATCGACACTTTTTAAATTTGTCCAAATGTATCTGAATTTCCACTTGAGTAGAATTACGTAATTAATTATTAATAATGTTATTACCATTTCAAAATAAGCAGTTATTACCATAACGCCATATATAAATAGTAACTCAGAAGTCCAAAGGTGCATAACATTAAGCTCAAGTAGTAATACTAATAAAAAATAACAGAAATGAAAAATAATTAATTGAAACCAAACAAATTTTTTTAATTTAGAATTAGTACTTGAAATTCTTCCAAGGTAATTTAAAAAAGTTATAAATTTTTTATAATTTAAAATTGTGACGTAAATAATGGAAATATTTATTTGAATTAAGCTGAAAATGAAACTTATAGAGTCGAGCACAGTTTCGCTTAGATTTTTGTTATTGGTATAAATTAAAATACTTTTTAATGCGAAAGACACTACACTTAAAATATTAAAAATTAAAACAAAAATTGTGGCAAAACTCTTATTAAATTTAGATTTAATTGATGTGTTTGGTATTAATGCTAAATACGCGTTAAGTTTATATAATGGTTTTATGCTATTTTGATCGTTATTAAATTCCATTACGAAACAAGCACTTGTTTGAGCTGTGGTTAAAATAGTATTAAAACAAATGAAAAGTAATAGTTTTCATTGTTCAAATATTAATTCAAAAAAATGTTTTTGTTGGAACAATAATAATCGGGTATGAAATACTTTTTTTTGAAAACAGATATTATCAAATGATTACAAACTAAATTAAATGTTTTTTAAAATTTATAGAAACACTGTGAAGAACCTCATATTACAAAGTAGTTTTTCCACATTCATACAAGCGAATAGGACATCATATACCGAGTGATCGTAAATAAAGCGACTAAAATAAAAAAATGGCAATTTTCTTAATAAAATAGTGGAAATAGATGTACAGAAAGGAATCAGCAGTTAAATTTTAAAACATTATGTTACCGAAGAGTCCGTAAAAGACTTAGCGTAGGTAAACATTTGCTGCCCATCGTCCTTTAATGGCGGTGGCAACACAGCAGATGATTTTTTGTGTATGATAAATGATAAGGTGATAGTATTGGTTTTATTGACGGAATACCTGCATGGTAAGTTTTACAGAGTCCAACTGGCTCAAATTTTTACTAATTTAAATCAATTACAAGTGGTGTACCACGTGGTGTACCTCAAGGGTCTATAGTTAGTAAGCCCCCAACAGTTACATTAATAAGCATTTACTAAACATCCACAACATTCTACCACTCACTTGTTTGATCTAAAGTTAAACTAGGTACTATTAACCCTAGAACCACACCGTGAAAAAATTGGGCATTAATCACACCGTGGGCTTGACGGTGACTCAAGATTAACTAATCATTTTGGGCCCAATTATTGTTTTTTTTATACATATCCTGAACTTTACTAATACAACAACAAAATTTGGAAATAAAAGACCTTACAAAATAATATAATAAACCTAATTACGACACATATGTCGCGCCAGACGTTTTCAGAATTGAGTACTTTTGGACTTGGAATGCTTTTCCTGACCCCTTAAAAATTTTAAGTAACGAACATACCCTGGAAGTTTGTGTAAGCGTTTTGTTTACACTCTGTGTACTGTGTAGACCAACTGACAACAAAACTTATTTTTAATTTCTCAAAACTATAAAAGTATAAAAATCCTCTAATACACAGCAACATTTGGTTTAACTTTTTAAATAAGGTTAATAAGGCCCTTTCCCATAAAATTAGTCCGACATATTATTACGAATGATATGTACAAAATCAAAAAAAAAGCACATTGACGATCATAAAAAAATATAAAACTGACCTAGTAAATTTCCCAAGGGATGAACATTAAACACTACTAAAAAATTCAAAACGCATAAAAGAAGTAGCACAAAAAGTTCCATACAAGGTGTTTAGAACGATACGACACGACTAACGATGTAGAACTAGTGAGAATTATCAAGAAAATTTTATCTTCAAATTTTCTTATCTCATTAAACCAAACGCATTTATTTTAATTTATTATTTTTAAAATTGAATTATTTAAAATTATAAAATATTTTTTACTACTATGCAAAATAAGCATTGCATCATTATGCATTTAGTTATTAAAAAAAATTCAAAATTATACAAATGAATATATTATACCGAGTGCCCACGATCAAAGCGGAACATAGCCAGTTTAAACAGGGAAATACATTTTTGCAGTTTGCTGCCTAGCAGCTTCATCTACAAGAACTGTAATGATATCTATTAAAAGAGAATTATTTTCTGAATCTGTTGATACCAAATACTTATTAATTAATGACTTTTTTAACATAAAAGAAGTAATTTAAATCAATTTAAATTTACATCAACCATGAAATGTCAAATTAATATAATTATTTGAATTTGACATTATCATGGCTTTATGAATCGACGGTTTGGGCTTATAATAGGTTAAAAAAATTAATTATCATGGCTGTTGACAACTGGTGAGCAGCAAACTGCAAATGTAATTTCCAACAAACTGTGAGTACCTACAATTTGACAAAACGATCATTAAAGTGGCTAGAAGAGAATGAAGATGACACTTGCCGCTATGACTAACAGCAGAAAAATGGCAGAAACTATCGCAGAAACTATCAGCGGGTAGCTTGCAGCACGCTTTACTCAAACTCCAATAATCGCAATATCTATGGTAATTCGAAACATTATAGTCAACTCCAAAGTAGGTTTGAGTTGAGAGGGGATAAGCAACGTCTGGATTAAATTTTGAAGAACGTATGTCGCTGTGTTCAACTTTTTAGTGTTTTTACGTGGTACCAATAATTGACCCAAATGTTTCTAGATATTTGAAATATCTGCCGCCTAATTTGAAGCTAAATAAATTTACAAAATTATAATTTTCAATACACGTTCAAATTTTGCGTTTATTAATCAGTTTTTATAAGTTGATTAGTAGTTAGTGACGTGTTTGTTATTGGTAGAGTTGTTCGAACCCAAGATGTTTTCATACAAATAGTATTTTTATTTAAAATCATGTGAGGTTATGCGTTGTTCTGTTTTATTAGTTAGCAGGATAATAATTAATAAGTGATAATCACATTACTAGGTGTGTATATTTTTTATAATATACATTACAATATGGCCAGTGCGGTAATTTTAATTTGCATAATTTATCCGTAGCAGTGACTGGCAAAATTATAAAATATCAATCAAGAAGATCTACAAACTTCATAGAAAACGAATGTCGAATCATAGCATAGCAAGACAAGAAGTCAGCTGATGGCCAAGAACTAAGTTTTACATACAAAATAGTAATTTGCCTCGCAATATGTTAGGTACACACAAAGTTCGAAGAGATAAAAAGCACAATTAAAAAGAAATTTCGAAGCTCGTAATGCAGAAGCGATAAGACCTAAATGTAACTGCAGTCCAACAACGATTTCCTTTCGAAACGTAGTCACTACATCTTAAAGCGATTTTCTATTTAGTTTATGAGCTTCCTTATATTCATTGTTGTAAGCAGCACCTTCGAGTTTTGATTTCTCGATAAAAGTGCATCAAAGTGTAGCTTAAACTGTAGCATCTCAACCAGTTATTTATGAATTAAATATCTTATAGTATTAACTCCTACAAGATATTTAAAAGATATGTAATCTAATAAAAAAATTTATTTAGTGTTTAAAGCTTTTTCAAGTGTTTAATGCGTCAGCTTCCTAAAAAGTAAAAATAGTTTTTGTGACGACTACTAATGAAATTATAATATGCTTTAAGTTTTTTCAAACATATGTACCATGCTTACCGATGGCTTATTTTACCGTGTTGATGATAGAGGTATGGTAAAACACCAGAAACCGGTACAGAAATTAAATAAACGAACTTATCTTTTAATTTATATTTAATAAAATAACAGTCACTTTAATTAAACAACAAAATCTTATAACACAATTAAATTATTGCCAAAATACTACCATATTTTTAGACAAACTCTTTTAAACGATCTGTTTTGATTTAGCGCATTCAAACAAAAAAAGTTTCGTATTACAGCAAATTTTACATTAATTATTTACTGTTATGTACTATTTACATTAATTTTTATGCCACCCAATTGGCTTACAACAAAATACTTTGAATATGTTTTTAACTTGAAATTATAGAAATATCTTTCTTCGATGCTAGTTTTTTCTAATAGGTTCATTTGCTTTACCAGTTACATTAAGCTCAAAGTACAAAAGTAAATGCCATTTATTCCTATCGTAGAATGAACATCTCACCTGCAACAAAAGTTGATACCAATATTACTGATTTATATAATTATTAAACTATTTTACCTGTTAGAGATTTTCCAACTTATTTTTTCAAAGTTTCATCTCCTTGGAACATGGATAACTTACATGGTTACAATAATCATTCAAATCGATAGATAATTATGTACAATGAACTGCTTTACATGTTTTAAATAGGCTTTTTACAAAAACCAGCTTGAATTTGTGAGGTTATGTTTCTTTTTACCAAGTTAATTTTATGATATCTACAAATAATTAGCATTTAAAAACAATTTTTCTGCATATTTGTAAAGGTTGTAATGTATACTTGCTGTTTACTTACCTTAATCTCCCTATTTTAATGCATTTAATTTATAAATTATATAAATTTGTAAAATCTGACGTTTAAGTTGAAATAATGTAGAAATTGCTACGACCTACGTTTTCGACAGGTACATTTAATTGTATGGTCGACGTTTGTTAAAGCTTGCTATCTCCTTTCATACGCCGATAGTAAGTGAAACAGATATATTTAACTATTTCAATTTTGTAATCAGACGAATATTGCCCACCCCAAACCTAGTTTGGAGTTGAGTATAGCTTAAAAAATTTCTCGTTTTAAAATAAAAGGCACTGCAACACAGATTCTTGATGGCGAGCGGTAGGGATAGGTTCGCGCAGACTTGGTCACGCTTCTTTAATAATTTAAATACGTTTACTACTGCTTTTAGTGGGAATAAATACAAATTTAGGTATCTGCGCATTCCCACCGCTTGCCAACATAAATTTGTCTTGTTGTATCATGATTTAAAATAAGTATTTAATTTTTAAGTAATTTTGATTAACTACAAACAGCAGATATTTTATTTAATTGTGATGTGCAAATATAAAGAACAAGTTATTAGTTTTGTGAAAGAACGAAATATAAATAAATTTTTTTAGATCATATTGTGCTTAATGTACCTATTTCTTCTCTCGTTTTGTATAAAATTTACAATTTTTAATTTTACACTTTACTTGTTAATTTGTACTAGTACAATTACATAAGAGGTAATAGTTCCCAATAGCCCTAACAACATAGTATAATCGATGTTGAAGAAGCCTGCAGCCGAAAAGTACGGACACTGGTGGGTCGCCTGCTGTGCCAACAGGATGACCTCTTCTCTCAAGATGCTATCTTGCACGTTATTACTAACTGCAGGAACGTCAAGCAATAAGTTGTAGCAAACTGTAGCTGTTTTCTGAGCTTCCTTTGTGGTCATATCGCACATAACTGCCCCAAGAAACCCCATAACCTGTAACAAACGAAAAACGCAATAATTAAGGGTCGATAAAAAGTATGTGTGGAGTTTGGAACAAATCATATTTTTAATGGTTTTTAAATTTTCCTTTATAATTAGTTGGTTGCATTTAATAATTATTAGCTTTTTTTCCAAATTAAAGTTAATTTAAAACAATATTTGGAATTGGCAAGAGATGGTGCTCTTTCAAAAATCAAAATTTTCAGTTTTACGCTTTACCTTTAATGTTTTATACGGAGTCAAAGTAGTTTTGTGTGACTCGCCTCGGTGAGAACGAATTGCACTATGGAAATTATGTTTGCACCACAAAAGTGAAAGGTTGGTGTTATGGAGCTTTCAGAAAGTAATTTAGTCACATTTCCCTCATTAACTTCATTTTTTCAAATGGCATCATATCGGAACCACTCTATCGTTGTATTTAGAAAAAAATACTTTATCTGAGGTAAAATTGTTCCGATATGTTGCCATTTCAAAAAATGAAGTTATTGAACGAAATGTGACCAAATTATCTTTTGAAAGGTCTACAATACCATTCTTCAACTTTTGTGGTGCAAAAAAAATTTACATAGTACAATTAGCTCTCACAGATAATTTTATACCACATCATAGCACTCGAGAAACCTGTGTAATTTGTGAAAAAAAAATTTTGTTTGCTTATACAATTAATTTTTTTAATGGTACTGTATTCAGAATTTAATGTAGGTTTCAAAAAAGTAAAATATATATGGTGTTCCTTTTAAAAATCAAAAGTTTACTTCATTTCCGGCGTAATCAGAAGTGACAGAATTTTTACAAGCAGTTAAAACAATTGCAATTTATGTGAATATAATCCACACCAAATTTCATTTTGATATGTTAAGAAATAACGGAATTATAAGAGTGTTCCAAACCCCTGTGTCACCCGGTATATAGAATTGAAAATCATTTCCATCGAGATGTGGTAAGAACTAAAAAGCTTGAAAATTCGAAGATAAAAACCACAATACAGCTCCTCAAAGCAAACAAAGTCCCCGGAAAATATGTCAACTAAAATTAAAAATTTGTGGTAGGAAATCATTCATCCAATCACGATGAAGCATTTCTAACTTCTACAGTCCTAGACAAAAGTGCGTGCGCGTCAACTTGTCAGTTGTCGTGTGTTGTGTTTATATTGCGTTCGAGGTCATTTTTTCGTCGTTTTTGTGGTTCTTATTGCTTTTTTCTGTTTTAATTGACCTTTATAAAAATCAGTCTTTATTAAGACTACTTCCTCTAGTGTTATTTGAGAGTATAAGGTATGTATATTATAGATTTTTTAAATAATTAATTATTTGTTTAAGTGTTACAACATAACCTCACAATTTAACAGATGATTTTATTTTTGTTTAACTTGAATTAAGTTACCTATTTTATAACATATTTTTCTTAATAACAATGAGGTACATTAATTACTTTTCGTAGATTTTATTTTTATTAGTGCCTTGAGCAATGTGTATAAAAATTACTTTTAAAAAGTAAAACCTAATTTTCAAACAATATCAATTATTATAGAAATTTACATTGATTTTAGGAGTTGATAATTTCGTATTTGTACTTTTTAGGTTTGTTTGTATTAACAACATGGCTGGTACATCGAAGAAAAGTGTTCATTCGGAAGCCAGAAACATTATTAGAAGTGTTGTGGAGTTCTTCGATAAACAAAAAGCTGCTGGTGTATGGACGTTTCCCTTAGAGAAGGCAACAGAATTAGCTGCTGCTGCGACTGGTAAATCGGCCTCCTTCATAAAGAAAGTCAGGTAATCTTAAGTTAAATTTATTGTACATTTTTTTAAACTAATTGATCAAAATGAAGCTAAAGTTACTTCAAATTTTTTTAAATTTACTACCTACATTACATTTTTAATAAAATTACAATTATTATGTATTTGTTTTTAGGAGTGAAGCTGTTGTGGCTACCAATGAATTATTAAAAAGTCCATCAAAGAAAAAAAGAAGTGGCGGTACTAACAAAATTGATTTAGATGATTGCGATTTAGACATCTTAAAAAGAACAGTTCACGAAACCTATACAGTCGACAAAGTGGTACCAACATTAAAATTATTAACTCATAAAATGAAACAAAAAACCGATTACTCTGGTTCACATGAAACATTACGTAAGCGTTTAGCAGAAATTGGTTTCAAGTATAAAAAGTGCCATAACAAAAGGAAACTTTTGATGGAGCGTAACGATATTGTTGCTTGGCGTTCTCGTTATTTACGGAAAATGAGAGAAAATAATGCTCTTGGACAAAATAAAAAGCCAGTGACGTATTTAGATGAAACTTATATTCACCCATCGTATGGAGTATCAAAATGCTGGCAATCCGAAGAAGAACCTGGCGTGTACAAAACAGATCGGGCTGGTCAAAGATACATCATTGTACATGCCGGAGGGTCCTATGGATTTGTTAAGGATGGGTTACTAATATTTAAGTCCAAGAGCAAATCGGGCGATTACCATGATGATATGAACCATACAAACTTTATGCACTGGATGAAAACACAACTAATTCCAAATTTACCACCCAATGGTATTGTCGTCATGGATAATGCACCATACCATAGTGTGCAAATTAATAAGGCCCCAACACAAGCTGCACGTAAAGATGTTATTAGAGAATGGCTAAGCAACAATGGTATATCGACAACAGGTGATATGCGAAAAGCAGAATTACTTTTGTTAGTGAAACAATTTAAACACTCAAAAACATACTATGTGGATGAGCTGCTTAAACAGCATGGGCACACAGTAGTGCGCTTGCCTCCGTATCACTGCGACCTAAACCCTATCGAATGTATTTGGAGTTTGGCAAAACACAAAGTGGCCATGAGAAATGTAGGTCAAAGTGGTGCGGAAATTGTAAATTTAGTGCGTGATGCATTTGCCGAGATCAGTGCACCAGACTGGCAAAAACATTGCGACCACGTTAATCGGCTAGAAGATGAAATGTGGGAACGAGATGGGGCAATAGAAGATGTGGTTGAGGATATGACATTGTCCTTCATGATTAACACGGGGTCTTCAGACGAAGAAGAGGAAAGTAGTGAAGAGGATGAAGAAATTTAATATATTAAAGTGAAATATCGCTACCATAATAACAGAAAATCGTATGTGGTGGTTTTAAGAAAAACACGATTTAGTTTTAACTTCTCTATACAAATGATACATTTTATAAAAACAAATTTTTATTTTAAACAGGTTAATATTAGTTTTTCACTTACGACGAGTACGTCGAACAGTAGTTCGAATGAACATAAGAATATGCTCTTTCTAAAAAATTAAAACTCAATTTATGTAGTATTGTTACATACGCCCTTCTGTCATATGGTAACGAAATATTTGTCATGTATCGCCATGTTATAACTTTAGTTTTTAATTTAACTTGACTCGATGTTTGTTTGTTTATTTTGCCACTTTCAATTTCTAAGGAATTTTTAATAACATTTATAGATCTTGGCCCGATAACAGAAAAATCTGGTTGGCTGCCCAAAGCACTGGCTTAAGGCCTTAAGAAGCGTGGCAGCTAGACTGAAATTAGAAAGTAGTTGGGTTGTAACTATGATTTTACTTTGGCATCTCTCTCGGGTGGGTTTCCCGCCCTCCTCATCAATTAGAAGTTTATTATTAACAGCCCTGAGGCCTTAAGTCACTGCTCGTGAAAGCCAACCAGATTTTCGTATTCGCTGGCACTCAAATAGCTTATTCCCAAAAGACGGGCCTGAATACGATCACCGCGATTTTTCTGTTATGAGATCCGTACGTATGTTTAGAAATTTATAATAATTATTGTATGGATTTCTGACAATAAACATGAAATACTTAAATTCCATTTTATCTGAAATAATTTTGTGTTTGAATTTGAATTATGTACTACAAGAAAAATTTGTTTAGATTTTTAAAGTCAAAATAATATGACAATCTAACCACACATTTTGAGGTTTTTTTGACGTTTAAAGAAAATTTTACTTTTTACTCTGATTGTATGTCAGGAATTAAAGCGACCTCAGTTACGCCTCCTCAGAGACTTTATTTGCTGTGTTGACCTGTACGTGCGTTAGTCAATAGGCATTTGTCTGCAGGTGCAGATAACAAAATATAAGATAAATTAAATTCTTTATAATTTCAACCAATAGGAAATTCTAAATGTAAATTTAGAAGAAAAGGTTTAAGGAAATTATTAGTTGGGGATGTTGAAATCTTCAGTAGGTAACTGATCGCTCCACGCTTAACCCTGCAGAGCATACGTGAGGCTTGAGAAGCCCACGCCGTTTTATTTTTGTTGTACCATGTATATTTTTTAAACTAAATTTATGAAACTTAATATACCTTTCGACTTTGATTGTAAGTGTAAGATTATACAGGGTGAGTCGGGAGGATCGCACCAATCGCCAGGAGTGTATTTTACACGTAAATATGAGACGAAAAACCCAAAAGTTGTAGTCCGATTTATATTGGTATTTGAGTTATTTAAACTCCACTGGTATTTGAGACATAACTACTTACCCTGTAGTTATGTTTAAAGTTTTATCATTTTTTATTTATTCAGGTTGTCTTGAAAAAGTTAATAGTAATTGTTTCAGTCTACAGCGAGCGATCCGGACTAACGAGGATTTGTCAGGTGTAAGTTTGCGTGTATAAATTTGAGATTATTGACCTATATTTTTGACCCATCCAATCATACTTTACAACGGCCTTGATCGACTAAAGAGCTCAAAACGGGACATCTATCTAATAATAAGAATAAAGTTTATCTGTTTAACTTAGAAAACATTTTGGCGCTCAATCTGGGATTTCAAATCACTAAATTTAAAAGTAGATCAATTTCTGCCAGAAATTAAAAAAAAAGCAAATTTTGAACGTACAAAACTCGAAGTACCTACGCTTCAACGTATCAATAACAAATATTAACCGGTCTGATGCCGGGTTAATAAAATTATTAGAGATAAGAATATTAACACGTTAATTTAACTTTTTTTAATAACCAAATACCAATGAAAAAGTTAAATTAAGGATGTATTATGTAATGGTTATGAATCGACGCATATACCTATATATATTGAATATTAACACGGTTAATATAGATTAGAATTGAAAATCATCTGTATGGAGATGTGGTAAGAACTTAAGAAGCTTTAAAATGATAATCACCTTACTATGCCCACTTTATTACGATTTTTATTAAAGTAAGCAGCCATGAAAAATTATTTATACATATTATTATGTTAACTTACCAAAGGTAGAGCGGTCCACAAAAGCAATAGACCTATAGTTTTAATAAGAGTCTCAGTATCTAAAGCGACGACATTAAACAACAATAACCACAAAATGGTGTTTACATGACCAAGAATTGCAATACCCATAAGTAGGATAATACATAACATTTGCCAACCGAAAAGTTGGTTGAATAAAGCAACAGCTTTGCTCAAATTAATGTACAATTCTCGTAACGAACGTACTCTTAAAAGGCAATTTTCGGTTTCTATTGCAACGCATATAGTAGCAATTTGGATTAAACGACTTCTTAGAGGATAGATTTTACCATTTGAAGATGATCCAATACTTTCTAAATTTATCCAAATGTATCTGAATTTCTCCTTGATTAAAATCACATAGTGAAGTATTAAAACTCCTGCCGTTGTAAGAAAATAAACTAACATTATTTGTGCCGCTTTTTGTAGAAATAAGTATATATGGTTGTTTACATTTAAATAAGTTTCATATGATAACAACAAAAAATAGTATAAATGCAAAATAATTAATTGTAACCAAACATATTTCTTCAATTTTCGGTTATAATTATTTGAAATTGTTTCGAGGTAATTTATAAAATCTATAAATATTTGGGATTTCAAAATTGTGATGTAAATAATTGAAATATTTATTGAAATTACGCCCAAAATTAAAATTAACGCGTCCATCGTCGTTTGATGTATGTTTGAATTATACTTGTAATCAAAAATTATTCTGAATCTAAAATAAACTAAATACAAAATATTAAAAATTGAAATAATAATAATTGCATATATTTGATTAAATTTTGAATTTATTGCTAGGTTTGGTATTAAGCCTAAATACACATTTAGTTTAAACAGTGGTTTTATTATTATATGATTCTGAGGTTGGTCCCTATTGGTTCCTTGCATCGCGACCTCTTGGATCTATTGTGCACCTCGGATTTAGTCTTCCCTTATGTTATGGGAGTTCTGTGCTTCTGATAAAGTCCAGAATTTTCCCTATCGATAAGTTGGGCAATTCTCTTTGGAGTATCTTCTCTTTCCCGAGAATGCTGTAACGACTTCTTGTGAAAGCCTCACAGTGTAGCAGAAGATGAATTGGAGTTTCCTCCTCCTCTGCACATCCTCTGCATAGTGGGTCTTCTTCTAGTCCCATCGTATGCAGGTGCTTTTTGAGCTGGCAATGACCCGTTAACATTGCCGTTGCCAGTCTTAGCTCATCTCTGCTCATTCTGATTAGAGAGCGAGTTTTTTTGTCAGAGGGTTTCTCCAGGAGGGCTTTAGAGTGTCCCTGTCCAGGAGATTCCCTCCAGTGTTTAATATGCCACTTCTCTAGAAGTGACTTTATTTCTCTCTTTGCCGTCTCATAAGAAATGGCAAGGGCGGGTTCCGGTCCAATGGGTCTTATTTTGCTGCCCTCTTTAGCCAGATCGTCCGCTTCCTCGTTCCCTGGTATGTTGGCGTGAGCCGGAACCCATACCAGGTTGACGAAATTTTTCTCCGCTAGCGCATTCAGTCTGCGGATGCAGTCCGTTACTAGCCCGGACCTCACCTCACAAGCGTTCAGCGCTTTTAAGGCTGCTTGGCTGTCAGATACTACGAAGATTCTTTGATTGTGATATCCTCTGTCTAACAGCATTTGCGCACATGTTGAGATGGCGTAAATTTCTGCTTGGAAGACGGTTACGTGCTCCCCGAGGCTTAAGGTTACCCCCCGCCTCAGGTTGCCGTCCCCGATAATTCCAGCTCCTGTACCTGTTGAGTTTTTGGAGCCGTCTGTGTAGAATACAAGTCCATTCATTTTGACTGCCTTGCATTCCCATTCTTCCCTTGTCGGAATTTTAATTCCGTAGGTTTTTTCAATGGTATATGCTTTGGTTGTTCTGTCAGACACCATACTAAGTATGGGATGTTCTTCCATCTCTCTTAGGATTGAGGCATGTCCTTGCCCGCTTCTTCCTAAGGAGGAGTGAGTTTTTAGTCTGTAAGCCTCACTTAGTGCTTTAGCTTTCACCACCAGATGTAAGGGTGGGAGGTTCAGCATTGTTTCCATTGCTGCTGTAGGCGTAGTACGCATTGCTCCAGTAATTCCTAGGCAAGCCAATCTTTGGATTTTGCCTAGTTTGTGTTTGCAGGTTTTTGTTTGTGTTTTTGTCCACCACACAAAACCTGCATATGTTACTATGGGTATAACCATTACGGTGTATATCCAGTAAGTCAACTGGGGCGTGAGTCCCCAAGTTTTGCCGAATGTTCGTCTACAGGTCCATAGAGCCCTTGTAGCTTTTTTTACTATATTGTCTATGTGTGGTTTGAAGCTTAGTTTGCTATCAAGGATAACTCCTAAGTATTTGGCTTCTCCCACTGCTTCCAGAGGTAGGTCGAATAGGTATACCTTTCTATTACCATCTGTCTTATTTGTTCTTCTTGTGAAATGGATTAGCGAGGTCTTTGTCGGATTAACCGTCAGGCCCTCTTCTAGACACCATTTCTCTACAAGATTTAGGGCTCTTTGCATTCTTTCGAACACAATAGCCCCAAACTTCCCTGTTGTTGTTATGGCTATGTCGTCGGCATAGCCTACGACGTTTAGCCCCTCTTTCTCTAGACACTTGAGAAGATTGTCTACTACGAGGCACCATAGTAGAGGTGAAAGCACCCCTCCTTGTGGGCAGCCTCGGTTTACTTTTGCTGCTACGGTGCAGTGATTTACCGAAGCGTGAACTACTCTATGCTTAAGCATATGTGAGGTCCATCTGATAATAGTGGGATGGACTTTCCTATCTTTCATAGCTTTTTCTATGGATAATGTAGAGGTGTTATCAAAAGCCCCCTGAATATCCATGAACACGCCTAAAGAGAACTCTTTGTTCTTCAGCGTGTTTTCAACTGCGCTTACGATTTCTCGTATGGCCATTTCACAGGATTTTCCAGGTTGATAGGCAAATTGGTATTGGCTGAGCGGATGAGTACTCAGCACAGTGTCCCTTATGTGCCTTTCAACTAATCTTTCCAACGTTTTAAGAAGGAAGGACGATAGGCTTATTGGCCTGAACGATTTAGCTTGGGCGTAGGAATCACGTCCCAATTTAGGTATAAATACCACCTTTACCTCTCTCCAGACTTCTGGTGTATATGCTAGGGCCAGACTGGCCCTAAATACAGTGCAGAGTGGAGATGTCAGCAGTTTGCTACCTTGCTGCAGTAGTGCTGGGAATATCCCGTCCATGCCCGGAGATTTAAAAGGCATGAATTTGTTAATGGCCCATTCAATTTTTGTTTGATTGACCATTTTAGCTGCCAGTTTCCAATCGTCCCTACAAGCCCTAAACGGGTGGTTTGTTAGGTTCGTTTGTTCGGCATCAGTGTATCTGTTAGTTAAAGCAGAGCCTGGAAAGTGTGTGTTTATCAGTAACTCCAGTGTTTCCTTTTCGGTCTCTGTATGAGTACCCGATGGGTTTTTTAGGGAGCCTATTCTCCCCTCGAATTCTTTCTGAAGCGCTCTTTGGATTCTGGCTCCTTCCGGAATATTTTCTATTCCTTCACAGAACTTCCTCCACGAGTCTCTTTTTGCCTTTCTTATGGCCTTATTGTAATCCGTGAGAGAGGTTTTATATTCTTCCCACTCTCCCGTTCTCTTTGCCTTATTAAAGAGTCTTCTCGACAGTGCCCTTAATCGAGAAAGCCCCTCGTGCCACCAGGACACTTTTCGTGAGGTTCTTTTCTCTCTTTCCGGACAACTGACCTCGTAGGCTGTCTTGATAGCAGTGTTAAGGCTGTCTACCATGAAGTCTAGTTCGACTGTGTTATTAACCCTACCCGGACAGTTACCGAGTTCAATTTCCAACTGTTCCCTATATAGGTCCCAGTTGGTAGTCCTCGGATTCCTGTATTTCGAGTAGGTTATGTGATCCGATTTTATCTCGAATCTTATATATCTGTGATCTGAGAGAGTAGTCTCGTCAGATACGTGCCAGTTAACTAAATCTGTTATAATGCCGGCAGTGCCGATTGTCAAGTCAATGACCTCCCTCCGTCGTATATCGACAAAGGTGGGCTCATTGTCCTTGTTTGCTATCTCTAGGTTATTTGTAATAAAGTAATCTAAGAGAGACTCACCCCTGTTATTGGTGCCAGTGCTGCCCCATATGGAGTGATGTGCGTTGAAGTCACCTCCAAGGATTAGGTGATACTTTTTGTTTTGGCAATGAGCCACCAGACGTTGGATGTTGTGTGGTGGTGGGCTTCCTTGTTGGTCGTAAGGTAGGTATGCGGATCCGAGGATAACCTCCCTCTCGCTCCCTATCTTCCCCAACGCCAGTTTAACGACAACTTGGTCTCTGCAAGTGAAGTCCCATAGAGGGATTATATTAATATTGTTTTTAGCAATAATGCAGGTTCTGGGTAGGGTGTCAGGTTTGTCAGAAATAGTCCTGATTCCTGCCCCTCCTAGACCTTTTATGGAACCTTTAACAATCCAGGGTTCCTGAACTAGGGCTATATCGATATTTTCCCTAGTCATGTACGCATTTAAGGCGGCCGAAGCCGCCTTACAATGGTGTAAGTTGATTTGTACAAAGCGAATCATCTTACCTTATACTGTAGATGTTGTGGGTTGAGGTTCCTCTGTGGGTCCCTCTACCACTTCCATCACAGCTGGATCAGCTGGATCGGCTCCCTGAGCTTCCTTCGGTTTGCCGATCTGTTTGAACGTCACCCTATTAAAGTTGACGTATGGTCGGTATTGGACTTCAGCCAATTTTTCCCAGGAAGTTTGGTCCATTAGGACAATCAGTTGTTGTCCCTTGGGATCCTCCTTCCTGTCTACTACCCGCCAGTGTTTTGTATCGATGGCGTTTTGAACGCCCATCCTGGACAGGATTTTCATCGGTTCCTCAGATGGTCCCGGAATCCAGGTAAGGGCTCTTATAGGCTTGGGGAGGTTCTTAGCTTCGATAAATCGAAGCTTGGCACCCTCCCAGGGTACTTCCAGCATAATCACCCCGGCCAGCCAGTCACAGGTAATCTGGTCGGCGCAGTTGATCCGCAGAGACCCCTCTCTGCTAGTGCAGCCTGTGAACTTGGGGTGTATGGCACCCTTCAGTTCATCAATTTTTGTGAGGATCCAGGTTTTGATTTTACCTGTCTCCTCCTCGGTAAGCTCCATTTCTAGTTCTTGATGGCAAATTGCCATCTTGAACTCCGTCATGGCTTCCTTAAACGATTTGGTATCCTTAACAGGTCCCCTCGCTTTTTTTGTAGGGTTTTTTGCACCCTCTTTCGGTGTGCTGTCATCTGACCGGTGTCTCTTAGGAGTCCCAGTCTGCATGCCAGCACTTAGAGGTGTGCGTTGTCGCTCCCTCATGTTTTTAAGCCTTCGACGCTGAGCGCCGGAAGGCGGTTTTTGGGTCCCGGTCCTTGATGTCCCGGTTCCCTTTGATGAGTTCTTCGAAGAGTCCTCGATTGTTTTTGTATTTGTAGTATCCATATTAGTCCCACGAGTACCAGGGCTGTCGTGGTCACCCGTGCGCTGCCCCGATCTACGCACGGGAAGGCTAAATACAATGGGGTTCGCCTGGTGCCCCAAGGTTGGAACCAGTAATGGCTGGACTTCTATCCAGTCACGCGTCCCTTAGGCCTGGTCCCCCACCGTAGGATTTAGGTTTTTATTGAGGTTGTCTCCTCTTGGTTCGGGCGGTTAAGCCAGAACCCCCCTCCTCCGTGCCCGTGAGACATGACCACTGACAGCACGGAAGACTGGTTTGGCGACTGTGGCTTCCGAAGAGAACCAGCAGTCGGCATCGTTGCCCCGGTGCAGACCCTTAGCCACGATACTACAGCAGGGTCGGGGGGTGGTCCGCGGGTCGGATTTCGATCCAACACACATTCCCCTACCATGTTGCGGTTTTTAGGCCGCTCAGGTCCTGGGTCCTCATGTGATGATGGTCTATGGCCAAACCTACCCAGTTTTAACGCTGGGCGTCCTCCTATCCGCCACCTGGAGACGCGCCCGATGGGTGTCCACCACACGGGAAACAGTGGTTTTACACTATCGTGAATACACGCCATTACAAGCTTGATCTAGAGCTAAATTACTAGTGAAATGAAATTCTGAAAATATTCCTATAGATTAAAATAAATAATATCTATAGGTATAAGTAATAAGTACCAAAATGATTAAGTTGAAAATAATACAACTAAGGTCGGTATTATACTGTCAAAATTATTTGACAAAGTTATTTTTAAAAGCTTTATTATAAAATATTTTGCAGTGTAATAGGGTAAATTTTATAAAATTCATCTTATAAAAAGCTTTTAAAAAATATATTTGTCAAAGAACTTTGACAGTCTAATAGCTGCTTAACAAAACTTAAGATGTCGCTAGTCACCGGGAGATTATCGAGTGAATACAATAGCTTGTCGAGGCGCGGGAACAACGAAGAAAGGGATAAATCAGGGATTTTAAGCGATTTTGACTTTAAAAGTCTTTCACATTTTTTTATATACGTTTCGGTAGTCTCTATACGGTAGTCTTCTATATGGTCATTCGTTTTACCAAAAACCATATTTATATAAATCCCTCAAAGGATAAACTTGTTTTACTTTAAGCTTTGCCAGTCTTACACTGTATAGTCTTTAGTTTTACTAAGGTAAGCCGCGCTTGAACTTATTGTGCAATACGAATTTGTCACTCTTCTCTGTTAAACCCCGGTTCATATTTAAACCACTGCGCTGTTAACCCTCAATAGCACAATCGGTTTTAAAAGAGTTTCACATCAGGAGTTACTTCCAAGTGGAAGGTCCAAATGTTTAATTTTTATTACCATTGTAGGAACTATTACGATCTACAAATTTAGTAATAGATGCTTATCGAAAAACCGATAGCTTACGAAATATGTCTGAAAAATTGCATTTTCGTACCTTCTATATACCTGCCTATAAATTTTTTAGCAGGGGTCGGATTGATGCGGACTTTTGAGACATTATTTAGAACATCAATATTAAGGCTCACTCAAAATTCAGCTTTCGGGGATTTTTTCCGAATAAAATTTTAATTTGATTTGACTACCAAGTTACAAATGAAATAAGTTTACTTCCTCAAAGTATTTAGCACACTCATTTTTGCTCCTATTTTTAATCAGTTTTTTTGAGTTAAATCGAAGCTTCCGTAGGACTTTTTCGTTGTTAATCGTTGTTAATAAAATTAATAGCGTTTAGAATATTAACACGGTTAATATAGATATAGAATCGAAAATCACTTTCATGGAGATGTGGTAAGAACTTAAGAAGCTTGAAAATGATAATCACCTTAATATGCCCACTTTATTACGATTTTTATTAAAGCAACCAGCAATGAAAAATTATTTATACATATTATTATGTTAATTTACCAAAGGTAGAGCGGTCCACAAAAGCAATACACCTGTAAATTTAATAACAGTATCCAAATCGGCGACATTAAACAACAATAACCACAAAATGTAGTTAACCCTAGAATACTACCGTGGGGTCGCCGGCGACCCGGCTCTATTTAAAATTCGGCTTAAACATGCACCAATGCCAAAAAGGCATTGGCATGTCTATTTACCTTCACTCTCGAGTATTTAGTATCAGTTTACACACCTGTAGTTGGGTTGCGTTAAATATTTATTTATATAATTTGATATTAGTGTCATAGAGTTGCACCGTGGAATTTTTCTTTGTTCTTCTCTAACACCTTGTATATATTTTTACTTCGAAATATGCAATTTTGTTTACATTTATAGAGTTTACAATATGATTACAACAAATTTTTATTAATTTACTATATTTTTTTTAAACTTTTACTAAGTACCGAAAAATATTTTTTTTCAGGTTAATTTCTCTATATTTTATTTTGTTTTCTAAGGTCCTTTATTTCCAATTTTTGTCTGCAATTCTTTTTTGTTGTATTAGTTAAGTTCACGAAATGTATAAAAAAAATTAATAATTGTATTATCGATTATATTGGCCTAAAAATCATTATTTAAACTTGGGTCGCCGGCAACCCAAGGAGTGATATACGCACAATTTTTTCACGGTAGTATTCTAGGGTAAATATTACCAAGCATTGCAATAGCCAAACATAGTATAACACATAACATTTGCCAATCGAAAAGTTGGTTAAATAAAGCAACGGCTTTGCTCAGATTAATGTATAATTTTTGTACAATAAATATTTGGGATTTCAAAATTGTGATGTAGGTAAATAATTGAAATATTTATTGAAATTATGCCCAAAATTAAAACTGACGCGTCCATCACAATTTGATGTAGGTTTGAATTATACTTGAAATTTAAAATTATTTTTAATCTAAAATGAAATAAAATCAAAATATTAAAAATTGAAATAATAATAACTGCATATATTTGATTAAATTTTGAATTTATTGCTAGGTTTGGTATTAAGCCTAAATACACATTTAGTTTAAACAGTGGTTTTACACTATCGTGAATACACGCCATTACAAGTTTGAGTGAAATGAAATTCTGAAAAAATTCCTTTAGCCTTTAGATTAATAAACATAATATCTATAGTTATAACTTATGGGTTATAAGTAATAGTGTAGTCAATGAACCAAACTTTATCCTGATTTTCGGACTTTTTTGTAACAGCGAGTTTTTTTTCTTAATCGGTCGAAACCATTCCTGTGAGTTTGTGCAGAAAATGTCTAAACCCAATTTTGACCGGAAGGCCCTTATTTTTCGACTTTAGTGTAAAATTTTAACTTTTTCAAGTTTTCGTTTCACTATTTTTTAAATAACTTCGCTTGTATTGGTTGGATCGGGACCAAAAAATTTTGCTTTTGTTTGTAATAAATCTCTTTTTGAAACTGCTTCAGTTAAAATAATCTATATTAATTTCCTAACCCAAAAAAAATTCAAAACTGCCGTCATTATTGAGTCGTAGTTTTTTATAGAGAACTCGAGTAATAATTAATATTACGATATGAAACGTTAGGAAGTTGTAGCTGATATAGTAGCAAATCTATATTGCAAATTGGGTCCAAAAATATTGAGAACAAAGACTAAAATTTGCATTTTGGTTCAAATTTTCTAATTCATATTTGTTGTGAGCAATTGGTGGTATCGTAATAATTCTTTTCTTAAAATATTGGAAATTTAATGCTCTTTCAGATGAAACCAAAGACAATCACATTTGACCACGTTTTCTTCCGATTTCGTTGAAAAGAAAAATAAAATTTTTCAACTATTTACCCACAAGACCAATTTTAGTGGTCGAAATGGTTGACTTTAAAACCAGTTTTAATGTTCAAAAATAGTTTATAGAAGTTCTTTATGATTAATTTTCAAAAATACATAAAAGAAAAATTAAATTTCGACCGCTAAAATTGGATTTGTAGACAAACAGTTAAAAGATTTTCTTTTTATCTTCAAAGAAATCGGAAGCAAAAATGGTCTGATGTGATTGTTTTTGTTTTCGTCTGAAAGAGCATTAAATTTCCTACATTTCAAAAGAAGAATTATTGGGATACCACCAATTGCTCACAACAAATATGAATTAGAAAATTTGAACCAAAATGCAAATTTTAGCCGTTGTTCTTAATATTTTTGGACCCAACTTGTAATATGGATTTGTTACTATATCAGCTGCTACTTCCTAAAGTTTCATACCATAACATTAATTAAAACTCAAGTTCTCTAGAAAAAACTACAACCGACCATTGACGACAGTTTTGAATTTTTTTGGGATTAGGAAATTAATATAAATAATCTTAACCCAGGCAGTTTTAAAGAGAGATTCATTACAAACAAAGAAAAAATTTTTTGGTCCCGATCCGACCAATACAAGCGAAGTTATTCAAAAAATAGTGAAACGGAAACGTGAAAAAGTCAAACTTTTACACTAAAGTCGAAGAATAAGGGCCTTCCGGTCAAAATTGAGTTGAGACATTTTATACACAAACTCACAGGAATGGTTTCGACCGATTAAGAAAAAAAAACTCGCTGTTACAAAAAAAAATCCGAAAATCTGGATAAATTTTGGTTCGTTGACTACACTATAATAAATAGTCCATTAATACTAATAATAATACTTTTGCTTTATTGTCACTGAAATGTACAATGTTTCATGGACAAAGCATTAAAATAACGAAAGTAATTTCCGGTTTAACCGAAAGAATATATATTCATGAGATTGATACAAATATTCAATTTCAAGTTTTAATTTTTATTACAACAGAAATTACAGATTATTGAAGTTTTGACATTCAAAAAATCATAACTCCAAATTCGTATCATACAAATTTTTAAAAATTTAGAGTTATATAGAGAATCACGTTGTCTATAACATATCCAAATCTGTATAATTCAGGCAGGACCAGTTTTTGAGAAAATCCATGTCAAAATTTTGACCTACATTGGCCACTTAAAAGTAGGCAATTTTGAAACATTTTTGAAAATCAATTTGTTAAGGCGAAAGCCCTATATTTTGACTGTACAATGCCGTTTTAATATTTTTATAATAATAATTACCAACCAAGTTATAAGAGAAAAACCACGAAATGCGACAATCGTTACATTGGCGGCCATAGAATAAGAACAAGAATAAGCAAAAAAGATCAGCTATACAGAAACCAATGGTATGGTTCACGCTGGTTTCCATAACGAAACATATTTCTACTATTATGAAATCTAGACTCATTTCGGCGCATTTCGTGATTATCATAATAATCTCATAAAATAGTACACCCGCCCATTTATATTGAGGTTAGGTACTTTTGTTTTTTACTTATCACTTTAAATCAGCTGAGCTGAATCCACGAGAGTGCATGCCTGTTTTCTACAAGAGCAAGTTGAGCATAAACCGTGTTTCTACGTCAATTCTACGCTTATTCTTGTTCTTATTCTTATAGTGAGCATGAATGATCTCAAGAGCCGCAAAACTAGGGTTTTTATAATTAATTATTCAAGAACAGTATAATAGGAGAAAAAAATTAAACTTGTTGAAAAAATGTTGCTTTTTGGCATGAAAAGTTTCAACAAAATTTATCTACTGACGTGTGAGTTATTGGGTGTTGGAAAGGCTTAAGGGTGCAGAAAAATGTTAATAAGCAGTCGGATGAAATTTTTTTACAGATTTTAATACATTATCATTTCAATTAAAAGTTTTCTCTCTTGAGTTTTTATTGTAAAGTTCGCAGTTTACGAGAAAATTAGAGAAAATCAAGGGAACGTCATCATTAGACCATCTCATCAGCAAAGGATGAACTTGTCCGATAAAACAAAATTAGTTTGCTGTATTTTTGAGCGATTTAAGTGTAATAAATTTTACTATAGGCTTAGTTAAAGTGGTTAAAGGTTTATATAACTGATAAAGATTTTTAATTTTTTTTAAATGCAATTTTAAAATTTTTCTACGGCCCTTTAACGGCTTTGAGGAGCTGCAGTTGTAGCGCTCTTGTTATAAGAAGCACGTTATAAGAGAAAATGTTACTCTTGATTTTTCTGCTGTTTTGTTACTCTAATTTTTAATTATTGTGTATGTCTTCCCACACTCTATCAGTTGCCACCAGGAACGTACCTATTGGAGTGCGTTGATGGGAAGCAAGCGGGCCCCGTCTAAAAAGGCTCCTGCCAGCTGCCGTTTTCTCCCAAATTAATTTTTTTTAACCCTTGTGTCCACGATCAAAAATTTCTACATGAGTCCACGACTAAGGTACCCGGGTACCTCCATATGTTAACATACCAAAATGCAATACACACTTAAAAGTTTTTAATAAATTGGCGTATATTTGCTTCTTTTTTTTACGGTTAAATGTTTAATGTTCATTTTTATGATGTTTATTTAATTCGTAATATCATAATCATCAATAAAGACCTTATTCAAGCAAAGTTATCGGATTATGTTTCAAAGCAGATAGGTACCTATTGTTTATTATTTATGTTAGTAACAGAAAAATCTGCAAAATATGCATTTCTTTAAAAGTAATTAAATTTTATCAAAAACTACAATTAGGCATTTCTTCAAAAACAGTTCACCAACAAAAAAAACACGAAAATTGTGTGAAGTTTCTATCAAACTTTTACTATACAAATGCGATGAACATACTCGAACAATTTCTAAATGTTGTTAATGTCCTTATTAACATTTTTCAATTTTTTTGCTCTCTAAATTTTTTAAGATATCTATTAATATTTTATTGTAAATAAATATTAAAAAAAAATATTAACAAATAATTGTTCCTAAATAAAACGCTTATTTACATCAACTTGCTTACTAAAACCTATAGAAGTACACTAGTCGTGGACTTGACGTTTTTATTTCAAAAAGTCCTAATTTTTTTTGATCTTAAGTCACATAGTATAGATTTTTTATTTGAAATAGGTCTAGAATAATATGCTTTAGGATATGATAGAAGCTTATCACTTACAAATATTTAGAACATACAAAAAAATTCAAATTAAATCGCGCAAGGTACCCGGGTACCTTGTCGTGGACACAACGTTGCTATTTTAAAAAGTCTTTTTTTTTTAAATTTTAAGTCACATAGTATATTTTTTAGTTGAAATAGGTCTAAAATAATATGCTCTAGGATATGGTAGAAGCTTATCTTAAAAAAAATTTAGAACATAGAAAAAAATTCAAATTAAATCGCGAAAGTTACCCGGGTACCTTGTCGTGGACGCAAGGGTTAAATTAATTTTATCTACAATAACCAATTATTGTAAGGTTAACAATTAAATTATAAGAAGCATTCTTAAAAAATTAAGTAAAAAGAATAAGGTACCTAAATAATAAAATTAATCAAAAAGCGCAATAAAATTTTGTTAAGCCTCGAGTTATGCCAATTGATATTTGACACTTTATCATAGTTTTAATAAAATTGTTGCTATATTGGAATTAAATTGTAAGTTTATCTGCACACCTGCAATCCAAAATTTCTATAGTGGGGACCGTATCAGTCGAAACTTGCAATAATTGTATTAGAGAATATTATGTGTCCGTCAATACGTGCTTGTTTAAATTTAATTAGTGTAAAAATTGTTTCTAATTTTAATTACGTGAATTTAATTAATAATGTGTTATGTAAATTTTGTTGGGCTTTCTTACATCTAAAACTTTTTAAACGAGGTATCTAACAAAGTTTTGTAGTTTTAACTTACTTTAAAAAAATCGAAAACCACCGACTAATAGATATAATAATTATTATCTTTTCGTTTCGTTTCAGATGAGTGTGGAGCATCATTTTGCTATGGAGACAGGATCTTCATCAAAGGTAAGTCCTCAAGGTTGAGGATTTTTTATAAACTTTTATTTTTTTCCTTTTAAATCTTTTACTGATAACGACTCAAAGAATGAAATAGAATATTTGAGAAACTTTTCGGTTTTTAAAAGTACCTAATAGGCTCTTAACATAAAAATCGAGGTGATATAGCATATTCGGGCTTGTCTCTTGGCGATCAGCTATATTTGAGTGCCTAAATCCAGTTGGCACATTGGTCACTAGCTTTGGAGCTTACGACTTTTAACAATTAAATTTTATTTGATAAGAGGAACGGGAAAGCCACCTGAGAGGGATTTCAAAGTAATATCTTCCTTTTTATGTCAAAAATAGTTACTTTGCTAGTAAAAAATCCAAAATACTGATTATGAGTTGTTGGTATGAAGACCTTACATCCACTCTTTTGTAAGCTTGCTGTGGCACTGTAAGCGTAATTAACCCTACAGTAAATACGTGAAAAATAATCCCACCAGTGCATATGTTAGGCTTTTAAAGCCCATAGTTTATTAGCTTTTCCCGTCATAGTCTGATAATTTTTTTAAAACTTTTTATGTAGAAAATGATCATTAACAATTAGAAACAAAATATTTATAAATATTTGTGATCAAGTGACTACAAATTAATAAAAATGGCTAGTTACATGGCATACGCATAACTTACACTTTTTTTATTTTAGGTATAAAAAGCCACTTTGAATTTTCAAAACTAAAATTTTTTCGCACAATCAGCACAAACAAAGGTATAATGTTCCATGGAATTCAAGTTATACACATTTTATTGTAATTACGACTTTTGTGCCTATTCCAAAAAGAGCAATATTTTCCCTTATTTCCTATCTTATTTCCAATAAGTAACTAAAATTAAAAATTTTAAGGTTTGAATTAATCGGTAATTAATACTCATAAACTAATAATGCACTCTGTTTAAATCTAAAACGTGACAAAAAAATAAATTTGAATAAAATAAACACTTAAATTCATAATAAACTAACACACACACTCAGCAAAAATAAATCCCGGGAGTGAATATGTTAGGCTTTTCAAGCCTATTTGCTGTTTTATGCGAAATTTAATATACTTGCAATAATTATTTAATTGTTTTTATTATATAATCTTACACTTACAATCAATGTCGAAAGATATATTAAGTTTCATAAATCTAGTTTAAAAAATATACATGGTACAACAAAAATAAAACGGCATATGGTTTAAAACCCTAACATATGCTCTGCAGGGTTAATAATTTAAAAGGGGTGTATAGCAAAAAAAATTTTAGCCACTGAAAAATTCTAAAAAGATATAAAAACCGGATGTGCATGGCCATACGAGGAACTTTTTCCTGTTGTATTTTTTTGTGTACTTCTTTAAAAGTTTATAGTTTAAAACTTTCATTTAGAAGATATCAAATTAAATTTTAATAAAAAAATATAAAATTATAATATTTTACGGACAGGAAAAAGTACTATGTATGGCCACATCCTTTGTTATTATTATTAAATTATTAAAAAAATTTTTTTAAATGTAAAAAAAAGTTTTTTTTAAAACTGCTTCCGTCCAGAATTATTGAACCTGGGACTTGTTCTATGTGATCAAAATTTTTAGGTATAAACTGGTTCAAAAATTTCACTTTTTTGTAAAATTTGGCATAAATTGAAGTTCAAAATATACATTATTTTATATCTTAAGAAAGCTAATTTTACAAGCTTTTAAAGTTTTGAAAAATATACAGGGTGTTCCATTTAAATTAAGCTTTTTAATTCCATTTCCGGTTTAACCGGAAGTCAAAATATAAAATGTTTGATATCGTGTAATAGCTAACGTTGCAATCTTTCAAATTATTAAAAAACATACAGGGTGTTCGTAAAAATTTTGATAGTTTTGTAATTTCGGTTTAACCGGAAGCGTTTTCTTAACCGAAAATAGTGTCAAATAATAGATATTCATGGGATTGATATAAATATCCAATTTCAGGTTTTTATTTTTATTACAAAAGAAATTAGAGATTATTGAAATTTTGACATTCAAAAAATCATAACTCCGAATCCGCATCATACAAGTCTTTAAAAATTTAAAGTTAGATATATAATTACGTTGTCTATAACATATCAAAAAATTAAATTAAAAAAATGTTCGTACCAGTTTTTGAGAAAATCGATATCAAAATTTTGACCTACTAGGGCCCCTTAAAGGTAGGCAATTTTAAAACAATTTTGAAAATCGACTTGTTTATGACGAAAGCCCTATATTTTGGCTGTACAATGTCATTTTGAAATTTTTATAATAATAATTACCGGCAAAGTAATAAGGGAAAAACCACAAAATGGAACAATCGTTCTATTGGTCGCCATTTTAAATTAAAAAATTTGCAATTTTTTTTTCAGTTGGGGGTCACACATGTACTATCTTATAGCCAAGTAAAATTGAATTTAGCTTAAATTTGCAAATATGCGCCCAAAATAACCACCTTATTTTTGGACACCCTGCAGAGATATCTTATAAAAGCTTAGTTTGCCGATGAAATTCCCCTAACCACTCCCGGGAATATAATTTCAGAAAATTAAAACATGCTTAGAGATCTTTAGGGTGTAGTCCACGCTGATACCAACTTTCAAGTCCCTAGGATGCCTAAAAGTGCTTTTTTAATTACTGCTATCTACACCATTATACTGCCACTTATTAATGTTGATTAATACATAATTATTGTTGTTATTTTTAAAAATAAAATTTCTTTTTTTTGGTTAGAAAAATGATTATTCTTAGATTAAAATATTGTAAAAACAGTCAAATTTCGATTATAAATGATCGCGGAGTCAGAGTCCGCACCCGCCTCTCCGTGTTAAATTTATAAGCCACCTCGTGAAAGATTAAATTTACAATTTTTAATTTTACACTTTACTTATTAATTTGTATTAGTACAATTACATAAGAGGTAACAGTTCCCAATAGCCCTAATAACATAGTATAATTGACGTTGAAGAAGCCAGCGGCCGAAAAGTACGGACACTGGTGGGTCGCCTGCTGTGCTAACAGGATGAGCTCTTCTCTCAAGATCCGATCCTGCACGTTATTGCTCACTGCAGGAACGTCAAGCAACAAGTTGTAGCAAACTGTTGCAGTTTTTTGAGCTTCCTTTGTAGTCATATCGCACGTAACTGCCACAACTGTCCCCATGACCTGTAACAAACGAAAAACCCAATAATTAAGAGTCGAAAAAAAGTTTGTGTTAAGTTTCGAAGAAATCATATTTTCCCCGAACTCGCCAATAAAATTATAAACTAAAAGGGGTATACAGCGACAGCGGCCCCTTCAAAGATTTCTTTGGTCTCATAGGATAAAATTAGGACCATGAAGTTCCTAGTAAGCTATTTTCGAGTTTCATTTAATTAACCAAAAGTGCAGTGTCTTTTTGTCTTCCGTACTATACCTTTTCAACGCTATAACTATTTATTGTGGTTTTATTATAAAAAGTTGGAGAAATTGCTAGTTTAAATTCACATCACACCCTAGCACTACTAGCATGAGTAGAATAGTATATTATCCAACGAGATGGTAAAGTGCCTCATTACTCACGTATAATGAAATTTGCGAATAGAGCCGTACGGCGAGTGTCTTAATCATTCGAGTGAGTAATGAGCTTTACCACTGAGTAGGAGACGGTACTTTTACTGTACTCCGCGACCGTAAATTACAAGTTGTTAAAATCATTATTGCATTCTTTTGAAAGTCCACATTTTAATGAGAACAAAAAAGGAACTTACACAATATGATTTCACAAAATTAAAGCAGTGGTAGGGAAATTATAGACTCGTTTACTCACCAAAGGCATGTAGGTCCACCAAAACTCCAAATTTATCATTTTAATTAAACTGTTAATAACTGAAACGCCCATATGGGACATAACCATACAAAAATAAAAATTTTCATCTATCGACAATGTGATAGATGTTATAACGTTATAAGAAATAACATTTGCCAACCAAATAGATCATTAAACAATTCAACTCCTTTGCTCAAATCAACAAAATTTTTCTTTAGTTAACGTACCGTTAGGTGACCATTTTTGATTTTAAACACAACCTAGCTATTATTGTTTTTGTTACCATCATTTGTGGATGAATCAATATTTTCTAATTTGGTCCAAATGTGTCTGAATTGCCATTTGAGCAAAATTATGTAATTAATCAATAATCAGCAATAGTGTGAGGATTATGAGGCAATACATGGTAATTTGCAAGACGTAAATTGAAGATAACTGTTACCATTGAACAAATTCATAATAAAAAATAATAAAACTGTTAAAAAATAAAAGATGTGAAAAATAATTAGCTGTAACCAAACAAATTGTTGAATTTTAAATTGAAATTGGAACTTTTTGGTAAACAGTGGAGAAAACTTACAAATGCTTGAGAATTGAAAACTGTAACGTAAAGAAATGAAATATTTATAGGCAACAAGATACAAATTAAATTTAAAGTATCGATGATGGGATAATTCGAGCTTGGATTTTTGGCATAAATTAAAGTAGGGGAAAGACGCAATGAAAAGGACACTTTTTTTCAAATAGCTCTATTTTCTGAACAAAACATAAGTTCTAATAAATACTTGGTAATGTAACAAAACAATTATTCATAATAACATACCAAGCAGAAAAACTAAGTTTTTCATCAAAACTGAAAAGTTGTAAGCTTTTAAAGTAAAATCGGGAAATGTCCGTTTCATGGCACCCTGCGCATTGAAACGAGCACATGGGGTTATGAAACGGACATTCTTTAGTTTTGCAACATTCGCACAAAAAAGTTGAAGAAACTTAATATCATTGATTTGTAGATTCATTTACAAACTTGTTTAAAAAGAAAAATTTTAAAAAATAAGCTATAATAATTAATAATAACAAAATAAACAATCTAGAATACTTTAAAAAAATTTTTTGCAAAAAAGCTTAAATTTCCTTTGTGGCCTTAATTTACGTGTGCAGAACACATCTGAAAGCAATAGAAATATTTTTTGTTTTTGAAACATCTATTTCCAATGTATTAAAAATTTCTACCTTTTACACGCTTTAAAACTAACGTCCGTTTCAATGCGCCATGAAGTGTCCGTTTCATGACACCGAGACATTTTTTAAGAATATTTGTTCAAAACTAAAATGCAAAAACCAAATTTGTTTTTAATAGTTGTCCATATAAATAGATACCTTGATATACGTTTTGCCATAAAAGTAAGTAAATACATCCCTATCTTGAAGCTTCCAAAACTTGCAAGAATATTTACTTTGTATATGAATAAAAAACAAAACACTCTACTTCCGGTGTATTAAACGAGAGGACTATGTTCACGTTATAGTTTGTTTATAAGTATATTTAGTTACATATACTAAAATTTCAAACTTAAATGCCTTTTGGTTTTCAAGATACTGATACTGTCCTTTTCATAACGCGTCCTTTTCATAGCGCTTTCCCCCTACTTTTAAACTTAAAAGAGACGATATTCAAAGTAATGACAATTAAAATCAAAATTATTGCATAAAATTTGGTAAATTTAGAATTAACTGATAGGTTTGGTATTAATCCCAAATAGGCGTTTAGTATAAACAATGGTTTTACACTATCGTTGAGAACTTCCCTTACGAAATAGACACTAGTTTCATCAAAAGTTGAAGTACTAGTATTAAACGTAAATTAAAAGGGTAGTTTTTTATATTTAAATATTAAAAGAAAACAATAATTTTAATTGTAAGATATAATCATTAATCAAAGTATGTAATAATGAATGGATATTCAATCAAATAGTCTTAAGCCATGACAGCGGTTATGAACTATAAAATTAGCTTCATCATTCATATCGTATTGATTAGCTGTCTTTGTTTGAGTTGTCACGGTTTTAAGTAATTCGTTTCATTACCAAAAGTGGTGGTTATGTAACATAATGACCTACTGCTAGACTAGACTAACTAGGACTATATAGACTATAATAATATTACTTTCCAATACCTTAAGGTACTATAGGAAAGTATTGTAATCGGGTCAAAAAAGAATTTTGAGATAACACCGGATATTGCTATTTTGAGGTCTTTAGTTTAGCTTTCACAACCACTTTAGCTAGTGATAATAGTCTAATCAAACTACGATTTGACCTCGGATAAATTCCCAGAAGGCTGAATTTTTGTATGGACCTTGATATTGTCCTTTTAAACAATGTCTCAAAAGTCCCCATCGATCCGAGTGGAGCTAAAAATTTTATAGGGGGGTGAAGGTAAGAAAATACAGTTTTTGCCAATTAACTCGTAAACTATGAATTTTTCGATATAAATAGCGATTACCAAAATTGTAGATCACAAAATTTGCTACAGGAAATGTTCATTACTATTACTCAGTGTCCTAAGTTTGCTGCACATTGTATTACTTAAAAAGAAGATAACCTCTAATGCTTAATTGATTCGTATCTTCCAAGGTATCCAGTTTAGGGATAGTAAACCCCAACACAATTTGAAACATAATTAAATTCTTTATTACTCTACGCAAAAATATACAGAGTGTTCCATTTAAGAAATCAAGTTTTCGTCACTTGAAAATGACCAAGTTTCTCCCTCTAAAAAAAACACCCTGTAAAATAAAATCAATTTCTTGTGATGGGAAAGCATAAAGGACAGTCTTAACTATGTCTCCAGCAAAAATCTTTTCTTAACTTGTAAAAACAACCACTCTGGGATTTTTTTAAGCAACTATCCTGCATTTATAAAATAATAGTAGTCAAATTTGGATTCGTATGTTCGTCTACGGAAAAATTCCCAGAAAGCTGGATTTTTGTGTTAACCTCGATATTGTCGTTTTAAACAATGTCTCAAAAGTCCCCATCGATCCGAGTGCAGCTAAAAATTTTGTAGGAGGGTGAAAGTAAGAAAATGGAGATTTCAAGAATATCTCGTAAACTATTGATTTTAATATTTAGAAAACTTTTAAAAATAATAATAATATCCTTTTTATAAGAAATTTTATAAACTACAAATTTGATAATAGCTACTTTGGCTAAAAAATCAATAGTTTTCGAGATATTCTTTTTTAGGGATATTACTATCCCTAAACTGGATACCTTGGAAGATACGAATCAATTAAGCATTAGAGGTTATCTTCTTTTTAAGTAATACAATGTGCAGCAAACTTAGGACACTGAGTAATAGTAATGAACATTTCCTGTAGCAAATTTTGTGATCTACAATTTTGGTAATCGCTATTTATATCGAAAAATTCATAGTTTACGAGTTAATTGGCAAAAACTGTATTTTCTTACCTTCACCCCCCTATAAAATTTTTAGCTCCACTCGGATCGATGGGGACTTTTGAGACATTGTTTAAAAGGACAATATCAAGGCCCATACAAAAATTCAGCTTTCTGCTAATTTTTCCGAGGTTTCGCTGTAATTGTGTTTAGTTTGACTGGATTATAAGGACAGATAATGAGAAACATTTTCTCTCAACCAGATCGATTCAGATATCTCCTACAACCTACAGTTTCCGTAATCTCCGAAAGCAGTCAAGCTTAGCTTAAGTAGAAACTGAAAACTCGAGACTTCTTTTTACTAGACGTGCAAGAATATTTATTCTCAAAAATAGACTAAAAACTTGTTTATAATTATAGATTTGTTCACTTACCAAAGGTACAGAGATCCACAAAATCGTTAAAGCTACAATCATAATGATTGTTTCATTATCCAAATCGACATTACGCCATAATAACAGCATAATGTAGTTAATACACTCAAGTATTGAAACACCCAGGTTTAGTATAAGAAATAATATTTGCCAACCAAAAAGTTGATTAAATAAAGCAACGGCTTTGCTCAAATTAATGAACAATTTTCTTAACGAACGTACTCTTAAATGGCAATTTTCGATTTCAATCTCAACGCATCTAGTGACTTGGATTATACCAATTTTACCAATTGAAGATGATCCAATACTTTCTAAATTTATCCAGATGTATCTGAATTTCCATTTGATTAAAATTACGTAATTAATCATTAACAATCCTGCCGTTACGAGAGAATAAATTAAAATTGTCATTAACACTTTTTGTAGTAGGATTAAAGAATAATTTATATTAATAATAATTTCATATGATAATAAAAAAAAAGAGAATGAATGCAAAATAATAAATTGTACCCACACATAATTCTTAAGTTTTCGGTTATAATTTGAAATTGTTTCGAGGTAATTTATAAAATTCATAAATATTTGTGATTTTAAAATTGTGATGTAAATAATTGAAGTATTTATAGAAATTAAGCTAAAAATTTTGACTAACGCGTTCGGTACAATTTGATGTAGATTAGGTTCATGGTTCCAATATGATATTGCTGTTAATCTAAAATCCAATAAAATCACAATATTAAAAATTGAAATAATAATTACTGCGTAGATTTGATTAAGTTTGGAATTTATTGATAGGTTTGGTATGAAGCCCAAATACGCGTTGAGTTTATACAGTGGTTTCACACTCTCGTTACTAAAAGTCATTACAAAAGCTATACAGAAATATAGTCAACCTACGTGACCAATTTGCCTAGTCAAACTAACATTTTATAGGCAAATTCATCCAATAATTATAGCAAACTAGTCACATGGGTTCAATATATTTCTGAAAGCACTGTGCTATTAAAATAATTTAGATTAATTTGTTACTCACTCGAATTCTGACAAATTAACCTTTTTTGGCAACCAAAAAAATATATATAATAAAAGTAATAACTAATAAGTATAGTTGTAGTTAAGTAGAAAATAATTAAATTAAACGATTTTTACAACAGGAATTATTTTCATGTAATACCTAGTCATTTGTAGTCATTAGTATTCATTTGCATACCAAGGTCCGAATGTTTAGTTTTTTTTTGCATATTATAGACCAGTGTTTCTCAACCTGGGGGTCGCGACCCCGAAGGGGGTCGCGTACTTCTTTTTGGGGGTCGCGACTACTAGACAAATCTACAGTAAAATTTGAGCTTTCATTTGAACATCTCTGAAAGAACCAGCAACAATAATTTGCATAAAACTTCAGAGAGACAGGGGGTCGCCAAAAATAATAACTATAATTTTGGGGGTCGCGAACCAAAAAGGTTGAGAAACGCTGTTATAGACTATTCAAATTCGACCGGCAGCATGGGGATCTCGCTTATTTGAAGAGATAGAGAAACGGTTAAATTGGGGCAAAGTTGTGGAATTTTATGCCGACTAATAATCTAAAAAGAAAAGTGCCCTAGCTGCTTTTGTTTTTGAATTATTGACAAAAAAACAAAAAATTGATTTTCCGTTTTTTGACTTTGTTTTCCTTATTATCAAAAAATTTTAAAATCTGACCGAACTTAGCTCTAGAATTAAAACAAAAGCCGGTATAACAAACCATAAATCTATGCTTCAATTTCGACTAATTTTATTTCTTTATTTGTGTTTATTACAAAAATAATTGTAGCCCAGTTTCTAAAGGAAACATTTGGTGTCATTTAACCGACTTCGTATCTCTTACTACAGTTTACGAGATCCCCATGGTGAGCATGCTAAGTGGGACACCCGGTATTTATATTTTTAAAAGGAAAAGAAATTTTAGGATAGAGAAATCAGACTTTGAATATTAAATTTACAAACAAATAGAAAAAATTTAGTTTTAGTGCGTAAACGGCCACTTCGAAAATTGTTTAAAAAATAACTTTAGAAAAACAAGTCTTTTATTAGAAATTAATCTTATACGGCGTGTTATCTTGATCTTGAATATAAAATTTTCCCATATAAAACTAGACTACTGCAAAATAATTGGCTAACCTAATTGTGATACTGCAAAATTGAAAATAGGTACTCTGTTCAGAATTTAAAAAGGCGTCGATTATGCATAATTTTTTGATTACTGCCATTCCAAATTCTGAAGTTCGTGAACTTCTGAGAAAAACTTTTTGGCATTTCGACCTCTCTGCGGAATAAAAATATTACCATTCCATTCATTAATAAGGCTTTTGTGATACAATTTTTTATCCCCTTTCTAGGACCATCCGATTTTGAAAAGAAAAGAACGATAAGATGGCCGAACTTCAGAATTTGGAATGGCAGTAATCAAAATAGTTTCTCTACAAAACTTGCTTGGTTTCTTTCATTGATCCTTTCATTGATATCACTTTCGATCTATCTTTCCATTTAAAATTCTGGAGTTCTTCACATTTTGAGACAATATCTTCGGCATGACGATTTTTCGCGGAATAACAATACCACCATTTCATTCTTCATTACGACTTTTGTAATCAAAATTTTTGACTCAACTCTCTACGACTAATCGTTTTTGAGAAAAACTCCTGATACGGGTGGCTCTGATTCATTCTGTATAATTTGTTATAAAAAAATGAATTTTAGATAGCGAAAGAAGTCATGGAAATTTTAAAGAAATAATTAATTAGACAATAATTAACACTTTTTTCAAATTTTAATGAAGTTACACTAGTGTGCCGATGGGTTATGTTATACAAATATGCACAAACTTCGAGAGATACTTCAAATTAAAAAATGTGGGCTTAAAAAGTATTCTTTGTAGCGCAATTTTAACATTGCCTGAGATTTTACTAGTGAGGAGCCTTAAGCAAAAAACATGTTCAATTAAAAGTATTAGAGCTTACAATTTTGCAATTGCAAAATGCAATGCAATCTTGCATCTAAATAAATAAAAAAATTAATTTTTCTGCAAACGTCAAAAAAAGTCGACTTTGTGTCACTCAATATGTCAGGGTGAAGTTTAATTTTCCCACCGAGGCAGGAAAAATTGTCAGCAAAGTATTTTTCATTGTCTAGGCAGCGAAGTAAATTCTTAACCCAAGTTAATTTTTATTTTTATAACGTAAAAAATGTTTTCTAAGCATTTTTAATGTAAAAAATTTAATCTTTTTTAAATTTTCCTTTATAATTAGTTCGTTGCATTTAAGAATTAGCTTTTTTTCCAAATTACTGTTAATTTAAAAAAATATTTTACAATTGAACTACAAGGAATTGACAAGAGATGGTGCTCTTTCAAAAATCAAAATTTTCTGTTTTACGCTTTACGTTTGCAGAAAAAGTATAATGTTTTATACGGAGTCAAAGTAGTTTTGTGTGACTCGCCTTTATTGCCTGACTCGCTCTCTACGCTCGCTCTTCAGCCAAACAGTCTTGTCACACAAAACGTTACTTTGTCTCCTTATAAAACAAATAATTATTTCCATGCTTTATAACCCTAGAAATTTAATTTGAAAATTCCATTACATTCCTTTAGAGAGTAAAAAATATTGGTGGGTCGATACAAGTTCATGACAAAATTCTGTAGGTTGCTACTTTGCTAGCAACCTTAAAATGAATGTGTTGATTTAAAAAAAATGAAATGATAATTAGGTAACTTACCACACTTAAGAAGCTCCACATACACATTAAACATGTAAGTTCCATATCTCTGGTAATATCTTCATTGTCGTTTAAAAACGATAGAAGAGATAGATTAATATTCTGAAGAATTGACACTAAGACAATTAGTACAATAAATAAAACTTGCCAACCGAAAAGCTCATTAAATAATGCTACAGATTTGCTCATATCGCTATACAATATTCGTAGAGAACGCACCTTTAAGTGGGAATTTTGAATTTTAATCACAACGCGTCTATCCTTAATTTCGTTCATATAACTTTGACAATTTAAAGATGAAATACTTTCTAAATTAGTCCAAATGTATCTGAATTTCCACTTTAGCAAAATTACATAATTTACAAATAATAATCCTTGAATTATGGCCAAATATATTTTAGTTACATAAGCGGCTTCAATTAATAGCAACGCATACGTGTCAACGAAGTTAAAATAATAGATGTGAAAAAAGATCATTTGGAGCAAAACAAATTTTTTAAACTGGAAATTGCAATATGAAATTTTTTCGATGTAATTTAGGAAAATTGTAAATTTTTCCGAATTGAAAATGGTTAGGTAAATAACTGAAATATTTACGAGAAGCAAAGCACAACTTTCAATCAGAAAACCGAACAGCCAATAAGTTGGATATGGAAATTTATTGTAAATTAATAAAACGTTTAATCTAAAAGCCACTACGCTCAAAATATTAAAAATTGAAATTACAATTGTCGCGTACACTTTATTAAATTTGGATTTAATTGATAGATTTGGTACTAATGCCAAATAGGCATTTAGCTTATACCATGGTTTTATACTATCTTGATCGTTAGTATGTCCCATTGCGAGACTGGCACTTGTTTGATTTAAACCTACAAGGGAAAATATTATCAAAAATAAATTGGATGTATTAGAAATTACAGGTTTGCTTATTTAAATTGATTATAATCAAAAGAAATTGTTTTAGTGAACATAAAAAAATAAGCACGATATAGCGGGTGTTTAAATAGTATTTTGTTCCTGAGCGGTTATAAACTATAAGACGTCAGATTTCTTTATAAAATTAATGGTGCCAATACGTTTTATTGAAATTATTTTTACCATTTTGGTTGTCGAAAAAGTATAGTTTATAAATCTTTTCATTAGAAGAGATGTACTTTTTGCAATTCATAGGCGCCTCTGGGACTATACGACTATTAGTTTTAACACTCGTTATTTTTGTTTAGACATGACATGAGGTAATAGTTACTTGTGTACTAAGGCACCATCACAAGTAGAGTGATAAATTAATATAATTAACTTTAGTCGCCTCTTAGACAAGTACACATTAAAGGGTTTTTTTCAGAAATTAGGAAATTGGCTATAATTTCTTTTCAAAAAACAATAATAGTAATTTCTTAATTATTAGCTTGTTTTATTAATTTAATTATATTTGGAGAAAAATAAAGCTTTTATTTAAAATATTTATTATTTTAACGTTTCGCTAAAGATATTAGCTTCATCAGAATTATATTAAATATAAAAATTTTTTAATTCACATTAATAAATATGTTTAAAAATGTCTTCTTAAAGTGTATTTATTAAAAATTTTTTTTTAATTAATATTTAAAAGTCTTTTAATATTAAAAAGTCTTTTTAATTAATATTTAAACAACGTGCGCTCCTATCGTAACTATCGTAGTAAATTGAATTGTAAATTAAGGTGTTCTTAATTATAAATTATTTTTGTAAGTAAATTTAATCTTACTAGAAAATCTTATATAAATTATGTTTAATCCAGAGGGGGTCCCAAAAGGGGCCCCTCTCTTGGAAAACGCCAATATTGGCTCTTTAATAAAAGAAACTGTTGAAATATTGAACCAAGATGATATGCAGATTGACAACGCTAATATAATAGTCCACAGCGATATATCCATTAAAAAAACAAATAATAAAAATCCCCAAATTAATAACTTAAAAATTGTAAATAATTTATACGACAAATATGACCATGGCCCATACCAAGTTTACTTAGAATCCAATGATTCGAACATTGGATATTTACATCCTATGTCTATTGGTAAATTAATCCACCTTAACCATCCAGACCTTAACTCTGGGATCATAGACATTAGCAAATCAGGTCGTAACCGTATTGTAGTTACTTGCAAAACGGCATCAGAGGCAAATAGTCTCATAAAGTCAAAATTTTTACAAAACAAAAATATAAAAACCTTTATCCCTAATTTTTTGGTTAGACGACAAGGAGTTATTAGGAATGTTGATCTAGATCTTTCAAATGAAGAATTGCTAGACTTGATAAAACCTATTGGTAATGAACAATTCAAGGTATTAGAAACTAGGAGATTATCTAGGAGAACTCAGTCGTCTGAAGGGGAAAGTGTTTTTGTTCCCACCCAGACAGTTATTGTTTCTTTTAAAGGTCAAAACTTACCTAGTCGCATATCTATTTTTAGGGTTCTTTGTACAGTAGAACCCTACATACAAAAAGTTACGCAATGTTTCAATTGCTTGAGATACGGACATGTTTCCAAAATATGTAGAAGTGCACCTCGTTGCACAATTTGTGGCGACGCTCATAAAGCAGAAAGTTGTTCTCAAGAGCAGCCAATGTGCATTCATTGCAAAGGTAACCATTCGGCAACAGACCATAATAAGTGTCCCGAATTTAAAACTCAACAATCAATTAAAAGCATAATGGGCAAAGAAAATTTATGATTCCAAAATGCAACTCATAGAGTCAAAAATTCACTTGCCAAGGTAGTTTCTAATTCCTTGGTTGATGATTCTAATAATTTTGTAAACCCGGTATTTGCTTATCCAGAAAATAATGCTTTCAATTTTCCCCCTCTTAGAATTCCTGAAAACCACGCTAATAAAAAAAGAAAAGTTACAGTAAGATCTCCTTATTCTGAAAAACATAAAGAAATTATCTCGCTACCTAAGCCCGTTTCTGGTAACGGAAATTGTTTAAACAACGGAGTTGGAAATTCTAGTAAAGAGGTAGATACAGAAGACAATATCAATAAAATTAATGATTACTCTAAACAACTAGACATTGTCGATAAAATTTGTGAATTAGTTATTTCCTTAACTTCCAATAGTAACTCTAATAATTTAGAAATAAGTTCAAATATAAATTCGGTCGATACAATCAAAACTAAAGTGTTATCTATTCTTTCCTCCAATGGACAAGTTTAACATTATACAGTGGAATTGTAGATCTATCTTAAGTAACAAAGGAAGTCTAGAAAACTATTTGCATTGTGAAAATATTGACTTAGCAATTCTCAGTGAAACATGGTTAAAACCAAATCAAAATATTCGTTTTCCTGGTTATAATTTCTTCCGGGTTGACCGTGGCGACGGTTATGCTGGAGTCGGCATTTTGCTTAAACGCAAGTACAGTCTCGTTCATAGCTTTTGGCCACCCCCCGGCAATACGTTTGAACGATTTGTGGGTGCGAGCATCATAATACCAACACAGTTTGTTGATTAAATACTTGTTGGCAAAATAAAGTTACCCCTCAGTTTAAGTAGGGGGGGTGTTATTGATGGTTGAACCGACAAATTGTTATAACGTATTGCCGGGGTGGCGAAAAGATATGCACGAGACTGTACATCTTTAAGGAAGTTACGGATTGTGCTGTAATTAATAATCTAATGTGCATCGGTATCATGATTACACTCAATAATGTCGATATTTATGTCTACTCAATTTATTTAACTCCTCAAGCGAGGATATCTGGAGTAGATTGGTCGAGCTTTTTCTCATCCTTACATCATCCCTGCATTTTGGGTGGCGATTTTAATCTTCATAACATGGCCTGGGGCTGTGATACAAACTCTAAGCAAAGTTTTTCTTTCTTAAACGAATTGGACGAAAGTGACTTAATACTATTAAATGATGGACAGTATACAACAGTCTCGAGACCACAAGTTAATAGATCGGTAGTGGATCTCTCATTTTGTAGTCCACACCTCGCACCTAAATTGGATTGGTCAGTTAAATCAGAATCTCTAGGCTCGGACCATTTAGTTATTTTGATGTCTCTTTCATGTTTTGGTTCAAATTCGACCATAAATTTTACCGCTGAGGTTAGATACAACACTAAAAAGGCAGATTGGGATAAATATAAGTTGTTGATGTCTGAGTATACCAGTACATTGGTAAATGGCGAAGTCAATTATACAAATTTCTTATATATTATGCAAAAAGCTATTTCTCTCTCCATTCCCGTATACAGTCAAAAACCGGGTCATTCAAAATTTTATAAACCTTGGTGGAACCAAGAATGTCAAAGATATATTGACGATAGAAAGTGTCTTCTTAATATTTATTTACAACATTCTACCATGGAAAACTTTTTAAATTATCAAAAGGTTGCAGCAAAAACAGAACAAATTATTAAAAAGAGTAAAAGAGAATCGTGGAAAACATTTTGCACTAAGTTGAGCAGGGCAACTCCTATGAAAGAAATTTGGAACCAAGTTAAAAAAATTAACAATATTACTTTTACTAATGATCAACCTGTTCAAGTCGGTGACTGGACACACGAATTTTTTACTAAGTTATCACCACCATCATATTATGTTGAACCTTTCTCGGGCTGCGATAATGATCAGGGAGGGGAAGTTCACACATTGGACAATTTTTTATTAGAAAACAATTTCACTATAGAAGAACTAGAAAAAGTTGTTAAGGGTAACCCTTCTACATCGCCCGGAAAAGATAATGTTCAGTATAATATGATCAGTAACCTGCCTTTAAATAGTAGTTCTCTTCTTCTAAGTATTTACAACGATATATTTGAATCGGGTTCAATCCCTCATGAATGGAAAGATTACATTATAGTGCCTATAAAAAAGGTAGGAAAGGACGCCTATAGGCCCATTTCGTTGTCATCGTGTCTATTAAAAACTTTTGAAAGACTTATTAAGAATCGTTTAATCTATTGGCTAGAAAAAAATAACAAACTTCCAAAAACTCAATTTGGATTTCGTATGGGTAAATCTACATACGATAACCTAGGTATCTTAACTACAGACATTTATTTAGCATATACAAAAGGCGAATCTTTAACAGCGTTGTTTTTAGATATAGAGAGCGCATACGACAATATTAACATTTCTCTATTACGAAAGCAAATGTTGAGCATTGGGATGCCATACAAAGTTACTAATATGATTGTAAACCTTTTTATAAATCGATCTATCTATCTCAAAATAGACAGACAAATTATGGGTCCAAGAATTACAAGTCAGGGGTTGCCTCAAGGAGATATCTTATCTCCGCTTCTCTATACTATCTATACTTACAATCTAGAAGAATATATAACTAAAAATACAACAATTTTACAGTTTGCAGACGATATTTGTATTTATGTTTCTGACAATTCTCTTGCAACAAACTGCACACATCTCTCTAAAGCTCTCACTGGTTTGCAAAAGTTTTTCTTTGAATACGGCCTAACTTTATCACGATCTAAATCTGAAGTTTGTACTTTTGATAGAAAATCGATAAATTATCCAAATCAACTCTTGATATCGGACTTGCTATTGCCACATCGAAATACAGTTCGTTTTCTTGGTTTATGGATGGATAGAAAGCTTACGTGGAGAATTCACATTGAAAAACTTATAATAAAGTGCAATAAGGGATTTAACTTGTTGAAAATGGTATGTCATTTAAGGTGGGGAGCTGATCCGAGTACAGCTCTTCTATTCTACAAAAGTTTCATTCGATCGGTTATCGATTATGGTAGTATCTTCTATGGAAATGCTGCTAATAATCATTTACAAAAGTTAAACATAATTCAGAACAAAGCAGTTAGGCAATGTTTAGGATACCTAAGAAGTACACCAATAGATGTGTTATTATCAGAAGCGTGCGAAATGCCGTTACGGTTTAGACGGCAAATGCTTGGGCTTAGATTTTTAGGAGATAGGTATATCAACAAAAGCAACATTTTTCTTGGTCTTTTTGATCTTTTTATTTTGGATATGACTCATAAATTCTGGATTCACAAGAAGTCACCTTTTCTGGTAGAAACTATGTATGAATTCGAAAAGTTGAAGCAAAACATATATATCTATCCGCAGTTCTCAATTTGTACTATACCTTACCATGCTTATTTTGTCAGTGCTAAATTTCATTATCCATTCTTTACCGAACACTCGCATGAAACAGAACAAAATCACTTATTTATGTCGTATCTTAATAATAAGTTTCCCCTTGCCTATAAAGTGGCCACAGATGGATCCAAAAATAAGTTTTCTTCTGGGTATGCAATTTATGATTGCCAGGATGGGTCACATATAGGTAAAAATGTGACCACGGATTTGTCAGTATATAACTTGGAGCTTCTTGCAATCTTGGAGGCGCTGCGATATATGGTTCAATTGAATCACCATGAATTTGTAATTGTCAGCGATAGCAAAAGCTCTCTCCAGAGTCTGGAGAACATAAAAATGACAACAAAGTTGCAGTATATTACACTTCCTATATTGCAGGTTCTTCATGAACTGCAATCACGTGGTAAAGTTGTGTCGTTTGTGTGGTGCAAGGCACATGTAGGCATTCTAATTAATGAAAGAGTAGATAAGACAGCAAAACTATATTGTACATCAGACAATATTCCTTCCATAGAGTACAAATTAACAAAGTCCGAATTCAATAATAAAGTTAAAGTAATAATGATGGAATTGTGGAAAACTAATTATTTGGCATCCACTAAGGGCCTATTTTATAAGGCAATTCAACCAAAAATACCTCTTCGACCTTGGTTTCATTGTGAGAAAGCTTTGGATAAGAATTTTGTCAGGATCTTGTGTAGATTGAGAGCGGGCCATGCTCTTATCCCTCAATATCTACACAGGATCAATCTCAAAGATAATCCCTTCTGCGAGTGTGGAGAGCTAGGCACGTTACAGCATATGTTGCTTGAAAATTGTGTGCGGGACCACAGTGTTTTGTTCGAATTTTTGTTTGGTTATAAATTTATAGACAAGCCTTTCAACGTTACAACTATTCTTGCTTCAAAAGATTTCGAAATTTTTAGAGCTGTGTACGAGGAAGTAGTGCGTTTGCGAATAAACATATAACTGGACATATAAAGGAAAAGAAAAATAACTATAACTAACTAACTACTAAATATAAGTAAAACGTTGTCATTGGGTAATGGCGTTATGCTAACCCAAAAAAAAAAAAAAAAAAAAAAAAAAATTAATATTTAAAAGTCTTTTAAATATTAATTAAAAAAAATTTTTTAATAAATACACTTTAAGAAGACATTTTTAAACATTTTTATTAATGTGAATTAAAAAATTTTTATATTTAATATAATTCTGATGAAGCTAATATCTTTAGCGAAACGTTAAAATAATAAATATTTTAAATAAAAGCTTTATTTTTCTCCAAATATAATTAAAATAATAGTAATTTTTGTTTTGAGACTATCAATTCACTAAAATACTGTCAAAGTAGCTGCTAGGCAACACAGAAAAATTAAAAAGAAAATAGAAAATAAAAAATGTGCAACATAACTATTATTTATGGAGTGGAAAAAAATTATATGAATTTTTTCACTTACCATAAGTATTAGATGGAGAGCTAACAACGTTTTTACTTACGGAATTTCAGCAAGCGTCATATTTTGTGGAGACATTCTATTTGACCTCTAGAACACAGATCTCAAAGTCTGGCTATCGGTAGCCAGTTACTTTAGGCTCCATGTACTTCTAAGGGAAGTCTTAGAACTTTTTGCCCATGGATACTTTTGTTCAAAAGGTCAAGATCTATAACTTATCAAAATTTCATGAAATTTGACTGAAACCGTTTTTCCATATAAAAAGTGTGGGGTTCTTTACAATTTTTAATTTTACTTTGTAACACCGAAAATCGGGTGTTTTACTAATTATCCCTCTAGCATCGCTCAGCAGGAGACAGGGGGGTTCGTAGTAAAAAATAAAAATAAAACACACTGCGGGTGGAATATAAAACGAAGTCTTTATTAAATGAAAAAAATTCTATGTACCTTAACGGTACGTGTACAAAATAAAAGATAACAAAAAAAAACCTTTTCTAAGGAAAAAATATATAAACCAAAAGGTTATCAAACAGATACAAATCTCTATGATGTGAATATGACTCAGCCACTGTTCCTCCAGACCACCAGACCTGTCCTCAAGACCTAACCAGACCTTAAGGAGAGACCACCTGACCTGGAAGACAGGACACACGGGTTGATCGAATCCCCAGACCACTAGACCTGTCCTCAAGACCTATCAGACCTTTAAGGACAGACCACTTGACCTGGAAGACACGAGCACACGGGTAATTCCTGTTACCAGACCAATAGACCTGTCCTCAAGACCTATTCAGACCTTTAAGGGCAGACCACTAGACCTGGAAGACAGGACACACGGGTTTGCTGAAGGCAAGAAAAAAAAACAAATAAAAATTAATTAATCAAATTAAACTAATTAATCAATTTAACACGGAATAATTAACAAAGGGAAAAATAATAATTAATTAAATTAAATTAATTAATTCACAAGGTTTTGCTGAAGGCAAGGGGAAAATGGACTCAAGGGGAAAATTAACAAACGCGCGCTTCCACTCACCACGATGGTGAAGGTGGAAGTCCGTTATCAAAATGGAGTGGGAGCTTTTATTGCAAACTCGGCGATCAACTCGGATTCACTCGACAACCAATAGGAAAGCAGCAAATGGAATTGAATCAAAGAGCGACTAAAGTCCATTTCAAATAACTTGACATGTGTATGCTTCAATCTACGCATTACGTTTTTGTTGTTTGTACTCACATGCCAACAGAATAAACACTGGACGTATGTTGATGCAATTTACGACTTACGTATCTATAGATTAAACTTGTTCGATCCATTATTTTATGTCATTTAAATAAAAACGTATGTCTAACATTCATTTTTGAGAACGAGTAGTCAATAAAATGTTTTGACACAATTTGACGTTTCAGTTTTGAAATATTTTATTGCTTTAAAAACATATCTATTTTGGAACTTGACAAGCTAACCTATAAAATAATCGTGAATGACATGGTACCTAACTATTGAGAACTACTGTATGTTGCGCATTACTTGAATCTAGCGATATGATGACGTACATGTCAAGATATCTGAAAAATACTATATCAGTTAATTATTAAAAATAAATTAATAACTTTGTAATTAGTCCGAGCTCGAGTATAAAAATTAGCTCAATGGAACCGCACTAAAATTACAAGAGCATCGGTCTAAAATTTGTAATTATCAATTTAAATTTCATCCTTAAAGTAATTATTAAAAATTAATTAAGGGCTCTAAAATATTCAGGGGTGTCAATGAATCACGAAAGTAAAAGAAAAAAACCACTAACTACATCCTATCAGTAACTATAACACTTCACGTGTTTTAACAATAAATTTAAATTTAAATATTCAATAACTTTAGAAACCTATAATTAAAAAGTTTAGATTACGAAATAATGAAGTGATAAGGTTGAATTAAATTACAAAAGGTTAAAAATGACCCCAGAGTCACACTAAAAATTAAATGAAATCTCTAGGTAGTCTGGTTCGGGAGTTAACCTGAAACCAGCTGCGTTATGAATGATAACTGTTGATAAAAATATTAAGAATTTAAATTGAGTAATTCTCATCCAATCTCTTCGAGATTGGGCTCAAATAAAATCGCTTGAAGAGCTGAACAAGGGCGTATCGAGTTTATCCCCATTTTGATCTCAGGGGCGGCGCTAGGGAAAAACTAAAGTAAAAAAATGGCAAGTAGCTGCTTTAAACGATACAAAATTTCCAAGATGCTGTAATACTGTACCAGTATTTTGGTCCAGCATCTGGATAAAATTCTGCATCGCTACAACTTGTTAATCTGCATTAGTACAATTACATAAGAAGTAACAGTTCCCAATAACCCTAATAACATAGTATAATCTACATTGAAGAAGCCAGCGGCCGAAAAGTACGGACACTGGTGGGTCGCCTGCTGTGCCAACAGGATGAGCTCTTCTCTCAAGATGCGATCCTGCACGTTATTGCTCACTGCAGGAACGTCAAGCAACAAGTTGTAGCAAACTGTTGCAGTTTTCTTAGCTTCCTTTGTAGTCATATCGCACGTAACTGCCAAAACTATGCCCATAACCTGTAACAAACGAGAAACTCAATAATTAAGGGTCGAAAAAAAGATTTTGTGGAGTTTCGGAGAAATAATATTTTTTTATTATACTTGCATTATAATCTGCCAATTTCACACTAAAAAGCGTTCATAAAATCGTCTTTATAGCACAAGTGCTCTATAAAGTCGTCTAGGTAACAACAATAATATTAACTGTTGTGCGACTGTTGTTCTGCAATGTAAACACAAAGCATCTCTGTGGCAACAAATATATCCAAAATCGGCATGCTTAATTTTCAAATTCTAAATACAGATTTTTTCTCTTTTATAGAGATTTTAGTTGCAATTGTAATAAAAAATAGCGTATAATACTCGTGTATAAGTAGACTTTATCGCATACGCGCCGTTACAAGCACTCGCAAGCTCGTGCTTGTAATTTTCGTCGCTAATGCGATAAAGTCTTTCTTATACACATGTATTATAATATACTATTTCCGAACTCACCAATAAAATTATAAACAAAACATCGCTCATAGCAATAATAAATGTGGTACTTTGGCTATTTAATAGAGCATGGAATACTGAACAATTTATGAATCTTTGACTATTTAAATTGCCGTTGCCAAAGACGTGTAGATCTGTACGGGCTGTGGTAGATATGCCACCCCACACCATTACTGATCCACCGCCAAATGCAGTTCTGGGCGCAAAGTTGCATTGCGAATATCGTTCATTTGGACGTCTTAAAACTCGAACACGTCTATCGCAACCTTCCAAACAAAATCTCGACTCATCAGTGAATAAAACTCGAGTCCAATCTTCATTTTGCCAATTGACGTGGTTTCTAGCAAAAGCCAATCTGTTTCTGCGGTGTTCTGCAGTTAACTGTGGGCCAGTTAGTAGCTGGTATTCTGGATCTCAGATCTCCTTTTAGAAGACGTTGCCGAACTGTTTCGGTGCTCACTTGTACATTGTGTACTAAAGAAAGTTGTCTTTGAAGGGCCCTTGTGTTTGTAAATCGCTCTCTTAATGCACGCATCCGGAGAAAACGATCCTCTACTGCGTTGGTAGAGCATGGTCGTCCTTGCCCTGGTCGTCGTTGATGGTCGCCAGTTTCTTGATAACGTTGGATGGTCCGAGAAATGGTTGTGTGGCTCACCCCAAGTCTTGCAGCGATTGAACGGAAAGAATACCCTTCTTCCGATAAAGTAAGGGCTTTTACACATTCGTCACGGTTTAAATTTCTAGAGAGGCGTTCCATTTTGATTACAATTTCTAAGCGACACTTATTTTTGACAGGAACTAAGCATACATGACTTTTAAAGTAAGTAAAAGAAAAAATAAAATTTTAGCAATCTGAAAATGTGCATGTAAACTTGATTAAGTTAATTTTAACAAGGTTGAAGATAATTTAGGAAACACAATTGCCTATCAGGTTTGTATTAGATAGCTATTTGCACTTCATTGAGTGCACTTAGATAGCAAAATAGATTTTTTATATCAAAAATACTACGTGGTACGTTAATTTATTGGAGCAGTATTTGGAATTTATTGATAGGTTCAGTTTTATTTATGCCCAAATACACACTTAGTTTATACAATAGTTTTACACTATCGTTAATCAAAGTTATTAGTAGTGCTTGCTTGATCTAAAGCTCAAATAATCTTAAGAAATTTAAGTGAGATAAATTGCCTTTGTGCTCAAATTCTAAAAAAAAAATCTTTTAGGTAACAAAAACAATATCTATAAAAGAAATAGATACCTAAATTACTAAGTAGCAAATAATACAACTAAAAGGCCGCTATTAGACTGTCAAAGTTCTTTAACAAAGTTCTTTTTAAAAGCTTTATTATAAAATATTTTACAGGGTAAAATATCTTATTAAATTGCTTTTAAAAAAGCACAATGTAAAAGATCTTTGACAGTCTAATTAACAAATCTAACTTAAGTTAGAGTTTAACAAAACTTGAGTTTTATTAAGGTAAACTACGTTTGAACCTCAATCGGCCCTAAAAGAATTTTACAGAGTTACTTCCAAGTGGAAGGTCTAAATGTTTATGTTTTATTACCAATAATATACAGGACGTTTGGGCACGTACCAACGACTTTTGATATTGTAGTTGAACTCGTTAAAACTCTAAGGTCCAGTTTTTCAATCATCGTTTAAACTAAGTTCTATATGAACGAAATTCAAGCTCATGCGCTGTAACTCCTTTGCATTACAGAAAACTTTTTGCGCATTGAAAAACTGGACCTAAGGGAATATGGCTTTGGATACTCTAGTAATCTACTTATAACGAGAGCTAGTAATCGGTTAGTAATTAGGACAGACAATGAAACACACTCTTTCCCGATGTGCCTACCGGATATCTTCTACAGTTTCCAAAATCTTCGAAAGCAGTCAGTATAGTTTAACCTTTCAGTACTATCTTGCGGTCTCTGAGACCACAAGGTATTATGTTACGTTACATTTTTATGTAATGCGATTACATAATGGAGTCGCACGTTTCAGTACCTTCCTAAAATACAACGCATTTGCTTATGCAAAAATATCAAATTCATATCTTAATGATTTTTAGAAATAGTACCCTTTGCGCAATCTCAGACCGTTGTTAGTATTCACGTTACTGATTTTGCTAGTTTATTTATTTATGTCAACATCACGTATTTGGATTATATGTGATGTATAGTATTACAAAAGTGATTAAACAAAAACTTCTTTGTTATTATTTAATTTAAAAAGAGTTAATTTTCGAAATTTGTGGCATGGAATCCGAAATTGCTGGCCCATTTAACTTAGAATAGAAACGCTGAGCTTATTGCGATAGCACAAAAAAAATATATAAATTCCCTAATTGTAATTTATTTATGTGTTTAGAACATGTTTTGCCAATTTGCAGAGAATGTAAGTCTTTAAAGACTAATTTTACTTAAAAATTTGTTGCTTAATGCTCAATGCCCTTTTTGTTAATTGTATGTTAAAACATTTTTTTTACGCTTTTCCTTTAAATAAATTAGCAGTTTTTGCAACAAAAATGTTAACAAATTATTTATATTTACTAAAATATGATTAATTTAATATGCGGAATGTCAAACCGATGTTAGTGTTAGTGTTACGCAACTTCATGTTAGTTTCTGGAAGTTTTAGTTTAAACTGAAGAGACGTGCAATAAAAGTTTCTCAAAAATTGACTAAACAATTATATAAATAATTATATATTTGTTAACTTACCAAAGACAGAGAGATCCACATAACCATTGCAACTATAATTTTAATAACACTTTTGTTATCTAAATCGACATTATACAACAATAACTCCATAATGTGGTTAATATTCTCAAGCATTCCTACAGCTATACAGAGTATATTACAACATTTGCCAACCGAAAAGTTTATTAAACAAAGCAACGGCTTTGCTGAGATTAATGTACAATTTTCTTAAAGAATGTACTCTTAAATGGCAATGTTCGGTTTCAATCTCAACGCATCTAGTAGTTACTTGAATTATACTACTTCCTAAAGGATTAATTTTATCAATTGAAAATAAACCTATACTTTCTAAACTTATCCGGATGTATTGGAATTTCCGCTTGATTAAAATTGTGTAATTAATCATCAATAATCCTCCCGTTACGAGAAAATAAATTAAAATTGTCGTTAACATTTTATCTAGTACTAGTAAATAGTTGTTCAAATTTGTAAGAATTCCATATGATAATACTAAAAAAAGGTATAAATGAAAAATAATTAATTGCAACCAAACATATTTCCTAAATTTCCGGTTATAATTTGAAATTGTTTCTAGGTAGTTTATAAAATTTATAAATACTTCTGATTTTGAAATTGTGGCGTAAATAACTGAAATATTTAAGGAAATTACGCCAAAGATAAAAATTAATGCATTGGTCACTGTTTTATGTATTTGTGGAAAATGGTTGTAAAATAAAATTGTTTTTAATCTCAAATGAAATAAAATCAAAATATTAAGAATTAAAATAATAATTATGGCATATATTTTTTGATAAAAAATTTTTTTTGATAGGTTTGGTATTAGGCCTAAATACGCATTGAGTTTATATAGTGGTTTTACACTATCGTTAATAAGTTCCATTACGAAACTAGCACTATTGTTTGCTAAGCCTAAGCCTAAGTAACTAACATCTGAAAAGCTAATACATCCAATAACTACAGCAAGCTAATCACGTGGGTTGAATATATTTCTGAAGGCACTGTACTATTAAAAGTAAATTAGATAAATTTGTTACTCATTCGAATTCTAAGAACTAAACCTTTATTGGCAACAAAAATACCTAATATCTATAATAAAAGTAATAGATATAATAGTATTCATTTGCATACCAAGGTCCAAATGTTTAGTTTTTTTTGCAAATTATATACAGGGAGTCAAAAGTTTTTAATACAGTAGTTGAACTTATTAAAACTCAAAGGAAATATGACTTTTGGTGCATTCGCGAGGTCTAATAGATTAGGGACAGGAGGTACTCTATCTACTGAACTACTTGACAGCGAAAGTTAAGTGTTAGATTTTAGCCGTTAACCCGTAAAATATGTAAGATACTTTGTTATAGAAGTGATTCAAAGCATATAATTATGGAAAACCGCCTAACTTCAACCAGCAGCTCACCCCAGGCACGAACATTTTCCTGTAAATCGCCGCGCTCGAGCACAATCATGGTCACCACTGTGATATTTTTGAATTAAATGTCTCTAAAGTTAAACATAATAGATTGAAGCCTATTTCTACAGGCTTTCAGTGAATGCGATTCTACGTCGGCCATTTTCAGACGGGGAAAATAAAATTCGCCAGGCGTCTTAATGCTGAGATGCAGAGGTTCAAAATGCTGTCGACGTATTTAAAAACTGTCCTGCTGGAGATGAAGTAGGTGATGCTGGTGAAAAAATCATTACTGCTTTGTATGCTGAATCCTCTCTTCAATCCTGCCTATTAACCCTCCATCCAACGGGTGGGTCTAGAATCACACGAGCCAACGGGTGAAGCCTGTTACGCTCACTTTATATCTAATAGCTAAAAAATAGTAAGAGTGCAAGAATTGCACTGAAATTTTTTTAATTGAAAATCTACCTTATTGTTCATTATTTTACAGAAGAATTAAAGCGTAGGTCCTTTTGTTAGTTATTATTTTTTATTTTTAAATTTTTTATCTTTTTTTGACATTTTTTATTGAAAACTGTTTTTTATGGACATTGAAGGAAAATAAAGTTAATTATCATAATACATATTTAGTATATTGATCAAATAAGCAGAAAATTACAAAAGAATTAAATTATAAAATTCTCAACACAAACTGCAAGGGTCTAAACTTCACTGAAATAGCAGGCTTCAATGTACTAAATACATAACCAAGCCTTACAAAACTGGAAAAATAATAAGAATTTTTGCTTATGTTGCACTTGTCACCTAAACAAAAAATTTACAAACAAGCATTGAAACTTAAAACCAATTATTTTTTATGGTCTGCAGATAAATTTTGCGCTTAAATAATGCTTTATAACAAAAATAATCGGTTATCACAAAGTTACACGAAACGACGGGTGAAGCCTGTCACAACAAACTGTGTCCTAGAGGATTCATTTTTTGAAAAAATTTGAAAAGCAAATGTTGATGATGTGAGTTATTACAAGTTAAGAAGGTAGATAGAATATTACAGTAAAAAGTATTTCTTTTTTTAAGTTACAGACAATTTTCACTTTTGCTTGCACTCACAGGCTTCACCCGTTGAATGGAGGGTTAAATGAGACCCGCTTTAAAATATTTACCAAATCTTTAGTGCGGAGTAATTTCAAGTTAAATACTCTTCCTCCTACTGAAAAAGTTGTTCGACCACATTCATGTAGAATGTTTCGTCGGGTTAATTTGTGGAATGGTCATGTTCTAGAGTCGACTCAATGAGGTTGTAAGGTTACAAAGCATGCGCTGCTCCCTGTCATATCTACAGCCGAACCAGCTAAACCAAATTGGTACTTTGTTCGTATGTATTGTTTAAAATATGCTATTTTTTAAAAAATGGAAAAAACATTTTTTGAACTCTCACATTATCTCTACCAGGGGCGAACATGGCTAACTTTACTAAATATAGGATCAACTATTTTTGCCACGACCGTTTGTTTCTATGAGTTCTATGAGTGTTGAAATTATCATAATTATCATAATTATCATTATTGTTACATGTAAATAAAGAGATCAGAAAGTTTCCAGCTTTCCACAAATTAATTGACGGCAAAATCCCATGTTTCTTGACCATTTAAAAAATTGTACATTATTTAAAATTTCACCTCTCATTTGTGATGCTTCCTGGATGCTCTTTTTTCGTTAATTGCAGCTCTGCGTTGTGTTCACGAACTTTCTGCAGCATAACTAAACAAATTCTAGCTCCTCAACCCTGTAACACAAAGGATTTTTCCATATTGCTAAATACAAAATTAAAAATAATTGTTTTTAAAATTCACCATTTTTAGAAGTTATTCCACCAATTGATAAGTTCTTGCAAAACCATGAATTTTTAAGTCTTGACCTTGTCATCCTTCTATTTGAATATATGTCATAGTCGAATTGGCCAAGAGTTTTAGTTCATGCGTAGCTTCTTAGTAGCTACCATTTGCAAGAAGTCAAATTTCGTAAATTTTTAATGCCCTTAGTATTTGTTGACCAATATTGTTGGCTTTAGAAGTAAATCTATTATCTAAAAGTTTTCTTTATGATGGATGATGGTACCTAAAACTAGAATCCATAAAATAACCAATGATCGCAATAAAAATTAAACCTCTCATTTGTGATGTTTCCTGGATGCTCTTTTTTCGTTAATTGCGGCTCTGCGTTGTGTTCACGAACTTTCTAAAGCATAACTAAACAAATTCTAGCTCCACAACTCTGTAACACAAAGGATTTTTTCCTAAGGCTAAATACAAAAATAAAAATTTTTCTAAAAATTCACCATTATTAGAAGTATTCCACCAATCCAAAACTCTTTGTGAGACCAAGAAATTTTAAGTCCTGGCCATTTCGTCCATCTTTTTTAATATGTCACAGTCGAATTAGGCAAGACTTTTATTTTCAGCTCATCTGTAGCTCCTTAGTGACTACCATATGCAAGAAGTCAGATTATGTAATTTTGAAATGCCCTTTATATTTATTAATTATCTCTTTGAATAGTATTTTAAAATAAAAATTAATAACAAAGTCCGCTCCTGAGAAATTCAACTGATAAGTTTCGTCCATTTGTAGAAACTTTTAAAATTTATTAACAGTCACGTGCTTAATTTGTTAAAATTTTACAAAATGCGCAGCATTTTTTTACTATAATAATTTTAATATTTAATTAATTATTTACCCCTACACGATATGAAAACCACTTATCTATAATATGAATAATCGGATAAATATTGTACAGGATTAATCGAACTAATTTATTATTAACACCTTTTAATTCGTATATTGAAAGAAAAAAAGTAAATAATGGGATTATCTCAAGTTTGTACCATAATTAAAAATAAATCCATACAACATGAGCTATGAATTAGAAATTGTTTAATTAACTGCTGGAGACCAGCGTGTAGCTTGTAGACCACGCCGTTGTAATAATCGCAATATCTATGGTAACTCGCAATATTAGCTTCAAAAATTGATGTTTTTAAAATAAAAGGTACTGCAACACCGATTCCTAATGGCGAGCAGTAGGGATAAGTTCGCGCAGACTTGGGCACGCCTTTTTAATAATTTAAATGCGTTGACTACTGCGTTGGTGGAAATAAATGCAAATTTAAGTATTTGCACATTCCCATCGCTTGCCAACATAAATCTGTCTTGCAGTATCATTATTTTATAAGTATTTAATTTTTAAGTAATTTATTTTGTTTTGATTATTAAATACAAACAGCAGATATTTTACTTAATTGTGATGTACAAATATAAAGAGCAAGATAATAGTTTTGTGAAAGAACGAAATATAAATAAACTTTTGTAAATCATAGTGCTTAATATATTGCTTCTCCCATTTTGTATAGCATTTACAATTTTTAATTTTACACTTTACTTGTTAATTTGTATTAGTACAATTACATAAGAGGTAACAGTTCCCAATAGCCCTAATAACATAGTATAATCGACGTTGAAGAAGCCAGCGGCCGAAAAGTACGGACACTGGTGGGTCGCCTGCTGTGCCAACAGGATGAGCTCTTCTCTCAAGATCCGATCCTGCACGTTATTGCTTTCTGCAGGAACGTCAAGCAACAAGTTGTAGCAAACTGTTGCAGTTTTTTGAGCTTCCTTTGTGGTCATATCGCACGTAACTGCCACAACTATCCCCATAACCTGTAACAAACGAAAAACCCAATAATTAAGGGTCGAAAAAAAGTTATTGTGGAGTTTCAGAGAAATAATATTTTTTCTGAACTCACCAATAAAATTATAAACCAAACACCGCTCATAGCCATTAAGTGGTATTTCATAGACCCTGCTTTATCATAATGGTTTTGATTATCAAAAAACAACATTATACCACTTACAGTTTGTAAAAATCCAATTATGATATTATTATAAAGAATTAATATTTGTCGACCAAATAAATTATTGAAAATTTCAACCATTGCGTCTAGTTTAGTAAATATGACCCTGTAGCCCTTCAGTTTAGTCCAGTTTTCGCGATTTTGGATAATCAAGATCTCTATGTCTCGATGCAGAGTTTCTTGAACAATTTTGACTATACTTTCGTTCAGTTTTCGAAAAAATTGTTTAATTGTTATTACATAATTGTAAATTACTACGATCATAACTCCATGGTAATAGTATCCGAAAGTTTTTTGTGCAAAGTTGCATAATGCTGCTAATCCCAGAGTATGTATAATTACAAAAGAATTGTAAGAAATAATAATTATCACCAGTAAATGAGATGAAATAAATCCTAAATAATAATTACGGTTGCTAATTTTTTCACTCTTAATTGTGATCGTTTTATTGATTTCTATAAATAGTGAAGAAAATTCTGCAAATTTTTTTAAATTATTAAAGGAGGAGAGAAAAACCGAATTAGTGATTGATATAACCACTAACGTATGGGTCAAAGTATCGAGTGCCAAAATCACAGGATAATTAAATAAAAACTTAGTACTAAATCTATAATACATAGAATTAACATAAATCAAAACTGTGATTAAAATAATAAAAAAGCAATAAGTTTTATAACTTTTAAATTGAAAAACTGTTACATCACCACACGGTGGTACTATGCCCAATATTTTTGCCAAACTATACACAGGATTAAAAGTAGTTTCCATTTTTACGAACGGATTGATAGTTACTAAATGCAATATTTAAATGAAACAAAACCATGTACTAGCATGAATAAATAAACATTTTTATTAAACATTAGTGTGGTTTGAAATTATAGAGATTATCTTTAGCAAATTCGTGATAAAAGGAAATTAATCTACACGTAAAAAATTGAGGTATTGAGCTTTAGGCTGAAATAAACGCTGAAATAAATCAGTGTTGATTTTCAAGGATATTTAGATGCATCCAAAGGTTAGGATGATTCTAAAAAAACAGGATGATTTTACACACTGCTCCAATAAATTAGCGGAACACTAGGAAAAGTTTGCGTATTTCTTTTTAGCTTGAAAAAGGAACATCGAAATCGAGTAGATTGGTTACCTTATCGTGGATTTATTGTAAGATAAAACGGTTTGAATATTTTTTAACTTTATCACCGTGAATGCTATTTTGAAGGATTGATTCAGGAGATAGGCAAGTTTGGAGAAGGATCTCACATGGTGTCGATAGGTATCTCATTTAATACTCGTACAGACTACGTTGTTGTATCTAGGCAAATGAATGCTGCTCGATGCATCGATGACATACTAACAAACCATGTGATAGCTGCTGAAACCCTCAAAGGTCCTGGATTTTTGCTCCTGGTCCTGGATAAAACAAGACAATTTCTAGAACATCAAATTCCAATTATGAACTGGCTACCTCTTAGCTCAGATATCAATCTAATCGAGCACTATGGGATGAACTTGATCGAAAGATCAGAAACAGACTAGTGGCCTTAGAAACTCTTCAAGAGCGTTTGATATCCTTGTGATGGTTGAAGAGATCCTACTATATCGATATGGATGCCCAAAAATCGTGCTTGGGGTATGTGCAGGGCCGTGCCAAGGGGGGGGGGGCAAAAGGGGCTCCTGCCCTGGGCGCAAACTTGGTAGGGGCGCAAATCAAAGTACAACGTATTTAATTTTTTTTTAAATTAATGCACCAATGTAAAAAATGCACAATTACTCTAATAATCTCAGCAAATACATCCTTTTATTTTTAGATTTCTATTGAAAATGTAAAAAAAATAAGCAGTTACTATTACTACATATTATTTCAAATGGGGCGCCATCGGCGCCCTTTTTGGTTCTAAACTTCCATTAGAATTTCAAAAAAAATTAGTAGGTATTGTTCATACAACCTATTTACTTTTACGTAAAATTTAGAAATTGTATTTAAGTATTTTTTAATGGTTTTTTGGTTCGTTGACTACACTATAATTAATTAATGATATAATAATTTAATTAATCAATCTTAATTAATTAATGATGAAAATAATTTAATTAATTAATTAATAATTTATTCAATTAACATTTTAATAAGCTGAGGGCGCTACACGAACTTTCACCCGGGCGCAAAATTAGCTAGGCACGGCCCTGGGTATGTGGAAGGTTTGAAGTGGAGCTGAATTGTGTCGAGTCACCTTGCTGCGTTAATAGGCTTGACATGCTCGTGTCCACTGTATGACGTTCTTGGAAACGGATGGCCAGACGTAATGCGCAGTTACCAGTTTTATTGTTGCTCTAATTCCTGGGTGTGCCTGGTTGTGTAATCTGTAGAACACCTCTTTTCGAAAGTTTATGGGAACGTATGGGTATTCTTTTGTAGTGGAAGTATCACAAATGAGTTGATATTGAGTGCCAAAAATGGGCACTTGGCGCAGTTGGAGACTCGTGTCGTTGTTCTGTAGAACTTACAATTCTCCGTCCTCCAGTTGAGCTTGTGCAAGTTGAATAAAAAATTTACTGTCTTTTAGCGAAAGTGTAGCCACTGCCGTTCTTGACAGCGCAAGTGCTACCGAGTTCTCGTCTCTTGGAACATATCCAATATCCGTCGTAAATTGACCGATGAAGTCCAGGTGACGTTGTTGTCGAGGTGATGCCTTTTCAGATCTCTGTTGATGAGAGAGAAAGAGAGCACTAAAGATCGGGAAAGAATTCAAGTGGTCAAATCATATTAAGAGATCTACTTTGTTAGTTGACACATTTCCATTTTTTTCTCAGCAATTTTCGATCTGAGCAACCGACGCTAAAGAGAAAAGTGATGTAACCCAGATTTTAGGTGTTACAAGTATATAGAGTTTAAAACGATTTCTACAGTCATATGACAAAAACGAAAATACTGAAACTAATTTCTTGCATTTATTACTCACCAATGTCAATCCAAACCATAATCCACTATGTAAAATATATTCGGGACGTTGAGTTTCATTACCAGAATGTAAACCATCTAAAATATTACCGATGTTTACTAACAGTCCAATTCCAACATTTAAATTGAGAATTAAGATTGGCCATCCAAAGAGCTGATTAAAAACCAAGACGTTTCTACATAAATCAGAGTAATATTTTCTCAAATAATTTACTTTTCGACAGTAATTATTGTTAATTTTAACTGTATCTTGAACGTTCATTTTTCCACACGTACATATCAAACAATTAAGAGCAAATAATTTCGCATCGGATGATATTTGAAATGTTTGAGTTAAAGTTTCTACAATATAATGAAACTTTTTTTTTAAAATAATCACATAATTAATAATTAATATAATTGAAATTAGACAAAAGTAAAGATATGCATATTCAATATAATAGCTTATGATAATCAATGTCTCACGCATTGAAAATAAATAAAAACTGAAAATACACAGAAGAGCGTAGATAATATTAAACAACGAGAATTGAACCCAGGTGCACAGGTTAACTTTAATATTCGAAATTTCCAATAGGGATTTTACAAATTTCTTGTGCATTTTTTCTTTGTACATCACGCTGTATAAATTTAAAAAAATACAATAAACTGTATTAATGGATCCATAGGCCACATATAAAATAAATGTTGAAGTGCTGTAATATTGGATACCGCGAAAAAATTTTTGATATAAAACAATTCCGAAACTTATATTAAGTGCAATTAATGCACAAATTCCATTTATGCGAGAGAAGTTGGAGGGACTTTTTTGAGGTGCGAAACCAAAAAATGATACAACTGCATACAAAGGCTCTACGGTCTTATAACCGTTCTTCTCAAGAAACATCGTTAGCAATACTAAATTAATGTGTAATTTTAATAACGTTAATAAGGCTTTTAGTCTAATTTTGTTGATTTTGGGTTTACATATTAATTTATTATAATTTAATTTAATAGTATTGTTACGATAATTAATTGAGTGGACTGTATAAAGAATTTATTGATTTTACAAATTTATTGACTTTTCATAAAAAACATTTTTTTATCACAACTTTTCATTGCTAGGTTATATCTTTTGTTTTTAAATACGCCTGAACATGCCTTGAAAGAGTAGGCTTTCAACATTAACACACTTTATATTAATACAAAATGAAAAACAAAGCATTAGCAAATATATTAAACATACATAGAAAATCGCTTCACTTCTATTTACTTCGTTGCCGCTTGGGAACGGGCATATTTTGGTAAAGGCTCTTCTAAATACACCTGTAGAGGTGCGTATGGATGCCACTCGGGCGATGCCATCGTTGCCTGGATGAACGTCGACTATTCGTCCAAGTTTCCACTGTAGGGGAGGTAAGTTATCATCCTTTAGTAGTACTAACGTGCTCTCTTGAAGGGTTGAATGGCTAGACTGCCATTTGAAGCGTTGCTGGAGCTCTGATAGATACTCCTTTCTCCAAGGTGATCAGAAATGTTGAGTCATCTGTAGGAGATGTTGATAACGTGACAGACGCAGTGTTGGTAATTCTTGTACATTGTATTCAGGTATAGCCATCAATGGACGACCAACCAAGAAGTGAGCAGGAGTCAATGGGTCGAGATCATTAGGATCAGTAGATATAAAGCTCATTGGCCTTGAGTTAAGAATTGCTTCTATCTGTGCAAGTACAGTACAAAGTTCCTCAAAAGTTAATAATGCATTACCAATGACACGTCGCAAGTGATGTTTACATGATTTCACACTTGATTCCTAGAGACCTCCAAAATGAGGACTGTGAGCCGGAATAAAATGCCAATTTATCTCTTGTTGCGAGATAACTTCTGTAATGGTTTTATTTTGTTCTCTCAAAAATGTACCTAACTCATTAAGCTCTGAATTGGCAGCAATGAAGTTAGTTCCATTATCTGAGTAGATATGAAGGGGTTTACCATGACGGGTTGCGAATCGCCGCAAAGCTAACATGAAAGATTCAGTTGATAAGTCAGTGACCAATTCAAGGTGGACTGTCTTGATTACGAAGCAAACAAACAAGCATAGATAAGATTTCATCTTTTTACAGCCCCGACGCTTTTTGTTTATTATCATTATGGGCCCTGCGCAGTCAACTCCCGTTGTATGAAAAGGAGGAGAAGGTTGCACTCGAGGTGCTGGTAAATTGCCCATTATGGGCTCTGTTAAGTTAGGCGCGAAACGATAACATTTAATACATTTTCTTACAATTCCCTTGGCTAAATTTCTGCCTGAGGTCACCCAGTACTTAACGCTCAATGAAGAAAGCATCAGCTGAGGACCTGCGTGTAATAAACGGATATGTTCTCTTGACATGAGAAGATTAGAAATAGGGTGCTTTCCAGATAAAAGCATCGGACATTTTTTATTGAATGAGAAATTTGAATTTCGAAGTCGACGAGCAAAATGCCGTCGTTATCTCGAAAAGGGTTTAAACAAATCAAATGATTGGGCCCTTTAATAGGTTTGTTTTTGCTTAATTGACTGAGTTCGTAAGGAAATGATTCTAATTGGGACATTTTAACTAAATAAATTGTGGCAAATTGGATCTCTCCTGTGGATAAAGGATGAATATGACGCTCAGCTTTAGGCCTTGAACAATTGTTTTTGAACCGCAAGCACTGAGCTATGCCTCTTTCCAGTTTTGAGAAGTTTGAAAATTTGGTAAATGTTGTATGGATTGAGTCGACCGCAGCTAAAGATGCTGAATCTGCCTTAAGCTCAGGCAGGGTAGTGCAAGGACCTTTTAGTTTAGGCCAGGAATATTGGTCTTCTATTAGAAATGAAGGGCCATTCCACCATAGAAGTGATTCCTTTAATTGCTCGGGTGACATGCCTCTAGAAATTAGGTCAGCTGGATTTGATTTTGTGGGCACATGCAGCCTTAGAAGTAAGATGCTGAATGTCAGCAAAACGATTACAAACGAATGTTTTTAACAAATTAGAACTCGTGCCTAACCATGCGAGAACTATGGTTGAATCTGACCATAAAAAATATTTTGTAATATTTAATTCTAACGAATTTAGAACTGGCTCATACAATTTAGCTAATAGAACTGCTCCACATAGCTCTAATTTAGGAATGGTTAGTGGTTTCAAGGGTGCAACCTTTGATTTCGAACATAAAAGATTAACAAAAACTTGATTATTCCCTGTAGAATTAGAAATGAACAAATGTTCTAAATTTAAATATTTCTTCATGAATGAAGTGTATCTTTTTAGAAGATACTGATTTTATTGAAGTCGCCTCTCTAAAAAAAAGAAATGTTTCTTTGAATTTCTGAAACAAGTCAACTAAAACATTAGTAGTCTGTTTTAGTGGAATAGAGACGTTCAATCTACCATCGTCATCACGACGACTGGTTATTGAGATGTATCCTTTTAGCAGATACTGATTTGATTGAAGTCGTCTCTCTAAAGATAAGAAATGTTTCTTAAAATTTTGAAACAAATCAAAACAATTTGGTGTGTCGGTTGGAAATATGTTCAAACTTAAGTGTATTGCGAAAAAATTATTTTTGATCTATCTACGGTCAAATAAATTTTTTAACTATTTTGAAAACATGAATACTTCAATAATTTAACCCTCGCGATCTAAAAGAGATATATTTCTGAAAAATATGCCTATTTAAAGATAAAGGAACGTACTATTTATTTTATGCATCGCTTCTTTGATTAAAGCCTTTTTGGTCAAACTGTTCCACTGTCAAATGTTCAAGTCGAAGTTATTTTAAGTTTTGGGTTTGTCACACCCCACGTGTCGGAACTCGTAACAAATGTTCACCTGTCGGATGCCAGGTTAACGGTTATTGCATAGTTCAAATATGAAAACACCGGATGTGCATGGCCATACGAGGAACTTTTTCCTGTTGTAATTTTTTGTGCATTTCTTTAAAAGTTTATTATAAATTTTATTAAAAATAGTATTTTTTACAACATGAGATGAAACATCAGTTTTTTTCGTGAGATAGAATTTAATTCAAGAGCCCCGTATGGGGCGAGTGAAGTAATCTTTCGAACGAAAAAAACGGATTTCATCTCGAGTCGTAAATGCTATTTTTTCTACGACGATAATTAGTACATTTTAAAATAATTCTTTTTACTAAAATTTGAACTGAGATTTCAATAGAGATTTTTTAAAAAGCCGCTAGATGACACCAAGTGACAGCAATGTCACTTTTCAAATAAAATTGGAATTTATTTAAATTTAAATTATAAAATATTTATTAAGTTGTAAGTGCCATTTATTAAATTTCAAATTTATCAATTAAAAAAATTAATTAACTAAAATCGCAAACTTCCAGCTCGACTTACTTCGGACTTTTTACGCCATCTATCAACATCCGCTTGTACTAAAACTTTCTCTCACTAGAAACGAAAATGCTATTTTCGTAATGAGTAAGTGATGACGAAATGCCTAGTTTCACATATGAGACTAGAAAAAAATATTTATTACAATTTAGTTTGATATCTTATATGAAATACATTAAAGAAAATTTTAAACTATAAATTTTTAAAGAAATGCACAAAAAAAATACAACAGGAAAAAGTTCCTCGTATGGTCATGCACATCCGGTGTTTTGGTCTAGACATTCGGGCTGCACCAATTCATTAAGGTTAGTTTTTTGTTTTATGAATTTTGGTTGATTAATATTAGGTACGTAGGTAAGTTATTTTTATTGGCCCTCTAATAATGGTAAAACGATTTGTAAAAACATGACTCAAGGCTTTACGTAATTAACAGTGACGTTCATGTAAAGACAAAACTGAAAATGTACAATTTTTATGGTTCTGCAAAAAGTTTCAAGCGTAATAGGTTTTCTCTTTAAAACAGCCCCGGTTCAAAATTTTATTTACTTTTTTTCAAGGCAAAAATCTATTCAGGCAAGGGTTAAAATCTGACACTCCCGTATATGATGAGCTTTCTAAGCTAACTAGGATCAAAACAAATTTTACTCTCTTCAGAAAGTGATTTTTAAATTTTGTGTCTAATGGCATTATTTTTAGAGATATCAAAAATCTGAAAAGCCTTCTTAATTCGTATTTTCTCCACTGGTGTAAATAATTTTTGCATAAAGGTTTTCGTTTGTCTTTAATCCATGCCAATTTTCCACTCCACTGTATAACTGTATTACCTTCTTAGGGCAAACGTTCAAATTTTGAACGCTTTGGAAAATTTTATCTTTAAATTAAAATATAATTATTAATAATAAATTTTTTATTATACTTGCATTATAATCTGCCAATTTCACACTAAAAAGCGTTCATAAAATCGTCTTTATTGCACAAGTGCTCTATAAAGTCGTCTAGGTAACAACAATAATATTAACTGTTGTGTGACTGTTGTTCTCCTATGTAAACACAAAACATCTCTGTGGCAACAAATATTATCCAAAATCGGCACGCTTAATTTTCAAATTTTAAATACAGATTTTTTCTCTTTTATAGAGGTTTTAGTTGCAATTATAATAAAAAATAGCGTATAATACTTGTGTATAAGTAGACTTTATCGCATACGCGCCATTACAAGCACTCGCAAGCTCGCGCTTGTAATTTTCGTCGCTAATGCGATAAAGTCTTTCTTATACACATGTATTATAATATACTATTAAAATAGTTTTCACTTTTAACATTAAATTTGTATGTTCGGTTTATTGTGATAAGATATTTTTGCGCGTTTCGACGAGTTTGCAGGTGTGTGATTAATTCTTGATTATCTATTCATTTGCAACTTTCACGTGGTTAAGTACAGTTAACTAACAGAGTGTTTCGTTGTATTTTGTGCCCTTTTGGTTCTTCTTTGATCAACACATTTGGGCTGTACCGATTTTATGGTTCAAATAAGGTTAGTTTTTTGTTTTGTTAATTCTGGTTGCTTAATATTATTTTACTATGTAAGTGATTGAAAATCGGACAGTGTGGGTCATTTTTTATTGCCCCTAGACCTAAATTGTAAAGATAGAATAATGATGGTAAAACAATTTGTAAAAATATATCTCAAGGGGTTATGTAATTAACAGCGACTTTTGCGTAAAGACAAAACTTACAAAATATATAAAATAAATGGCTTTTCTGCTTCTCGAGATTTTTGAAAAAAATATTTTTTGATAAATCCAATTGATTTGTAAATGTAAATGAGACTGTAGCAAAATGATTGACTTTTTATTAGAGGAATATTTCGTTAGTTCTACGTTCACAAAAGTAAATTTGTGAGTTGTTTTTCTTCGCTAACAGTTTTCTTCTTCTTAAAAGTGCGTATTGAAACTTTTTGCAAAAATTTCCTTATTCATTGTTATCGAAAATGGAAGAAATATATTTTTTCTTATACTTGCATTATAATCTGCCAATTTCACACTAAAAAGCGTTCATAAAATCGTCTTTATAGCACAAGTGCTCTATAAAGTCGTCTAGGTAACAACAATAATATTAACTGTTGTGTGACTGTTGTTCTCCAATGTAAACACAAAGCATCTCTGTGGCAACAAATATATCCAAAATCGGCACGCTTAATTTTCAAATTTTAAATACAGATTTTTTCTCTTTTATAGTGGTTTTAGTTGCAATTATAATAAAAAATAGCGTATAATACTCGTGTATAAGTAGACTTTATCGCATACGCGCCGTTACAAGCACTCGCAAGCGCGTGCTTGTAATTTTCGTCGCTAATGCGATAAATTCATTCTTATACACATGTATTATAATATACTATTTTGTTATTCGAAATCCCTATTTGTAGCACAAATGTCAGAAATCAGAATAAAATAATCTTTCAGAAAATACCAAAAAATGCCCAACTCGTTATTTAAAAAATTTATCCCGATGCCAGTACTCCAAAGATTTAAGGCGGGTACGTTTAGCAATAACTAACAGCAATAACTAAATGAAAATTAAAAAATTTGTATCTCCCTTAATTATAATACTATCCTTTTGATATTTGGAATATACAATAAACATATAATATCAATCTATTAAAGCAAACCCTAAAAATTACATCTTCTCACCCTAAGCACCCCAAGGGTGGAAAAAATCAATTACAATTATTTAAATATTTATAGCTTTCTTTAAAAATAATCTATCTTTAAATTAAACCAAATATGGGCATTTCACATGACCTTGACAATTAAGAAAAACGCACAAAATGGTTTAATCACATCTTGGGGGTTGCTAAATAATTATTATATCCATATTTAATAAAAATTAAAAAAATATATTCAAAAAAATGTGTAGTTCATTTTTGAAAAGGGGATGCTTTCTTAGTTATTACAACGAATGTTTCATTTTATTCTTCTACAATGGTCACAGTAACGTTCTGAGACTTTCTAGGGGTGTTTTGTAGGGTAGGTCAAAGACAATGACAGTCCGTTTCCATTTCGTGTGCGTTTTTTTTTTCTTAAGAGGGCGATATTTTTCAAATGGGCGGGGAAGGTGATATTTAGACATTCCGCTCTTAAGCTTTAGCGACTTTAATATCCGGTTGAGATCACTAATATTTACAATTCCTGCTAGGGTAAAGTTCAAGGAAGGCACTAAAGTATTTGTATATAAAAAATAAGAGCCTAATTAGTGAGAAAAATGCAGTTGAACTTGGTGAAATTTAAAAAAAGACAGGATGTTGTTTCTACCCAACATCCGTTGTTTGATTGAAACTAATTTATTGTTAACAAATTGAAGCTATTAGTTATAAATTTACAAACATAATGTTTTTTTTCAATTTTTGGGCAACGAAATTTATTTACAGCTCCATTTCTCTAATTAAATACCTACTTACATTAGGGCCCAAAATTTATTTCTTTTAAAAATGAAATTATGTAAGATGTTGGAAAACAAATTACTCATACATCATTTGATTAAATTTTCAAAGCCTACGCTAAATTTTTACTTTGTTTAAAAATTGTGTTATCAAATTGATAAAGTATACTTTATTTTACTTAAAATGTTTTAATTTTGAACTTGTTACATTTTCAAAAAGAAAATTAAAATAAACTAAGGGCTCCCGTTTTACATTCCGGTAAAAAACTAATTGGGTTTATTTAGTTTTGAACTTGTTAATTTATTTACTGATGGAGTTTTAGAAATATTAACCAAAACACTGCCTATTCCAAAACCCTTAAACATGTCCAGCTCTCGTAAGAATTCTACTCACAGCACACACACACACTTGCTTCTTTTTTTAGTAGTTTTATCTGAGGTCGAAAACGGATACAAATCAAACTCATTTAATATTTTCTAAAGACACTTTTTACTCATAAACATCAGATTTATTGCTTTATTTATTGATAAAAAGAATGAGCCTCGTTGGCTCGTGGAGTCGCATGCGAACCCACTTTGGAATTGAATCTAATGTTCAAAAACACCTTTTCCTCCGTTTAGTTCAATTAAATTATCACCAGCTGAATAATTATTTATTTATCTCAGAAAAACTAAAGTCGTTACCGAAATAAATTGAAGACAAATCTACCCAGGCCATTTAAAAGAGGAAAATGAACAACATCCAAGGTGCAGTCAGAAATGGGACACCTAGAAGATGCAGACGTCTCCAAATAATTTAAATTAGGTAAATATTAGCATCATTTGATTAGTATGTACTCGTAATAGTTCTATTTTTTTTTATTGTCATGCTTACCACATGCTTAGATAAATTTTTCTAACACCGGGTTCTCTTTTTATGTATTCTTATGTATTTTACAAAGAAGCTAAAGTCGGCACACAAACTTAAATCTATAGAACTACCCTTAGAGGGATTTAAAGATAGAAGAACTACCAACATCGAAGGTGCAGTTTGTAATGGGGCGAATCAAAGACACAACCGCCTTCACGTGGTTTAAATAAATTAGGTGAGCACAAGAGTCATTATTTTGTAAGGCCCCTCTTTTAATTTGTTTTAAATTTCCATTAAGTTCTTAGCTATACTTTATTAGCACTAGGTCCTTAATTAATTTTTGTATTTTACAGAAAAGCTGAAGTCATCCCAAAAATTTTAAAATGGAGCTACCTAGAGGGAGCTAAAAAGAGAAAAACTATACCAATATCGAAGGTTCAGTGTGTAAGGGGTCGAATCAATGATCCAGCCACCACCATGTGATTTAAATGAACTAGGTGAGCACCAGAGTCATTATTTTGTTATTGTCCCCTTTTAATTTCTTTTAAATGTTCATTAAATGCTGTGCTAAATTTGGTATGCACCAGGCCCTTAATTATTTTTTGTATTTTACAGAGAAACTGAACTCATCACACAAATTTTAATATGGAGCTACCTAGAGGGAGCTAAAAAGAGAAAAACTACCAATATCGAAGGTTCAGTGTGTAAGGGGTCGAATCAATAATCCAGCCACCACCATGTGATTTAAATGAACTAGGTGAACACCAGAGTCATTATTTTGTTATTGTCTCCTTTTAATTTGTTTTAAATGTTCATTAAATGCTGTGCTAAATTTGGTATGCACCAGGTCCTTAATTATTTTTTGTATTTTACAGAGAAACTGAACTCATCACACAAATTTTAAAATGGAGCTACCTAGAGGGAGCTAAAAAGAGAAAAACTACCAATATCGAAGGTTCAGTGTGTAAGGGGTCGAATCAATGATCCAGCCACCACCATGTGATTTAAATGAACTAGGTGAGCACCAGAGTCATTATTTTGTTATTGTCCCCTTTTAATTTCTTTTAAATGTTCATTAAATGCTGTGCTAAATTTGGTATGCACCAGGTCCTTAATTATTTTTTGTATTTTACAGAGAAACTGAACTCATCACACAAATTTTAATATGGAGCTACCTAGAGGGAGCTAAAAAGAGAAAAACTACCAATATCGAAGGTTCAGTGTGTAAGAGGTCGAATCAATGATCCAGCCACCACCATGTGATTTAAATGAACTAGGTGAGCACCAGAGTCATTATTTTGTTATTGTCCCCTTTTAATTTCTTTTAAATGTTCATTAAATGCTGTGCTAAATTTGGTATGCACCAGGTCCTTAATTATTTTTTGTATTTTACAGAGAAACTGAACTCATCACACAAATTTTAATATGGAGCTACCTAGAGGGAGCTAAAAAGAGAAAAACTATACCAATATCGAAGGTTCAGTGTGTAAGGGGTCGAATCAATGATCCAGCCACCACCATGTGATTTAAATGAACTAGGTGAGCACCAGAGTCATTATTTTGTTATTGTCCCCTTTTAATTTCTTTTAAATGTTCATTAAATGCTGTGCTAAATTTGGTATGCACCAGGCCCTTAATTATTTTTTGTATTTTACAGAGAAACTGAACTCATCACACAAATTTTAATATGGAGCTACCTAGAGGGAGCTAAAAAGAGAAAAACTACCAATATCGAAGGTTCAGTGTGTAAGGGGTCGAATCAATAATCCAGCCACCACCATGTGATTTAAATGAACTAGGTGAGCACCAGAGTCATTATTTTGTTATTGTCCCCTTTTAATTTCTTTTAAATGTTCATTAAATGCTGTGCTAAATTTGGTATGCACCAGGTCCTTAATTATTTTTTGTATTTTACAGAGAAACTGAACTCATCACACAAATTTTAATATGGAGCTACCTAGAGGGAGCTAAAAAGAGAAAAACTACCAATATCGAAGGTTCAGTGTGTAAGGGGTCGAATCAATAATCCAGCCACCACCAGGTGATTTAAATGAACTAGGTGAACACCAGAGTCATTATTTTGTTATTGTCCCCTTTTAAATTGTTTTAAATGTTCATTAAATGCTGTGCTAAATTTGGTATGCACCAGGTCCTTAATTATTTTTTGTATTTTACAGAGAAACTGAACTCATCACACAAATTTTAAAATGGAGCTACCTAGAGGGAGCTAAAAAGAGAAAAACTATACCAATATCGAAGGTTCAGTGTGTAAGGGGTCGAATCAATGATCCAGCCACCACCATGTGATTTAAATGAACTAGGTGAGCACCAGAGTCATTATTTTGTTATTGTCCCCTTTTAATTTGTTTTAAATGTTCATTAAATGCTGTGCTAAATTTGGTATGCACCAGGTCCTTAATTATTTTTTGTATTTTACAGAGAAACTGAACTCATCACACAAATTTTAATATGGAGCTACCTAGAGGGAGCTAAAAAGAGAAAAACTACCAATATCGTAGGTTCAGTGTGTGAGGGGTCGAATCAATGATCCAGCCACCACCATGTGATTTAAATGAACTAGGTGAACACCAGAGTCATTATTTTGTTATTGTCCCCTTTTAATTTGTTTTAAATGTTCATTAAATGCTGTGCTAAATTTGGTATGCACCAGATCCTTAATTATTTTTTGTATTTTACAGAGAAACTGAATTCATCACACAAATTTTAATATGGAGCTACCTAGAGGGAGCTAAAAAGAGAAAACCTACCAATATCGAAGGTTCAGTGTGTAAGGGGTCGAATCAATGATCCAGCCACCACCATGTGATTTAAATGAACTAGGTGAGCACCAGAGTCATTATTTTGTTATTGTCCCCTTTTAATTTCTTTTAAATGTTCATTAAATGCTGTGCTAAATTTGGTATGCACCAGGTCCTTAATTATTTTTTGTATTTTACAGAGAAACTGAACTCATCACACAAATTTTAATATGGAGCTACCTAGAGGGAGCTAAAAAGAGAAAAACTACCAATATCGAAGGTTCAGTGTGTAAGAGGTCGAATCAATGATCCAGCCACCACCATGTGATTTAAATGAACTAGGTGAGCACCAGAGTCATTATTTTGTTATTGTCCCCTTTTAATTTGTTTTAAATGTTCATTAAATGCTGTGCTAAATTTGGTATGCACCAGGTCCTTAATTATTTTTTGTATTTTACAGAGAAACTGAACTCATCACACAAATTTTAAAATGGAGCTACCTAGAGGGAGCTAAAAAGAGAAAAACTACCAATATCGAAGGTTCAGTGTGTAAGGGGTCGAATCAATAATCCAGCCACCACCATGTGATTTAAATGAACTAGGTGAACACCAGAGTCATTATTTTGTTATTGTCCCCTTTTAATTTGTTTTAAATGTTCATTAAATGCTGTGCTAAATTTGGTATGCACCAGGTCCTTAATTATTTTTTGTATTTTACAGAGAAACTGAACTCATCACACAAATTTTAAAATGGAGCTACCTAGAGGGAGCTAAAAAGAGAAAAACTACCAATATCGAAGGTTCAGTTTTAGGGGGTCGAATCAATGATCCAGCCACCACCATGTGATTTAAATGAACTAGGTGAGCACCAGAGTCATTATTTTGTTATTGTCCCCTTTTAATTTGTTTTAAATTTTCAAAAAAAGTATATCGCGTGTTAGGTTAACAAGTACGTAAATTATTACATCTCAACACCGTTGTTTTGCATTTTTTGAGTTTTACGCCACATTATAAGCCCAGTCCTGGCCACGAGTGCACGACTTGGGCCCTTATAATTTAGCATTGTCTTACAGGATCTTATACCTTAGTTTTAAAATTTCAAAAAAAGTATATCGCGTGTTTGGTTTACCAGTACGTAAATTATTAAATCTCAACACCGTTATTTTGCATTTTTTGAGTTTTAGGCCACATTTAAAGCCCAGTCCTCGCCATGAGTGCACCACTTGGGCCCTTATAATTTAGGGTTGTCTACAGGATCGTATAACTTTCTTTTAAAATTTAAAAAAAAGTATATCTTTTTAAGTATATTTTTATTTAGTGATTATAAAAATCGTCCTCTGCGTTGATCTGTCGTAGTTTGACGTTACTATCAAGTCATACCAATCGCTCAAAATCGTGCGATGACATATGCTGTGAAAATAACGTAGATGGCTCCACTTCAGGGAACATAGGAATTTATTTTACCGATAGTCAATCAGACATTTTGTTGTGACTGGTGCAAATTTCATATTGACATTTGCGACACCAATCACAGCACAGTTAATTACATGTCGTACTCTATGAGAGGAGGGGGTACAGTCTCTGTTTTCTTAATGTAGCTTTAATTTTGTCGTTGTCAAATAGACAGTGACAGTATGTTGACATTACTCCAGTGTAAAACATGTTATTACTGTTTCCATTGTTCCCTGATGCACTAGCGCCTCTAGTTGCAATTTATTGGATTGGTATGACTTTATAGTAGCGCCAAACTAAGACAGATCAACGCAGACGACGATAAAAATGTACAATATTCTTTTGTTTTCTAACTGTTTTGGTCTTAAAATAATCAAAACTCAATCGGAAAATCTTGTGACAGATTTAAACAGATATTTTATACTGTACCTACTAGGTACATAGACATTTTAGTTCAAAAAATAAAAAAATTTTTTTTTGCATTTTTGGAATCAGCGTAACTCAAGACGTCGAGAAATGCAAAAATAAATTTTTTTATAAAAGTTTTCATATTTTGTTAATTACTTCACAACCGCTTTAGCTATTATAATTTTTTTAAATTTGACGTGCAATAAAATATTCTCAAGTGGCTATAATTTCCACATAATTACAAATTTGTCAACTTACCAAAGGTATAGAGACCCACAAAACCATTACAACTATAATTTTAATAACACTTTTGTTATCCAATTTGACATTATACAACAACAACTCCATAATGTGGTTAATGCCCGTAATCATTCCAACAGCCATACAAAGTATAATAAATAATATTTGCCAACCGAAAAGTTGATTAAATAAAGCGACGGCTTTGCTCAGATTAATGTACAATTTTCTTAAAGAATGAACTCGTAAATGGCAATTTTTGGTTTCCATCCCAACACATATAGTAGTAATTTGGATTATACTACTTCCTAAAGGATTAATTTTATCAATTGAAGATAATCCAATTCTTTCTAAACTTATCCAAATGTATTTGAATTTCCACTTAATTAAAATTATGTAATTAATCATCAATAATGCTGCCGTTACGAGAAAATAAATTAAAATTGTGGTTAACACTTCTTGTAGTACTAGTAAATAATTATTTAAATATACAATAATTGCATATGATAATACTAAAAAAGGGTATAAATTCAAAATAATTAATTGTAACCAAACATATTTCTTAAATTTGTGATTAGAATTAGAAATTGTTTCGAGGTAATTTATAAAATTTATAAATACTGCTGATTTAAAAATTGTGACGTAAATAATTGAAATATTAATTGAAATTATACCAAAAATAGAAATTAATGCATTGATCACGGTTTGATGTAGTTTTGAATTATGGTTGTAAAATAAAATAGTTTTTAATCTAAAATGAAATAAAAACAAAATATTAAAAACTGAAATAATCACTACTCCATATATTTTTTGATTAAAGGAATTTTTTGACAGGTTTGGTATTAGGCCCAAATAGGCGTTGAGTTCATACAGTGGTTTTACACTATCGTTAATAAGTTCCATTACGAAACTAGCAGTTTTGCTTGATTCAAAGGTAAACTATCAACTACTAGTAGTAAAAGTAAATAATCACAAGTTAGCAAAATTATACTTTTATTTACCTATTGAAATTGTAACCAAAAAAATGCTTTTAAGGGAACAAACTAATATAACATACAGTTGAATTTTTAAAAGACTACCGACACGTGACCAACCCAGTGCATTTGAATTAAGATGCAAATTACTCGCCAAATCAGGTCTAGATTCATATTTCCTAAATAGAAATTAAAAGCTGGCAATCTAGATGTCTCTACATTGAATATTTGATAATTTTCTTTGAATAAAAAATGTCGTAAAAATACTGTGTTTAGTTGTATAAAAACATTACCTCATTTCATTTTTATGTTAAAACGACTGTTAAAAAATCAGAAAATTGCATTTTTCTATTTCTTTTGTGTAAAAGATATCATGACATTTGGTAGTACTGCCCCGGCATCTATGTGTCGTATTAAAAATTAACCTACGAATGTCAATCTTGACACTTCACAAGCGGAAATACGAACTTACATAAATTATATGAGCGAATTCCCTTTATATTCTGTCTTTTTCTATCGCACTCTCATGCTACACATTTTTTATAACGTATGTGTTATACTTTTACTTGTGTTTGAAACACAACTTTTGTATTTTCTGTTTCTTTCTATGCTTACCCTTACTAATATAAAAATGTTAAACGTATGTTATTTATTGAGTAGTCGAAAAGTCACGTGTCGGTAGTCTTTTAAAAATTCAACTGTAGTGTAATATTAAAGTAAGAAATTACTGTACTAAAAGGTTTTTTCTACTCCTATACTGTAATTGATTCAATATACATTAATTTGATACCTGTACTTTAATGATATTCATTACGATACAAATTTTTTATTAAGATACAAGTTTACAACCAATAGAAATGCAGCATTCCACCAATATCAGACCTAAAAAATTAATTATATTTTGACAGTTAGAATTATATACTTTTTGCAAATAAATTCTGTGATAATGTCTGATTGGTCGTAGTGTATGCAAAATAGTGTATGTAACTCACATTTGATGGCTATTAAGACACTCGTATTCATTACGACACTCGCCAAGGCTCGTGTCGTAATTCTCATACTTGTGTCTTAAAAGCCATCATTAAATGCTCGTTGCATAAAGTACTATTTCAGCACTGGTAACTTTTAGATAATACCTATCTAATTTGTGTACGAAGGCATAGTATAGACATTTAACTTTTTCTACAACAGAGAGTTCCAAAAAGGATGAGACTCGACTTGATCATAAACCCTCGATCATGTTGTAGACCTCAATTGCAAAACGTTTATAAAAACAACATAAGTGTATTACTATGACAATGTACTTTTATAACTTCTACCTGTACAGATGGAAATATTCAAATATTTCAGGTTATTTACCGATTTCATAGCTACTAACTTATGTATATTCTTCTGAATAATATTTTTTTTGTTTTAAATTTAAATAAATATTTAATTTCAATGTAATAAAATATTAGAGTTTTCGAGATTTCTTATCAAAACCAACTTATTTGCATCATTTGAAATTGATATTATTGAACGAATAGCTTTTACAACGAATACAAAATACAATATAGCTCATTATTTGCGCTTTGTCGTTGTTTTTCATAAAAACCAATCACGAATAACACGAACTAGGTCACTTTCTCTAAACGAACTAGTTCGTTTTCAACTATAGTTATTATTCGCTTTGTTAATTAAATTACGTCAAATTATTTAAAGGTTTTACCTGTTAGTTTAGGGTATTGTAATCCGTACACCCTCTGCCCCTCATAACGATGCTCAAAAACACAGCGGGGTGGTATTAGCACTCACAGAGCACACACAGAAAGAATCAAACAAACGTTGAATGTCTAGAACCGGTTATTTCTCTTGTAATTTTAAAATAAATCTTTTGAAATAAATTTTCAATACCTATTCTAAATCAACTAAAGTAGTAGGTAATCAGGTGGGTATAGGGGTGGAAAAAAATGTAAAAATTCTGTACTTTTTGTTTTAGCACTTTGTTCCATTAGTTTATTTACTTTCATCTTTTAGATCTAGTTTTTAGATAAATTTCTGTCTCGTGCAGGTAATTTTATCTTTGTATAATTGGCCATGTTGGTGAAATTTAAATTTTTACTAACTTCAACTTGTAGTTCACCGCCTGAAGAAGCATATATCGCGGTATTTTTGTAAAATTTGTGTCTAGAGGTAACAAGAACTATAATAACTACATACTAGGTCCTTTGAACTTGAACTTATTTTAGAATTTTTAAGGAAATTACAATCTATAGTTTCTTCTCTAATCAACGCCGGCGCCGGTCCGGCTATATGATATATGGATGTACCAACCTACTGTAAAAGACAGAGCGATACGTCATACGTAACATTTAACATTGATGAACTATAGATCATTGATGAACTATAGTTCATTTTGAACTATTCAATTGAACTATTCAACAAAATGAACTAGAATTCCCACCTCTACTAAATAAGCAACCCTCTACTTCTTGACATTTTTTAAATGTCTAAAAAGTGTGAAAGACTCGAAGAAAAGAGAAAATAAATGTGCAACACAATTTATTACATGCAGTGGAAAAAAATTCTATAAATTTATTCACTTACCATAAGTACGGAGCTCCACAAAAACATTAAACATATGTATTTGATAACATCGTTAATATCATCTTCATCAACATCGTTATAAAATACTAGCATAATAGAATTAATGTTTGCAAGCAGTGATACAGTGATACCTAGTATCAGAAATAATATTTTTGCACCAAAAAGTTCATTAAATAATGTAACAGCTGTACTCAAATCAATATAGAATTTTCTTAGAGAAACCACTATTAAATTGCAATTTTCGATTTCAACCACAAAATAATCTGCATTATTAATTCGAGGGTAGATTCTTTCATTTATAGATGTATCGATACTTTTTAAATTTGTCCAAATGTATCTGAATTTCCACTTGAGTAAAATTACGTAATTAATTATTAATATTGTTAGTACCATTTGAAAATAAGCAGTTATTAACATAACGCCATTTACAACTAGTAATTCAAAAGTCCAAAGCAGCATAACATTAAGTTCAAGTAGTAATACTAATAAAAAATAACAGAAATGAAAAATAATCAATTGAAACCAAACAAATTTTTTTAATTTAGAATTGTTACTTGAAATTCTTCCAAGATGATTTAAAAACGTTATAAACTTTTTATAATTAAAAATTGTGATGTAAATAATGGAAATATTTATTTCAATTAAGCTGATAATTAAATTTATAGAATCGAGCACTGTTTCGCTTAGATTTCCTTCATTGGTATAATATAAAATACTTTTCAATGCGAAAGACACTACACTTAAAATATTAAAAATCGAAATGAAAATCGTGGCAAAACTCTTATTAAATTTGGATTTAATTGATATGTTTGGTATTAATGCTAAATACGCGTTAAGTTTATATAATGGTTTTATGCTATTTTGATCGCTATTAAATTCCATTACGAAACACGCACTTGTTTGAGCTGTGGTTAAAATACTATATTTAAATAAATGGAAAAGATAGTTTTCTTTGTTCAAATATTAATCCAAGAAAATGTTGTTAATGGAACAATAATAATTGGGTATTAAAAAAATACTTTTGCTTAAAAATCGGATATTATAAAATAATTACAAACTAAGTTAAATGTTTTTTAAAATTAATAGGAAAACAAACCTCATATTACAAAGTGGTTTTTACACTTTCATACAAGTCAATAGGACATCATACCGGGTGATCGTAAATAAAGTGGCTGAAAAATAAGTCACGAGAGATAATAAACCCTGTGATCGTACTATGTATAATAATTTATATCGAGCCTTAAGATCGTCATTTTTATTAACTAAAAATTAACATTTACAACCATGAACATGGTTTTAGAGATTTCAGAACTCCCAATAGTACCGAGGCTACGAGTAAAAAACTATAAAACGCTCCACTTTTAGTTAATGGAATGAAACTCAGTAGGTACATAATTTACTGAAACCATTTATCGACGAAAAAATTCGATGGAGGCGGCTGTACAGTGTACATCCCCTTTAATGCGAATTGTATATGGCGAATACCTCGAATGGTTTTAAGCCATCTTGATCGATGATCGTTATTAAATTCCATTACGAAACAAGCACTTGTTTGGTCTGTAGAAACACTATTAAATAAATAAATAATAAAATAAAAAATAAAAAAAATTTAATTCATGGAACTGTGTGTTGGAAACTTCTGAATTTTATTAACTGCCCTTATTTAGAAACAATTAAATTTGATCATCCGATATTTTTTTTGCGATTCTCGTTGGCCAATTCTTCCGTCGTTTCTTATACTACTGTTTATTGCTACTTATAACTTGTTACTTTACCACTAAAAGCCTTTAAACTTGTTCAGCATTAGTTTAAATTCTTAACTTTGATACTACATACTCAACTGGATAAGAAAGGTATTCTGAGGAATCTTTTTTATTTAATGTACGTTGGTGCGTTAATATTGCGGGCTAGTGTATATAAAATATAATATTAATTATTAAATTGTCTTAACCCGGCATCCGACAGGTTGATATTTGTTACGAGTTCCGACACGTGGGGTGTGACAAACCCAAAACTTTGACAATACAGTCAATTTTTTTGGAAAGTCTAAGTAGTAATTTATATCGTCAGGTACATTATATTAATCAGCAAAACAAAAATTTTTGCCAAAAAGACTTTACTTTGGCTTCATAACACAAATTGCAAATTACAATGTATTTTTTTCGCTAAGAAACAAAGCAGTTAACTATTTATTTTATATAAAATGTTTGTAATATAGAAATAGTTTAAAAAAATACAAAATTAAAAAGGCAATTCTATATTTTTCAATAAAAAAACCCGCATGTAATTTAATTCAATAGCAAAAAAGTTATTAGTTGTTAAAGTTCATACAATTTTGCCATGTGTGTGAGAGAGACAGATATATAAAAAAGCGTCAAAAACTTTACACACGCACTTAATTTTTCAGTTTTGAACCCAAGGACAATATGAAATCCTCTCGTGTTGATTAGACCTTCTCTTTTTGGGGAGTGGTTTGGGATTTTCACCCAAAATACAAAGAAAAAAAAACTCACGACTTCCGACACGTGGTGTGTGACAAACCCAACTCGGTTTTGAAACAGTACTACTGCCACAATCTCAGTTTTTTTACTGCGGTATTTGCTTTAATAATTATTTAGAATAATAAGTTTTTGAAAGCTATTGAGGCCCTGTAGTTGATTGGAGCGATATTTGAATGTTTGCTATTCAGTTTTAGAGCGCTGGGGTTTGTCACACCCCACGTGTCGAATGCCGGGTTAAAGAATAGTACAATCAACGGGGCACTACTAAATAACCACTAGACAACATCACTAACACTTCGACTGTATTTTTGATTACCAAAACAGCCAATATCAATAAAATATGCCACTGCGCCATCTCACCTACAGCACCATCTCTCCCGGTTTTACCCTATAGCGCTTACTATCTTTTCTCTCTCTTTTTGTATAAAAGTTACATTTTTTAATTTTACACTTTACTTATTAATTTGTATTAGTACAATTACATAAGAGGTAACAGCTCCCAATAGCCCTAATAACATAGCACAATCAACGGTGAAGAAGCCCGCGGCCGAAAAGTACGGACACTGGTGGGTCGCCTGCTGTGCCAACAAGATGAGTTCTTCTCTCAAGATCCGATCCTGATCGTTATTGCTCCCAGCAGGAACGTCAAGCAATAAGCTGTAGCAAACTGTTGCAGTTTTTTTAGCTTCCTTTGTAGTCATATCGCACGTAACTGCCATAACCATCGCCATACCCTGTAACAAACGAAAAACCCAATAATTAAGGGTAAAAAAAAAGTTTGTGTGGAGTTTCGAAGAAATCATATTTGTCCCGAACTCACCAATAAAGTTATAAACCAAATACCGGTTATAGCCGTGATGTGGTACTTCATTGACCCTCCCTTATCATAATGGTTTTGATTATCAACAAAATAATATTATACCATTGACAGTTTGTAAAAATCCAATCATAATAAAATAATGATTATAAAGAATTAATATTTTTGTCGGCCAAATAATCTATTGAAATTTTCTACCTTTTCGCATAGTTTAGTAAGGTGGGTAATTCAACGTCCTATAGGCCAGTTTGACCCTTAGGTCTTCGGATTTTGACGAAATTTTGTGTGTCGGTTGGAAATATCTTCAAACTTAAGTGTACAAAGTGGTTTTGCGAGAAAATTATTTTTGACCTATCTACGGTTCAATTAATTTTTGAACAATTTTAAAAACATGAATACTTTAATAATTTATAACTCGTGATCTAAAAGAGATATATTTCTCCAAAATACGCCTATTTATAGCTAAAGGAACGTACTATTTATTTTATGCATCGCTTTTTTAATTTAACGCCTTTTTGGTCAAACTGTTCCAGTGTCAAATGTTCAAGTAGAAGTTTCCAAAATACGCCCTCTGCGATTTTTCCAATTTTTTTTATATGTTGAGCCCTTATGACTTAAAAAAATTTAAAACCGTGGAAACTCGTCAACTCTTGATGCTACACAGCTTCAAGCCTCAGTGAGGGTTTTAGATTGAGGTGTGAGGCATTCTGGTCACAAAAGATACAATAGGTCATATATTGAACGTTACCTTTTGTCAGTTGTTACAAGAATAGTTTTCTAGAAAGAACTAGCTTTCACTAGTACTATTTACCTTTCAGTAATAAATAGGGTAAAAGAAGGTATATTATTTTTATGAATTTTTAAAATTTAAAAAGAGTTTAAGGCTCATTAAAAAATGTTACATTAAATAAAAATTGAAAATACTAAATTATTTGTGATTAAAAAAATCACAGGGTTTAATTAATAGTATATTATTCAACGAACGGGTAATGAAGCACTTTACTCACAAGAACGAATTTGCGACACGAGCCCTATCCTTGGAGTGAGTAGAGGTAGTACGGTATCTCGTGAACGATGCCCTTGAAAAAAGCTACGCGAAGACGGGGTTATTTAGAAGGAAGAGGGCTATTGTAGTGAAATTTTAAAAGATAAACACATTGACTAATTTATATACATGACGAGAGATTTTAAATTTTTAAACATTCTTTAGTAACAAGCAAGTTATTCACATTTTCGACTACTGCGATGGTGTGACTCATCGTTCACGACATTCCGCACGGCCTCTACTGAGCATTACCCGTAAATATTATAAACTAAATTAACCTCTGGTATTTTTGAGTTAAGTGTCTCTAACACAACAGTTTTAATAATTCCAAATAGTCTAGAAGGCAGCAAAGTGAAAACCTACAAAATGTTGTCATGACAATTTCAAGCGAATGCGTGCTCTGAAACCTCTCTCAGGCACACATATCCAACTTCAATGAGGTACGCACCTCGTTGTGTTTGTACAGCGTGCCCAATTTAATTGGATTAATCACTTTTAGCTATTTAATTTTTTTTTAATTTGACATGCAATAAAAAACGTTCTCAAGTGACTAAGAAATTATTTCCTCATAATTATACGTAGATTTGTCAACTTACCAAAGGAATTGAATTCCGCAGAACCACTCTAACTATAATTTTAATAACACTTTTGTTATCTAAATCGACATTATACAACAATAACTCCACAATGAAGTTAAAATTCTCAAGCATTACAACAGCCAAAAATAGTAAAAGAAATAACATTTGCCAACCGAAAAGTTGATTAAATAGCGCAACGGCTTCGCTAAGACTAATGTACAATTTTCTTAAAGAATGTACTCTTAAATGGTAATTTTCAGTTTGAATCCCAACACATCTCGTAGTAATTTGGATTATAGTACTTCCTAAAAGATTAATTTTACCAATTGAAGGTAATCCAATACGTTCTAAACTTATCCAAATGCATTTGAATTTCCACTTGATTAAAATTATGTAATTAATCATCAATAATGATGCTGTGAGGAGGAAATAGAGTAAAATTGTCGTTAACACTTTGTCTAGTAGTAGTAAACAATTGTTAAAATTTACAAGAATTGTATATGAAAATACTATACAAAGGTATAAATGCAAAATAATTAATTGTAACCAACCATATATCTTAAATTTCCGGTTACAATTTGAAATTATTTTGAGATAATTTATAAAATTTATAAATACTTCTGATTTTAAAATTGTGACGTAAATAATTGAAACATTTATTGAAATTATGCCAAAAATAGAATGTAATGCATTGGTCACCGTTTGATGTAATCGTAGATTATGGTTGTAATATAAAATTGTTTGTAATCTCCAATGAAATAAAATCAAAATATTAATAATTAAAATAATAATTACGGCATATATGTTTTGATTAAAGGAATTTTTTGATAGGCTTGGTATTAGGCCTAAAAACGCGTTGAGTTTATACAGTGGTTTTACACTAAGTTCCATTACGAAACTAGCATGTTCGCTTGATCCAAAGGTAAACTATCTACTACTAGTATTAAAAATAAATAACTACAAGTTAGCAAAATTGTACTTTTATTTACCAATTGAAATTGTAACCAAAAAAATGCTTTTAAGGAAACAAATTAATATAGGATATTATTGTAACATTAAAGTATGAAATGACTGGACTAAAAGGTTTTTCAGCGCGGGTAACTTTTAGGTAATAAATATCTAATTTGTGCACGAAGGCGTAGCATAGACATTTATTTTTTATTGCTACAGGGAGTTCCAAAAAGAATGGGACTCAGCTTGAATATAGACCCCAGATCATGTCGAGGACATCAATTGAAGCATTTATTTGAAAAATACCACATGTCCGAAAAGAGAAACTTTGGGAAAATCAAAAAAACTATTTAATATTATTTTATTATTTTATTATTATAATAATATTTATTAAAAGTAATAAATTGATAGCACACGCAATCACATTTTGTTGAATACTAAAATCAACTAAAATCTTAAAAGATTGCATCAGGCCTACTAGGAGCGAATTAACACGTAATAACTGATAAGCTCATACGGATCTCTGTTGTTTTTACAACAAACCGCTTGGACATTCGTTGTTTTTCCACAACCTACAATATTTGCACATCATTTATTTCTTGGACAACAGCTCTTTTTATAATTTCAAATACTTGGTACATATAAAGAATCCAATGTATTATACAAATATGCATAAAGTGGATTTTTGGTCAAAATGGACATCTGTTGTTTTTCAAATAAATGCTTCAATTGCAAAACCTTTATAAAAACATAAACGTAGGTGTACTTTACTAAGACAATGGAGTTTTATAACCTCTACCTTTAGAGATTGGAAATATAAAAATATTTCATGTTTTTTACCGGTTCCATAGCTACTGTCTTCTGAATAATATTATTTTGTTTTGAATTTAGATATTTAATTAGGTAGTTTTATTGTAATAAAATATTGTCTACAAAGTTGTCCTTATTACCCTTCTTTAGCTTACTACGGCTTGAATTTTAGAAAAAAAAACTTAGATTTAGACAAAAAACTTACCTTTTTGGTAATAAAAAACCTATCTGACCCGGAGGTCAAATTCACTAACCATCACCTTTACGCGGTCTACAACTTTTCCGTATAGGACGCACTGGAGACGGATCATCTTCATCATAGCAATAAAAATATCTCAAAGCTGAAATATGATACGTATCTAGCGATACTTTTGGATCGCTTACGTTTGCAATTTTGTAGTTTGTTGCAGACACTTGCTTTAGGATTAAAAATGGACCGTCGCAACGCGGAGCGTACTTTGAGGTATACCGATTCGGAGCTTTACTCAATACATGAGTATCTACTAACACTCTATCGGCGACTTTGAAACACGGATCGCCTTTCCGATGTTTATCAGCATAAACGTAATGAAAATCATGTTTTTAACAAGAAAAATGTCGAATTTTTGGTCAAAATTCTTCAGTTAGACAAAAACAAAACGTTCTAAAATGGTGAATTTTTGTTCAAGATTGATAAAAAATTTAATGTGTGAAAATTTCACATTTATCTGACACCAATTGCGTAAGCTGCAGCGAATTACCTGCGTGTGCCCCCTGTGTTTGTTGTAGCTATCTGCGAGCCATACAGTCGTCCGGAGCGAAAATGACCATAACTATGGTTAATTCTAACTACGGGTTCGCAGTTAATTCGCTACAGCTTATGCTGTATGCTGGTGTCAGATCAATTTGAAATTTTCACACATTAAAGTTGAGACTTATACATAGATTAAAAATTTTTTTATCAATTTCGAACAAAAATTGATCATTTTAAAACGTTTTGTTTTTGGCTAATTGAAGAATTTTTACCAAAAAATCGACTTTTTTCTAGTTAAAAACACGATTTTCATGAATTTTTCTTGTAAAATATGCATACAGTATTTTGTTTTTCGAATTGTATGGGTTCAAAGCTAACGTTAAAGTGAAAAAAAGAGTTTGTTTTCATTACGATTAAAAATACAAATTTTTGAAAATCCGCATAGCGCCAAAAACGAAATTTAGAAATATTTCTAAAACTAGAGCCAATCTGGCAAAAATAATTTTATTTTCGGATTCAGCGGCTCAAAAGACACCTAAAATAACTTATGCCGACCCTGCACAAAAAGTGTGTTGACCAATGTTATTTTTTATTTCTCAAAAACTTTTATCTTAATTAGATTTTCCTGCTTATAAATCCCCTAATGCACAACAACATTTGATTTAACTTTTTATATAATGTTTAATAATGCTCTCTTCTATAAAGTTAGTCCAACATCTTATTAGGAATGAGTAATGACCCATTTAAAAAGCACGTATAAAATAAAAAAAGCACATCTCAACACCATCTACAAACATAAATATTTTATGTTTCTTTTCTATGTTAATGATCAATTTCTATATAAAAAGTTTTTAGAAAATTATCAAACTAGGGGGCTGACAAGCCTCACGTATGCACTGGTGGGACTTCACGTATTTACTGTAGGGTTAAAATAAACAGTACTGCAATACAGATCTCTAATGGCGAGCGGTACGGATAAGTGTGCGCAAATTTGGCTACTCCTTTTTTAATAATTGAAATACGCTTACTACTGCGTTGGTGGGGATAAAATACCAATTTAGGTATCTGCGCATTCACACTACTCGCCAACATAAATCTGTCTTGCAGTATCATTATTTAATATGTATTTAATTTTTAGGTAATTTATATTGTTTTGATTATTAAATACAAACAGCAGATATTTTATTTAATTGTGATGTACAAATATAAAGAGCAAGTTATTAGTTTTGTGAAAGAACGAAATATAAATGAATTATTTTAGATCATTGTGCTTAATATCTTTCTTTTCTCGTTTTGTATAAAGTTTACAATTTTTAATCTTACACTTTACTTGTTAATTTGTATTAGTACAATTACATAAGAGGTAACAGTTCCCAATAGCCCTAATAACATAGTATAATCGACGTTGAAGAAACCAGCGGCCGAAAAATACGGACACTGGTGGGTAGCCTGCTGTGCCAACAAGATGAGCTCTTCTCTCAAGATCCGATCCTGCACGTTATTGCTCACTGCAGGAACGTCAAGCAACAAGTTGTAGCAAACTGTCGCAGTTTTTTGAGCTTCTTTTGTAGTCATATCGCACGTAACAGCCACAATTATCCCTATAACCTGTAACAAATGAAAAATCTAAAAATTAATGGTCGAAAAAAAGTTTGTGTTGAGTTTCGGAAAAATCAATTTTTCCCGAACTCACTAATAAAATTGTAAACCAAACACCAGTAATAGCCGTTAAGTGGTAATTCATAGACCCTCCTTTATCATAGTGGTTTTGATTATCAAAAAATAAAATTATACCATTGACAGGTTGTTGAAATCCGATTATTATATTATTCTAAAGAATTAATATTTGTCGACCAAATAATAGTTTAAATATGACCCTTTCAGTTTTGTCCAGTTTTCGCAGAAAAAAGTGAGGCAAAATTTTTCTTTCATACCTACATTAACGATTTTAATAACAGATAATCAGTGGTGTGTTGTAACTTCCAGGTTATTTCTAGCAGATAACAACTAACGTTATTTTCTCGAAATAACGATAGAAAAATAACCACCAAAATAACCTGTTTGTCCGATTTTGGCGTGTTGTATCTTACTATTGTTATACGTTGGGTTGAAATTTTATGTTAAAAAGGGAAGAAAGTCTAAGTTGAACATTGTCGAAAGAGGGAGACGTAAGTATACTCAAATTTACATGCAATAATAAGAGAGAGAAATTAAATGTTTTTAGCTTGCTGTACTACAGTAACGAGCACGCCCACGCGGGAACATTTTGAAATTTTAAATCGAGAAGCAAGACACCCTTGCTTTTACCCTTGTATTTAATTTTTTTAAATAATTTTAAATAAATAAATTACGTAGGTAATTGCGTATTTTTTATATGGGACTTTTATTATTATAAATATGATTAAGTATTGTGTTTTTCGAAAATAGCTTTTGGCTTCAATCTGCATAAAATAGAACCAAAAAGGCACCAAAATATCAGATGAGAGAAAATAGTCAAAGTAGTTTTTAACAAAAATATTTTTATTATCCAAAATTAGACTTAAAAAACAAAACGAAAACTCATGTTTATCTCGTTGGATCTCTAGAATTTATATGAAAAGAAAAGAACCCCTTGAGAACTACAGTGAAAATTTACAAAAAAATGAAAACGTTAATATTTTTTTCTTAAATTTTGTACCTAGTATCTTGAGGGGAAAAGAAACAATTTTTCCTTATGATGTTTTTCTTGATTTTGAAAAATAAAGGCATTTTTGGGTATTTTACTACAGGCAACATCTATAGGTAAAATACGTGCAATTACCGACGTAAATTATTTATTTAAACTTATTAAAAAAAATTATGTACGTACTCTTGTATTTCTTCTTACAATTAATCTCCTAATAATTCATTAAGAACAGCAAAATTATCCAAAAAAAAACCTTTTTAACACACAAAAACTTCAACAATTATCTCACGTTAAAGAATAACGGCAGGGTGTGGGCTGCGGGTATTTCTAGCTGGTTATCTTTACTTTTAACAACACCAAATGTCAAATATAAAGTGAGAAAATTTTAAGTTGAACAGGTAGAAAGTTACAACACCCCAATTTGCCGAAAAATAAAAATAACGTTAGAAACTGGTTTAACGCTCTTGTTATAAAATAACCACTTGCTTACAACACAGCCCTGAATGTGTCGAAAACTATAAAGATAGAAAAAAATAAATAGAAGCAATAAATAGATAAACTTCAATTCTTCAACTTTTACAACCGACTTTTATACATAATATAGTTTACAAATGCATTTTGCCAACAAGGCCGACGGTTTATAATTATAATTGCTTATTGTCGAAAAGAGGTGGATCCAAATTGTATCCTGGGTGAAACAGGTAGTTTTTAAATGGGTCGACTTGTATCCCAAAAGGGATCAAGTGTGTGACGTGTTAGACTAGAGTTTGTAATACTTAAATTTTATATAATTATATTTTTCATCATGAGTTTAGAAATTATCAGTTCAAAAGACTTTTGGTAATCGAACACTATAAATTCTGCTCAGAACACGCTAAACAACAATATAAAACGGTGGCAATGTTGTTCGAGAAAAACGTTATGTAAAGCCTGCCTAGGATACAACTCGACCCTAATACTTTTTGTGACCATCTTATTTTACCTGCTCGGAATACTTCTCGACCCTGTCCAAGAAAAGTATTTCCTACTTCTTTTTAAAATTCTCAAATACATAATTACAAATAAAGATATTTTTAAAGTGTCTAGCATGTCTACAGCTCCCCCCCTCCATCACTGTAACTCGCTAACGGAGAGAGCACAAAAGACGAGATCTACAGCATAAACGTGCACAAACGAAGTACAAACGATTAAGTCTATTTTGAAACCGAAATTTCAAATGGGAGGGGGCTAGCATGTCTCCAGCCCCCCCCCCCCTCACTGTAACTCGCTAACGAGGAGAGCGCAAAAGACGGGATCTACAGCATAAACGTGTACAAACGAAGTACAAACGATTAAGTCTATTTTGAAACCGAAATTTCAAATGGGAGGGGGCTAGCATGTCTCCAGCCCCCCCCCTCACTGTAACTCGCTAACGAGGAGAGCGCAAAAGACGGGATCTACAGCATAAACGTGTACAAACGAAGCACAAACGATTAAGTCTATTTTGAAACCGAAATTTTAAATGGGAGGGGGCTAGCATGTCTCCAGCCCCCCCCTCACTGTAACTCTCTAACGAGGAGAGCACAAACGACGGGACCTACAGCATAAACGTGTACAAACGAAGTAAAAACGATTAAGTCTATTTTGAAACCGAAATTTTAAATGGGAGGGGGCTAGCATGTCTCCAGCCCCCCCACCCCTCACTGTAACTCGCTAACGAGGAGAGCACACACGACGGGATCTACAGCATAAACGTGTACAAACGAAGTACAAACGATTAAGTCTATTTTGAAACCGAAATTTCAAATGGGAGGGGGCTAGCATGTCTCCAGTCCCCCCCCCACTCACTGTAACTCGCTAACGAGGAGAGCGCAAAAGACGGGATCTACAGCATAAACGTGTACAAACGAAGTACAAACGATTAAGTCTATTTTACAACCGATATTTTAAATGGGAGGGGGCTAGCATGTCTCCAGCCCCCCCCCCCCTCACTGTAATTCGCTAACGAGGAGAGCGCAAAAAACGGGATCTACAGCATAAACGTGTACAAACGAAGTACAAACGATTAAGTCTATTTTGAAACCGAAATTTCAAATGGGAGGGGGCTAGCATGTCTCTAGCCCCCCCCCTCACTGTAACTCGCTAACGAGGAGAGCGCAAAAGACGGGATCTACAGCATAAACGTGTACAAACGAAGTACAAACGATTAAGTCTATTTTGAAACCGAAATTTCAAATGGGAGGGGGCTAGCATGTCTCCAGCCCCCCCCCCCTCACTGTAACTCGCTAACGAGGAGAGCGCAAAAGACGGGATCTACAGCATAAACGTGTACAAACGATTAAGTCTATTTTGAAACCGAAATTTTAAATGGGAGGGGGCTAGCATGTCTCCAGCCCCCCCCCCCTCACTGTAACTCGCTAACGAGGACAGCACAAACGACGGGATCTACAGCATAAACGTGTATAAACGAAGTACAAACGATTAAGTCTATTTTGAAACCGAAATTTCAAATGGGAGGGGGCTAGCATGTCTCCAGCCCCCCCCGCCCCTCACTGTAACTCGCTAACGAGCAGAGCGCAAAAGACGGGATCTACAGCATAAACGTGTACAAACGAAGTACAAACGATTAAGTCTATTTTGAAACCGAAATTTTAAATGGGAGGGGGCTAGCATGTCTTCAGCCCCCCCCCCCTCACTGTAACTCGCTAACGAGGAGAGCACAAACGACGGGATCTACAGCATAAACGTGTACAAACGAAGTACAAACGATTAAGTCTATTTTGAAACCGAAATTTCAAATGGGAGGGGGCTAGCATGTCGCCAGCCCCCCCCCCCCTTACTGTAACTCGCTAACGAGGAGAGCGCAAAAGACGGGATCTACAGCATAAACGTGTACAAACGAAGTACAAACGATTAAGTCTATTTTGAAACCGAAATTTTAAATGGGAGGGGGCTAACATGTGTCCAGCCCCCCCCACACTGTAACTCGCTAACGAGGAGAGCACAAACGACGGGATCTACAGCATAAACGTGTACAAACGAAGTACAAACGATTAAGTCTATTTTGAAACCGTATTTTAAATGGGAGGGGGCTAGCATGTCTCCAGCCCCCCCCTCACTGTAACTCGCTAACGAGGAGAGCACAAACGACGGGATCTACAGCATAAACGTGTACAAACGAAGTACAAACGATTAAGTCAATTTTGAAACCGAAATTTTAAATGGGAGGGGGCTAGCATGTCTCCAGCCCCCCCCTCACTGTAACACGCTAACGAGGAGAGCACAAACGACGGGATCTACAGCATAAACGTGTACAAACGAAGTACAAACGATTAAGTCTATTTTGAAACCGAAATTTCAAATTGGAGGGGGCTAGCATGTCTCCAGCCCCCCCCCCCTCACTGTAACTCGCTAACGAGCAGAGCGCAAAAGACGGGATCTACAGCATAAACGTGTACAAACGAAGTACAAACGATTAAATCTATTTTGAAACCGTATTTGAAATGGGAGGGGGCTAGCATGTCTCCAGCCCCCCCCCCCTCACTGTAACTCGCTAACGAGGAGAGCACAAACGACGGGATCTACAGCATAAACGTGTACAAACGAAGTACAAACGATTAAGTCTATTTTGAAACCGAAATTTCCAATGGGAGGGGGCTAGCATGTCTCCAGCCCCCCCCTCACTGTAACTCGCTAACGAGGAGAGCGCAAAAGACGGGATCTACAGCATAAACGTGTACAAACGAAGTACAAACGATTAAGTCTATTTTGAAACCGAAATTTCAAATGGGAGGGGGCTAGCATGTCTCCAGCCCCCCCCCTCACTGTAACTCGCTAACGAGGGGAGCGCAAAAGACGGGATCTACAGCATAAACGTGTACAAACGATTAAGTCTATTTTGAAACCGAAATTTTAAATGGGAGGGGGCTAGCATGTCTCCAGCCCCCCTCCTCACTGTAACTCGCTAACGAGGAGAGCGCAAAAGACGGGATCTACAGCATAAACGTGTACAAACGAAGTACAAACGATTAAGTCTATTTTGAAACCGAAATTTCAAATGGGAGGGGGCTAGCATGTCTCCAGCCCCCCCCCCCTCACTGTAACTCGCTAACGAGGAGAGCGCAAAAGACGGGATCTACAGCATAAACGTGTACAAACGATTAAGTCTATTTTGAAACCGAAATTTTAAATGGGAGGGGGCTAGCATGTCTCCAGTCCCCCCCCCTCACTGTAACTCGCTAACGAGGAGAGCACAAACGACGGGATCTACAGCATAAACGTGTACAAACGAAGTACAAACGATTAAATCTATTTTGAAACCGTATTTGAAATGGGAGGGGGCTAGCATGTCTCCAGCCCCCCCCCTCACTGTAACTCGCTAACGAGGAGAGCACAAACGACGGGATCTACAGCATAAACGTGTACAAACGAAGTACAAACGATTAAGTCTATTTTGAAACCGAAATTTCCAATGGGAGGGGGCTAGCATGTCTCCAGCCCCCCCCTCACTGTAACTCGCTAACGAGGAGAGCGCAAAAGACGGGATCTACAGCATAAACGTGTACAAACGAAGTACAAACGATTAAGTCTATTTTGAAACCGAAATTTCAAATGGGAGGGGGCTAGCATGTCTCCAGCCCCCCCCTCACTGTAACTCGCTAACGAGGGGAGCGCAAAAGACGGGATCTACAGCATAAACGTGTACAAACGATTAAGTCTATTTTGAAACCGAAATTTTAAATGGGAGGGGGCTAGCATGTCTCCAGCCCCCCTCCTCACTGTAACTCGCTAACGAGGAGAGCGCAAAAGACGGGATCTACAGCATAAACGTGTACAAACGAAGTACAAACGATTAAGTCTATTTTGAAACCGAAATTTCAAATGGGAGGGGGCTAGCATGTCTCCAGCCCCCCCCCCCCCCTCACTGTAACTCGCTAACGAGGAGAGCGCAAAAGACGGGATCTACAGCATAAACGTGTACAAACGATTAAGTCTATTTTGAAACCGAAATTTTAAATGGGAGGGGGCTAGCATGTCTTCAGCCCCCCTCCTCACTGTAACTCGCTAACGAGGAGAGCACAAACGACGGGATCTACAGCATAAACGTGTACAAACGAAGTACAAACGATTAAGTCTATTTTGAAACCGAAATTTCAAATGGGAGGGGGCTAGCATGTCTCCAGCCCCCCCCCTCACTGTAACTCGCTAACGAGGAGAGCGCAAAAGACGGGATCTACAGCATAAACGTGTACAAACGAAGTACAAACGATTAAGTCTATTTTGAAACCGAAATTTTAAATGGGAGGGGGCTAGCATGTATTCAGCCCCCCCCCTCACTGTAACTCGCTAACGAGGAGAGCACAAACGACGGGATCTACAGCATAAACGTGTACAAACGAAGTACAAACGATTATGTCTATTTTGAAACCGAAATTTCCAATGGGAGGGGGCTAGCATGTCTCCAGCCCCCCCCTCACTGTAACTCGTTAACGAGGAGAGCACAAACGACGGGATCTACAGCATAAACGTGTACAAACGAAGTACAAACGATTAATTCTATTTTAAAACCGAAATTTTAAATGGGAGGGGGCTAGCATGTCTCCAGCCCCCCCCCTCACTGTAACTCGCTAACGAGGAGAGCACAAACGACGGGATCTACAGCATAAACGTGTACAAACGAAGTACAAACGATTAAGTCTATTTTGAAACCGTATTTGAAATGGGAGGGGGCTAGCATGTCTCCAGCCCCCCCCCCCTTCATTGTAACTCGCTAACGAGGAGAGCACAAACGACGGGATCTACAGCATAAACGTGTACAAACGAAGTACAAACGATTAAGTCTATTTTGAAACCGAAATTTCCAATGGGAGGGGGCTAGCATGTCTCCAGCCCCCCCCTCACTGTAACTCGCTAACGAGGAGAGCGCAAAAGACGGGATCTACAGCATAAACGTGTACAAAAGAAGTACAAACGATTAAGTCTATTTTGAAACCGAAATTTCCAATGGGAGGGGGCTAGCATGTCTCCAGCCCCCCCCCCCTCACTGTAACTCGCTAACGAGGAGAGCGCAAAAGACGGGATCTACAGCATAAACGTGTACAAACGAAGTACAAACGATTAAGTCTATTTTACAACCGATATTTTAAATGGGAGGGGGCTAGCATGTCTCCAGCCCCCCCCTCACTGTAACTCGCTAACGAGGAGAGCGCAAAAGACGGGATCTACAGCATAAACGTGTACAAACGAAGTACAAACGATTAAGTCTATTTTGAAACCGAAATTTCCAATGGGAGGGGGCTAGCATGTCTCCAGCCCCCCCCCCTCACTGTAACTCGCTAACGAGGAGAGCGCAAAAGACGGGATCTACAGCATAAACGTGTACAAACGAAGTACAAACGATTAAGTCTATTTTACAACCGATATTTTAAATGGGAGGGGGCTAGCATGTCTCCAGCCCCCCCCTCACTGTAACTCGCTAACGAGGAGAGCGCAAAAGACGGGATCTACAGCATAAACGTGTACAAACGAAGTACAAACGATTAAGTCTATTTTGAAACCGAAATTTCCAATGGGAGGGGGCTAGCATGTCTCCAGCCCCCCCCTCACTGTAACTCGCTAACGAGGAGAGCGCAAAAGACGGGATCTACAGCATAAACGTGTACAAACGAAGTACAAACGATTAAGTCTATTTTGAAACCGAAATTTCCAATGGGAGGGGGCGAGCATGTCTCCAGCCCCCCCCCCCTCACTGTAACTCGCTAACGAGGAGAGCGCAAAAGACGGGATCTACAGCATAAACGTGTACAAACGAAGTACAAACGATTAAGTCTATTTTGAAACCGAAATTTCCAATGGGAGGGGGCTAGCATGTCTCCAGCCCCCCCCCCCCTCACTGTAACTCGCTAACGAGGAGAGCGCAAAAGACGGGTTCTACAGCATAAACGTGTACAAACGAAGTACAAACGATTAAGTCTATTTTACAACCGATATTTTAAATGGGAGGGGGCTAGCATGTCTCCAGCCCCCCCCACACTGTAACTCACTAACGTGGAGAGCACACACGACGGGATCTACAGCATAAACGTGTACAAACGAAGTACAAACGATTAAGTCTATTTTGAAACCGAAATTTCAAATGGGAGGGGGCTAGCATGTCTCCAGCCCCCCCCCCCTCACTGTAACTCGCTAACGAGGAGAGCGCAAAAGACGGGATCTACAGCATAAACGTGTACAAACGAAGTACAAACGATTAAGTCTATTTTGAAACCGAAATTTCAAATGGGAGGGGGCTAGCATGTCTCCAGCCCCCCCCTCACTGTAACTCGCTAACGAGGAGAGCACAAACGACGGGATCTACAGCATAAACGTGTACAAACGAAGTACAAACGATTAAGTCTATTTTACAACCGATATTTTAAATGGGAGGGGGCTAGCATGTCTCCAGCCCCCCCCACACTGTAACTCACTAACGTGGAGAGCACACACGACGGGATCTACAGCATAAACGTGTACAAACGAAGTACAAACGATTAAGTCTATTTTGAAACCGAAATTTCAAATGGGAGGGGGCTAGCATGTCTCCAGCCCCCCCCCCCCCCCTCACTGTAACTCGCTAACGAGGAGAGCGCAAAAGACGGGATCTACAGCATAAACGTGTACAAACGAAGTACAAACGATTAAGTCTATTTTGAAACCGAAATTTCAAATGGGAGGGGGCTAGCATGTCTCCAGCCCCCCCCTCACTGTAACTCGCTAACGAGGAGAGCACAAACGACGGGATCTACAGCATAAACGTGTACAAACGAAGTACAAACGATTAAGTCTATTTTGAAACCGAAATATCCAATGGGAGGGGGCTAGCATGTCTCCAGCCCCCCCCTCACTGTAACTCGCTAACGAGGAGAGCGCAAAAGACGGGATCTACAGCATAAACGTGTACAAACGAAGTACAAACGATTAAGTCTATTTTGAAACCGAAATTTTAAATGGGAGGGGGCTAGCATGTATTCAGCCCCCCCCCTCACTGTAACTCGCTAACGAGGAGAGCACAAACGACGGGATCTACAGCATAAACGTGTACAAACGAAGTACAAACGATTAAGTCTATTTTGAAACCGAAATTTCCAATGGGAGGGGGCTAGCATGTCTCCAGCCCCCCCCTCACTGTAACTCGTTAACGAGGAGAGCACAAACGACGGGATCTACAGCATAAACGTGTACAAACGAAGTACAAACGATTAATTCTATTTTAAAACCGAAATTTTAAATGGGAGGGGGCTAGCATGTCTCCAGCCCCCCCCCTCACTGTAACTCGCTAACGAGGAGAGCACAAACGACGGGATCTACAGCATAAACGTGTACAAACGAAGTACAAACGATTAAGTCTATTTTGAAACCGTATTTGAAATGGGAGGGGGCTAGCATGTCTCCAGCCCCCCCCCCTTCATTGTAACTCGCTAACGAGGAGAGCACAAACGACGGGATCTACAGCATAAACGTGTACAAACGAAGTACAAACGATTAAGTCTATTTTGAAACCGAAATTTCCAATGGGAGGGGGCTAGCATGTCTCCAGCCCCCCCCTCACTGTAACTCGCTAACGAGGAGAGCGCAAAAGACGGGATCTACAGCATAAACGTGTACAAAAGAAGTACAAACGATTAAGTCTATTTTGAAACCGAAATTTCCAATGGGAGGGGGCTAGCATGTCTCCAGCCCCCCCCCCCTCACTGTAACTCGCTAACGAGGAGAGCGCAAAAGACGGGATCTACAGCATAAACGTGTACAAACGAAGTACAAACGATTAAGTCTATTTTACAACCGATATTTTAAATGGGAGGGGGCTAGCATGTCTCCAGCCCCCCCCTCACTGTAACTCGCTAACGAGGAGAGCGCAAAAGACGGGATCTACAGCATAAACGTGTACAAACGAAGTACAAACGATTAAGTCTATTTTGAAACCGAAATTTCCAATGGGAGGGGGCTAGCATGTCTCCAGCCCCCCCCCCCCTCACTGTAACTCGCTAACGAGGAGAGCGCAAAAGACGGGATCTACAGCATAAACGTGTACAAACGAAGTACAAACGATTAAGTCTATTTTACAACCGATATTTTAAATGGGAGGGGGCTAGCATGTCTCCAGCCCCCCCCTCACTGTAACTCGCTAACGAGGAGAGCGCAAAAGACGGGATCTACAGCATAAACGTGTACAAACGAAGTACAAACGATTAAGTCTATTTTGAAACCGAAATTTCCAATGGGAGGGGGCTAGCATGTCTCCAGCCCCCCCCTCACTGTAACTCGCTAACGAGGAGAGCGCAAAAGACGGGATCTACAGCATAAACGTGTACAAACGAAGTACAAACGATTAAGTCTATTTTGAAACCGAAATTTCCAATGGGAGGGGGCTAGCATGTCTCCAGCCCCCCCCCCTTCACTGTAACTCGCTAACGAGGAGAGCGCAAAAGACGGGATCTACAGCATAAACGTGTACAAACGAAGTACAAACGATTAAGTCTATTTTGAAACCGAAATTTTAAATGGGAGGGGGCTAGCATGTCTCCAGCCCCCCCTCCCTCACTGTAACTCGCTAACGAGGAGAGCACAAACGACAGGAGCTACAGCATAAACGTGTACAAACGAAGTACAAACGATTAAGTCTATTTTGAAACCGAAATTTCAAATGGGAGGGGGCTAGCATGTCTCCAGCCCCCCCCCCCTCACTGTAACTAGCTAACGTGGAGAGCGCAAAAGACGGGATCTACAGCATAAACGTGTACAAACGAAGTACAAACGATTAAGTCTATTTTGAAACCGAAATTTCAAATGGGAGGGGGCTAGCATGTCTCCAGCCCCCCCCCCCTCACTGTAACTCGCTAACGAGGAGAGCGCAAAAGACGGGATCTACAGCATAAACGTGTACAAACGAAGTACAAACGATTAAGTCTATTTTGAAACCGAAATTTCAAATGGGAGGGGGCTAGCATGTCTCCAGCCCCCCCCTCACTGTAACTCGCTAACGAGGAGAGCACAAACGACGGGATCTACAGCATAAACGTGTACAAACGAAGTACAAACGATTAAGTCTATTTTGAAACCGTATTTGAAATGGGAGGGGGCTAGCATGTCTCCAGCCTCCCCCCCTCATTGTAACTCGCTAACGAGGAGAGCACAAACGACGGGATCTACAGCATAAACGTGTACAAACGAAGTACAAACGATTAAGTCTATTTTGAAACCGAAATATCCAATGGGAGGGGGCTAGCATGTCTCCAGCCCCCCCCTCACTGTAACTCGCTAACGAGGAGAGCGCAAAAGACGGGATCTACAGCATAAACGTGTACAAACGAAGTACAAACGATTAAGTCTATTTTGAAACCGAAATTTCCAATGGGAGGGGGCTAGCATGTCTCCAGCCCCCCCCCTCACTGTAACTCGCTAACGAGGAGAGCGCAAAAGACGGGATCTACAGCATAAACGTGTACAAACGAAGTACAAACGATTAAGTCTATTTTACAACCGATATTTTAAATGGGAGGGGGCTAGCATGTCTCCAGCCCCCCCCTCACTGTAACTCGCTAACGAGGAGAGCGCAAAAGACGGGATCTACAGCATAAACGTGTACAAACGAAGTACAAACGATTAAGTCTATTTTGAAACCGAAATTTCCAATGGGAGGGGGCTAGCATGTCTCCAGCCCCCCCCCCCTCACTGTAACTCGCTAACGAGGAGAGCGCAAAAGACGGGATCTACAGCATAAACGTGTACAAACGAAGTACAAACGATTAAGTCTATTTTACAACCGATATTTTAAATGGGAGGGGGCTAGCATGTCTCCAGCCCCCCCCTCACTGTAACTCGCTAACGAGGAGAGCGCAAAAGACGGGATCTACAGCATAAACGTGTACAAACGAAGTACAAACGATTAAGTCTATTTTGAAACCGAAATTTCCAATGGGAGGGGGCTAGCATGTCTCCAGCCCCCCCCTCACTGTAACTCGCTAACGAGGAGAGCGCAAAAGACGGGATCTACAGCATAAACGTGTACAAACGAAGTACAAACGATTAAGTCTATTTTGAAACCGAAATTTCCAATGGGAGGGGGCTAGCATGTCTCCAGCCCCCCCCCCTTCACTGTAACTCGCTAACGAGGAGAGCGCAAAAGACGGGATCTACAGTATAAACGTGTACAAACGAAGTACAAACGATTAAGTCTATTTTGAAACCGAAATTTTAAATGGGAGGGGGCTAGCATGTCTCCAGCCCCCCCTCCCTCACTGTAACTCGCTAACGAGGAGAGCACAAACGACAGGAGCTACAGCATAAACGTGTACAAACGAAGTACAAACGATTAAGTCTATTTTGAAACCGAAATTTCAAATGGGAGGGGGCTAGCATGTCTCCAGCCCCCCCCCCCTCACTGTAACTAGCTAACGTGGAGAGCGCAAAAGACGGGATCTACAGCATAAACGTGTACAAACGAAGTACAAACGATTAAGTCTATTTTGAAACCGAAATTTCAAATGGGAGGGGGCTAGCATGTCTCCAGCCCCCCCCCCCTCACTGTAACTCGCTAACGAGGAGAGCGCAAAAGACGGGATCTACAGCATAAACGTGTACAAACGAAGTACAAACGATTAAGTCTATTTTGAAACCGAAATTTCAAATGGGAGGGGGCTAGCATGTCTCCAGCCCCCCCCTCACTGTAACTCGCTAACGAGGAGAGCACAAACGACGGGATCTACAGCATAAACGTGTACAAACGAAGTACAAACGATTAAGTCTATTTTGAAACCGTATTTGAAATGGGAGGGGGCTAGCATGTCTCCAGCCTCCCCCCCTCATTGTAACTCGCTAACGAGGAGAGCACAAACGACGGGATCTACAGCATAAACGTGTACAAACGAAGTACAAACGATTAAGTCTATTTTGAAACCGAAATATCCAATGGGAGGGGGCTAGCATGTCTCCAGCCCCCCCCTCACTGTAACTCGCTAACGAGGAGAGCGCAAAAGACGGGATCTACAGCATAAACGTGTACAAACGAAGTACAAACGATTAAGTCTATTTTGAAACCGAAATTTCCAATGGGAGGGGGCTAGCATGTCTCCAGCCCCCCCCCTCACTGTAACTCGCTAACGAGGAGAGCGCAAAAGACGGGATCTACAGCATAAACGTGTACAAACGAAGTACAAACGATTAAGTCTATTTTACAACCGATATTTTAAATGGGAGGGGGCTAGCATGTCTCCAGCCCCCCCCACACTGTAACTCACTAACGAGCAGAGCACACACGACGGGATCTACAGCATAAACGTGTACAAACGAAGTACAAACGATTAAGTCTATTTTGAAACCGAAATTTCAAATGGGAGGGGGCTAGCATGTCTCCAGCCCCCCCCCCCTCACTGTAACTCGCTAACGAGGAGAGCACAAACGACGGGATCTACAGCATAAACGTGTACAAACGAAGTACAAACGATTAAGTCTATTTTGAAACCGAAATTTCAAATGGGAGGGGGCTAGCATGTCTCCAGCCCCCCCCCCCTCACTGTAACTCGCTAACGAGGAGAGCGCAAACGACGGGATCTACAGCATAAACGTGTACAAACGAAGTACAAACGATTAAGTCTATTTTGAAACCGAAATTTCAAATGGGAGGGGGCTAGCATGTCTCCAGCCCCCCCCCCCCCCTCACTGTAACTCGCTAACGAGGAGAGCGCAAAAGACGGGATCTACAGCATAAACGTGTACAAACGAAGTACAAACGATTAAGTCTATTTTGAAACCGAAATTTCAAATGGGAGGGGGCTAGCATGTCTCCAGCCCCCCCCCCCCCCTTCACTGTAACTCGCTAACGAGGAGAGCGCAAAAGACGGGATCTACAGCATAAACGTGTACAAACGAAGTACAAACGATTAAGTCTATTTTGAAACCGAAATTTTAAATGGGAGGGGGCTAGCATGTCTCCAGCCGCCCCTCCCTCACTGTAACTCGCTAACGAGGAGAGCACAAACGACAGGAGCTACAGCATAAACGTGTACAAACGAAGTACAAACGATTAAGTCTATTTTGAAACCGAAATTTCAAATGGGAGGGGGCTAGCATGTCTCCAGCCCCCCCCCCCCCTCACTGTAACTAGCTAACGTGGAGAGCGCAAAAGACGGGATCTACAGCATAAACGTGTACAAACGAAGTACAAACGATTAAGTCTATTTTGAAACCGAAATTTCAAATGGGAGGGGGCTAGCATGTCTCCAGCCCCCCCCCCCCTCACTGTAACTCGCTAACGAGGAGAGCACAAGCGACGGGATCTACAGCATAAACGTGTACAAACGAAGTACAAACGATTAAGTCTATTTTGAAACCGAAATTTTAAATGGGAGGGGGCTAGCATGTCTCCAGCCCCCCCCCCCTCACTGTAACTCGCTAACGAGGAGAGCACAAACGACGGGAGCTACAGCATAAACGTGTACAAACGAAGTACAAACGATTAAGTCTATTTTGAAACCGAAATTTCAAATGGGAGGGGGCTAGCATGTCTCCAGCCCCCCCCCCCCCCTCACTGTAACTCGTTAACGAGGAGAGCGCAAGAGACGGGATCTACAGCATAAACGTGTACAAACGAAGTACAAACGATTAAGTCTATTTTGAAACCGAAATTTCAAATGGGAGGGGGCTAGCATGTCTCCAGCCCCCCACGCTAACTCGGCAACGGAGTGAGCACAAACGACGGGATCCAGAGTACCAATGTGTACAAACGAAGCACAAACGATTAAGCCTATTTTCAAACCGAAATTCGAAATAGGGGGCACGTCGCCAGCCTCTCCAATTGTTTATTGTAAATAACTTCGGAGGGAGATGAGCACAAACGACGGGAATAGAAGCACAAACGTGCACTAGCGGAGCACAAACGAACAAGACTATTTTGGATCCAAAAATCCAAATTGGGGGGGCCAGCGACATGGACCTCAGATAAATAAAATTTTAAATAAATTTCAAGTAGCAAAATTGTATTTAGAAAAATTAATGCACAAATTGAATTTAGGTGAGCACATTTGGGAGAATCTTTTGGAGGTACCAATAATAAAACATTTTATTGCCAAGGAACATTTTAGCACTACTGTCTGTTAAGCGTTTTAGTGGTTTTGTTATAAACTGGAAATAATATTTTTAATTAATTTTTATGCGTTTATGTTTATTTGTTTATCTATTATTATTTTACTTGAGCTGCAATTAATTAAGCCAAGGTAATATCGCTCATTTGCGAGAATAGTGACACAACTCAAAAATTGTCATTTTCGAGATAATAGCAACAATAATTATCTACTAGTAACGTACTTTTAACAGAAAAAACGACACAAGTGTAGTTAAATTATTCTGCGGTAGAGCGCGCTAGTGTCATTATCGCATTTACAGAGTTGTGCATAAGTATTATTTTAAATAGTGACACATGTCAGTTGTGTCGAGTTCTTTAACGTGAAAAAGTAGCAATTTTTCTAGAAAAACGTCACATTTCGTGTTGTGTCACTTATATTATGTGAGTTAGTTAACTAGATTTTCAAGTAAAACGTCTTATTTGGTGTTGTGTCGGTTATTATTTGAAGTCGTGTTTTTGAATAACGACATATTTTGATTTGCGTCAGTATTTTAGGTAAGAAATGCATTACTTAATACTTTAATTTATCTTCTACTTGTTTTTATTTCGCGATGTGTCAGTAATCATGAATACTTTTGAATTAATCTTTGTATTATCTCTAGTTATGTCGATCTTAAAGAAAAGAATGTATTAATTTCAAAGTATTAGTTTTCACAATATTTCTTCATTTTATTTATTTATTTAATTTGGCTACTTCTCAGGAACTGTGATAAGAATTTTAACTTAATTTATTTATTTTAATGTACTCAGCAGATTTTAAATGTAATAGTTTCAATTTAAAAGTGTTCATTATAAATGTTAAAATACCTATATAAAAAAAATTTTCAATGTCGAAAGTTCAATTTTGATGTGTAAATTAATAATTCTTAATTTATTTAATATAATCTCTAATGGTGATACTCGAAAGAAGGTCGAAACGTTAGAAATAATACAATTAAAAAAAATAAAATGACGTAAACTTTTAGTTTTAATCACTAAAGATCCTAGCACCTGAATTCAAACTTATATTATTATATTTATTACTTTTAAGTTTCACACAAAAATTATGAACAATTCTCGTGGCCATTTGCTGGTAGCATTAGCTATCGAAAAGGTCAAAGACAGTGAGGATGTTACTCCATCTTCATCCGAAGAGATAAAAGAGAACGAATCACTAGAATCGAATTTTTGTAATAATGCGGATGAATTATTTGGGATATTAGACGCTTCCAGCAATATTGCAGGTACTGTGACATTTAAGTTGAGTTGAAAAGTAATAAATAAGCTTTTTGTATAGCATCTCTCGAAAAGGCCAAAGAAAATGCTGATATTACTACCACATTTTCTGTACACAAACAGATACACGAAAATGACTCGCTACAACAAAATTTTTGTAATAATGCGTATGAATTACGTGAGGTATTGGAGGCTTCCAACGATATTGCAGTTGCTGGATGTAGTGGAGTTTTACCTGATAAAAAGTCTATAGAAAAGTCACCTATAACAGAAGATTTTGCTGGTACGAAAAACTAACTAACTTTTTCTACTTTTCTTGGTAATAAATAATATTTCAACAGGTTCAGATGACAGCGTTAAGGACCCAGATTATGACAGTGATTCAACATCTACTAGCGGTACTTCAAGCAGCACTACTTCAGGTAGTACTTCATCAAGCGTTATGTCGAATGTTGGACATAGTCAACAAGCGGCTTGTTCTTCAGATCAGCAGGATAATGAAGTGAAGGGGAAAAAACGTAGAAAACGAGAAAGTGAATGGAAAAGAAACCTGGCTAAAAAACTCCGAAACAGCGGCAAACCGTATAAGTCATCGAATAAAGCTTTAGTCAGAGGCAGAGAAATTAAACCACCCTGTAATCAGAAATGCAAGCTTAAATGCCTAACAAAGTTCACTGAACATGAACGTAAAATCATTTTCGATGCCTTCTGGAATTTGGGGAATTTGCAGAGACAAAGAGATTTCATCGCAAATAGCATGCAGCAAGTTACACCTAGATACCGATATCAGAGAGAAGGAAGCACAAGACAGCCAAACAATGCCTTTTATTTTCAGCATAAAAATAAACGTATTCGAATTTGTAAAGTGTTTTTTAAGAACACGTTAGACATAAACGATCGACCAATTCGCACTGTACTGAAAAAACAAAAAACTGATCTTACTAATATAATTGAAACAGATTTGAGAGGCAAACATCAAAACCACAAAAAAGTCGATGAAGAAATCAAAGAAGGTGTCCGAAAACATATTTCTTTAATACCAAAAATAGAAAGTCACTACACTCGGGCAAATACAAGTCGACATTTTATAGATGGTAGTAAAACTGTAGCAGACATTTATCGTGACTACGTTGCCGAGTGCAAAAAAAATAATTTGCCTACTGCAAACTACATAATGTTTTACCGCATATTTAACCAAGACTACAATATTTCCTTTTTTACTCCAAAAAAGGATCAGTGCGAGCTCTGCGTCGCATACACAAATGCCGCTGGAGATGACAAAACTAAATTACATCCAAAATACGAGCAGCATTTAATAGAAAAGGACCTGGCTAGAAAAGAAAAAGAATGCGACAAAGGAAAGGTTAACAATAAAGTGATAGTTGCTTGTTATGATTTACAAGCGGTTTTCCAATGCCCAAAAGGTGACATATCAGTATTCTATTATAAGTCAAAACTGAATGTTTTGAATTTAACTTTTTACGAAATGAAGACCAGCGATGTAAGCTGCTATATTTGGCATGAAGGCGAAGGTGAAAGAGGCGTAAACGAGATTGGGACTTGCGTCTTTAAATTTATTGAGAAAAAAGCCAAAAGTTGCGATGAAGAGTTAGAAATCATATTTTACACGGATAACTGCGGTGGGCAACAAAAGAATCGCTTTATGATTTCAGTCTACATGTACGCGATTTCAAAATTTGAAAACATAAAATCGATTACACATAAGTATTTAATCACAGGACACACCCAGAATGAGGGAGACTCTGTTCACTCTATGATAGAAAAACAAGTGAAACGTACACTTAAATCAGGTCCCATCTACACTCCCGACCAGTTCATCTCTATTGTCAGAGCTTCGAAAAAACAAGGCCCCCCATATCAAGTAATAGAAATGGCTCATCAGGAATTTTTGGACATTAAAGATCTTTGCTCACAAATATTGTGTCCTTTAACCAAAAATACTGATAATGAAGTCGTGAAAATAAGCGATTTCAAAATTATAAAAGTGGATAGGGAATTCCCAACTTCTTGTTTTTACAAGACTAGTTATTTGAATACAGAATTTAAAGAATTCAGTACAATTAAAACAAAGAAAAGAGGTAGCGGCGTTGAAAATGGTGAAAAACAGCGTGAAAATGTTCAGTTAAAAAATGTTTTTACAAGAAAACCACGAATTACAGAAAGAAAGAAGGCAGATTTAATGGACCTTCTTAGGAAGAACCATATTCCCAAGCTTTATCAGCCGTTTTACGATTCTTTGTAATAATTAGCAAGATTGTTTTTTTTAAACTATTAATTATAATTATTTTTAAATTTTTTTTGTTTTTTATTTCCGTCATATTTACAAAAAAAGTTTGACTTTTTACAACAATATAGTCCTAACTCGAATTAAGGGATTAAAATGGCCCCTAGTGATAGTTGCGCACTACGTATCGCTATAATACAACTTTGTATGTCATCAGCAATGTTCAAAGTAATGATAAATGTATTTTTCGTTGGATTGCAATTAAACGATGTCAATCAAAACAAATTTATAAAAAGGAAAAACTTAAAACACGTTTTCTGAACATTTACTGTTTTTAAGTTGTGTCACTATTCTCGCAAATGAGCGATATGTTAAAAGCTATTTGAACAACAACGGTGTTTTGCACAAATGATAAATGAGCTTGGATATTTTTCAGTTGTTTAGGATTTGGTGTATCAATGGTCTTGTTAGTCCTCGGCTTTGTAACCTCTCGTTTAGAACAGTTTTAGTCTAAAGAAAGGGCTATATATCTGGTAGGAGATAAAAACTCCTCTGTTGCCCAGTTGTGTCTCTCCAGAACTATTGATTTTCTTCCAAGATCTAGTTTGATCTAAAAGAAAGAACTAGTAATTTGACAAGAGAACTAACTTGTTCTTCCAGTATTATTGATCTCTTCCTCTCTCGCTCTTTGTCTCTTATAAGAGAAAGCACTAGTGATCTAGTGGGAAAAGCCCCATTGGGCCTTCTGAGAATTATTGAACTTTCTCTTAAGACAAACGGATCAAAGAGAGAGGACTAGTGATCTAGAAGATGCCTTAACCTTGATTGCCTAGAACTATTGATCTCTCCCTTATTAATCTGATCTAAGAGAGCGATCACCTTCCCCCCGTGTCTTCCCAGTGCTATTGATTTTTCTCTTAGCCCCGTTCTAGTTTAGGACAGAGGACCGATCAGGGAGGAATTAAAGTGGCCGGGTTTATATTTCGAGATCATATTTGGATGGTTTACATGTTTGATTTCTTTTTTAGCTTGATAAAGTTTTTTTTTATTGGTATTAAGTGTTTTATTCCGAGCCCTTCCCGGTCGATCTGAGTGACGCTTAAGAGAAAATTATAATTTATGGTAACCCCCAAAGAAGATCCACAGCTAACTGAACAAGAAACGACAAATCCACTAAAAAAAGAAGTTCGATTTCCAGTGTGCACGTGCAGGTTCGCTGGGAAAGTAACTCGTAGTAGCTCGGTTACAACGACCGATAAAACAAGCGAGCCGAAGCGGGTTTGTCTAGTGATTTGGGAGGAATTCAATTGGCCAAGTTATATTCAGAGATCGTATTTTGTTATTTAACACATTTGTATTTCATTCTCCTTAATTGCGTCCCGTCTAGATCTGAGCAACCGAAGCTAAACAAAAAATTGTTGTAACCCAGATTTTAAGTATAACAGCTATACATACTGTAAAACGATTTCTAAAGTAATGTGACAAAAGCGAAAATAATGAATCCAATTTCTTTAATTTATTACTCACCAATATCAATCCAAACCATAATCCATTCAGTAAAATGTATTCGGGACGTTCAGTTTCATTACCAGAATGTAAAGCATCTAAAATATTACCGACGTTTAGTAACAGTCCAATTCCAACATTTAAATTGAGTATTAAGATTGGCCATCCAAAGAGCTGATTAAAAATCAAGACGTTTCTACATAAATCTGAGTAATATTTTCTCAAATAATTTACTTTTCGACAGTAATCGTTAATTTTAACTGTATCTTGAACGTTTATTTTCCCACAAGTACATATCAAACAATTAAGAGCAAATAATTTCGAGTCGGATGAAATTTTAAATGTCTGAGTTAAAGTTTCTGTAATATAATTAAATTTTCCTTTTAAAATAATCACGTAATTAATAATTAATATAATTGAAATTAGACAAAAGTAAAGATTTGCAGTTTCAAGAGCATAGCTTATTAGAAGGAATATCTCACGCCTTGAAAATAAATAAAACCTGAAAATACAAAGAAGGGCGTAGATAATATTAAACAACGAGAATTGAACCCAGGTGCACAGGTTAACTTTTATATTCGAAATTTCTAGTAGGGATTTCACAAATTCCTTGTGCATTTTGTCTTTGTAGATCACGCTGTATAAATTTAAAAAAATACAATAAGCTGTATTAATGGATCCATAGGCCAAATATAAAATAAATGATGAAGTTCTGTTGTAATATTGGATACTGCTACAAAATTTTTGATATAAAACAAAGACGAAACTTATAATGAGTGCAATTAATGCACAAATTCCATTTATGTGGGCGAACTTGTAGGGGCTTCTTTGAGGTGCCATACCAATAAATGATACAACTGCATACAAAGGTTGTATGCTCTTATAACCGTTGTTCTCGGGAAACATCGTTAGCAATACTATTGCTGCATTACTAAGGGTATTATTTTAATAATGTCAGTAATGCTTTTAGTCTAATTCTGTTGATTTTATGTCTACATATTTGTTATAATTTAATTTGATAGAATAATGAATTAATAATCTAATAACAACGATCTATCTAGACAAATAAGCAAGAGTGCTTTCCTCATAATAATTTTATGTTTCCCCGAGACCAATACATACGATATATCAAAATGGTACCAGCCGTTCTCCATTCTTTTTGAAACACCGTGTACAAAAAACTTATTAGTAATGCTAATGAACGATGCAAAATTTTATCCGGATGCTTGCCCCAAATACTGCTTCAATATTACAGCATCCTTGAAATTTTGTATCGTTTAAACCAGCTACTTGCCATTTTAACATTTTCCAATCCAAGAAAAAGTTGTTGTAATCGAGAGAAAAATAATAATAATAATAAAATTTTTTTTTATTGAAGTTCTCGACGTTTTGAGTCACCCTGATTCCAAAAATCGAAAAAAAATTTTTTCAATTTTTTGAACCATAATGTCTGTATGTATGTATCTCGGTAGAGCAAAAACTACTGAACCGATTTTGATGAAATTTGATTTTAGGAACTTTAAAATTATTTCATCGACAAAATAAGCTTTTATAGGAAATCTATACAGGGCGTCGAAAAATAAGGTGGTTATTTTGGACGCATATTTGAAAATTTGGGCCACATTCAATTTTACTTTAATTTTACAAAATGACATTGTACAGCCAAAATATAGGGCTTTCGTCATAAACAAGTCGATTTTCAAAATTGTTTTAAAATTGCCTACCTTTAAGGGGCCCAAGTAGGTCAAAATTTTGATATCGATTTTCTCAAAAACTGGTCCGAACATTTTTTTAATTTTTTGATATGTTATAGACAACGTAATTATATATCTAACTTTAAATTTTTAAAGACTTGTATGATGCGGATTCGGAGTTATGATTTTTTGAATGTCAAAATTTCAATAATCTCTAATTTCTTTTGTAATAAAAATAGAAACTTGAAATTGGATATTTATATCAATCCCATGAATATCTATTATTTGACTCGATTTTCGGTTAAGAAAACGCTTCCGGTTAAACCGGAAATTACAACAATATCAAAATTTTTAGGAACACCCTGTATATTTTTAAAGCTCGTAAAATTAGCTATTAAATGATACCAAACACTTTACATTTTGACTTCCGGTTTAACCGGAACTGGAATCAAATTTATTAATTTAAATGGAACACACTGTATATTTTTTAATATTTTTAAAGCTCGTAAAATTAGCTATTAAATGATACCAAACACTTTACATTTTGACTTCCGGTTTAACCGGAACTGGAATCAAATTTATTAATTTAAATGGAACACCCTGTATAGTTTTTAATATTTTGAAAGCTCGTAAAATTAGCTTTCTGAAGATATAAAATAATGTATATTTAGAAATTCAATTTATGCCAAAAATTATAAAAAAAAAATTTTTACATTTATTTGGTAGGTATAGTGAAAACGTATTTGGATGAAGTTGGCGTTTTAACTCCTCAGCGGGGTATCAGCTTTATGTCAATACACACAATCACCCCATCGTAAATCAGAAGCTGTAGCTGTGAGCATTGTATATAATTTTACCCCTTTAGGTAGTCGCCGATAAGCAGGTAGCTGGACAGAAATACTCATTATTCTTTATATTAAATTTATGTAAGTATTTGAAATGAAATTTATATATATACAATTAGTTATGAAACTTTTAATAACTTAATTAAATACTGCTAAAATTTAACCTGTTATATATATACAATTACTAATATTATAAAACATATAATTATTTAATTAAATATCACTGCTAAAATTTAACCTGTTACATACAAATTACTATTTAGTTATATAACATTTAATAATTCAATTACAAATTAGCGCTAAATTTGTTAATTACGTCTCTTTCAAGATAGCAGTTTTTCCTAACGCAGGATTCTTCTTCGACAGACCTTCAAGAAATAAAGGTACAACAACAGTAATTATTTATTGGCATTTAGTAGAAAATTTTAGAATAAGATGACAACAAAAAATAATTCACAAAATTCAAATTCATAAAATAATAATCTGTTATTGCTAAAAGTCAAATTTAATAAATATTTAACCCGCATCCAGTTTATAGTGACTTTCAAACATAAATTCTTAAATGTTACTAATTAAATGTTAAATGGACTAATTAAGTCATAGTTTACAACTTAAATAAGTGAAAAAAAATTCATTGCTTACCATTAAATACGTTTAAAACAATTTGTTTTGCTGCTGAGTGCAGGTATTGTCTTTTTCTTTTCGAATTTTCTAGAACTTCTTCATTTCCCACTTCAATCATAACATCTACTTCACTATCGACATTTTCCACGATAATCACTTCACTATTGTCATTTTCCACGTCAATCATCACATCAACTTCACTATTGGCATTTTCCACGTCAATCATTACATCTATTTCACTATCTACATTTTCCACGTCAATTTCAACTTCACTGTTACCACAATTTACGGGCCACGGTCTCCACATAATTGCGATTAATTACTAATCAAAGTATATCTAGTAGCTACCAAAGTTAAAAGTCGAATGACAAATTTTAAATATTCTCATATTTTATAGAACCCACCCTTATAATGTAAACCTAAATTTTAACAGTTATTTTACCTAATGAGGTAACTAGATTACAAAAGGTTATTCAAAGCTGGACAATTCAATTCCCAATTTCTAGAAATTCTTTAAGTCTTCTTCACAAATTTTAAAAAAGTTACCTGAACTAATCTTTATGAATAATAAACATATTACAAAAATTTATGCAAAGTTAGTTACAATCAATTTACAATTTCTAGAAATTTCTTAAGCCTTCTTCACAAATTTTTAAAAATAATTTTTGTGAATAACGAGAATACAAAAATTTTTTTTCACTTATTTAAGTTGTAAACTATGATTTAATTAGTCCATTTAACATTTAATTAGTAACATTTAAGAATTTATGTTTGAAAGTCACTATAAACTGGATGCGGGTTAAATATTTATTAAATTTGACTTTTAGCAATAACAGATTATTATTTTATGAATTTGAATTTTGTGAATTATTTTTTGTTGTCATCTTATTCTAAAATTTTCTACTAAATGCCAATAAATAATTACTGTTGTTGTACCTTTATTTCTTGAAGGTCTGTCGAAGAAGAATCCTGCGTTAGGAAAAACTGCTATCTTGAAAGAGACGTAATTAACAAATTTAGCGCTAATTTGTAACTGAATTATTAAATGTTATATAACTAAATAGTAATTTGTATGTAACAGGTTAAATTTTAGCAGTGATATTTAATTAAATAATTATATGTTTTATAATATTAGTAATTGTATATATATAACAGGTTAAATTTTAGCAGTATTTAATTAAGTTATTAAAAGTTTCATAACTAATTGTATATATATAAATTTCATTTCAAATACTTACATAAATTTAATATAAAGAATAATGAGTATTTCTGTCCAGCTACCTGCTTATCGGCGACTACCTAAAGGGGTAAAATTATATACAATGCTCACAGCTACAGCTTCTGATTTACGATGGGGTGATTGTGTGTATTGACATAAAGCTGATACCCCGCTGAGGAGTTAAAACGCCAACTTCATCCAAATACGTTTTCACTATACAATAGCCACTGACTGACAAGAGATTGTTAACTTTTAAGTTTGACGTTGGCTGTCACTAACTTCCGTTTACGTTTTAAAAAGGGATGTATGTGCTTAAATTAATAAAATTCTTAATATTTCTTGTTATGTACTTTACATTTAATTAATTAAATATATTTATTACTTATAATTATTTATTCACGAAGTGACCATGTCAATTCACTTACAGGTAATCGAGTAATGCCGGTACACGCGGGTAGTGTAATGGACGCGCAGTCCGCACTTAGCGTCTGCGTATACATTACACCCCTTCCGACTTATCTAAAATAATTAAATAATAATTAATATTTAAACCTTACAATTTCATTTCTAACTCTATTACTTCTTCGTAATTCATTTTCGACACTTTCTAAATTTACATTTTCGACACTTTCTAATTTTACATTTTGGACTTCGATATTGTCCTCACAATTTACTTGAACGTTTTCATTTAAATTTTCATTTACATTTTGATTACAATAATTTTCAAATTCCAAAATTTGGTTAACATGTCTTTTTACAACAATATTATTTAAACTAGGCAAAGTCACTAAATATACTCTTTGACCTAAAACTTCCTTCACCTTCCCTCTTATCCATGAGGGTTTTCTACCTCTATAATCTCTTACCAAAACTGTATCATTTACAAAAAATTTCTTATTCCTACTACCTTTATAATATTTTTTCTGATTTTCTTGATTTTTGTTTACATAACTATTTACATTATTTACAATTTTATTTACATTATTTCTTAACAAATCAAATCGTGTACGCAATTTACGATTAAACATTAATTCCGCTGGCGATTTTCCAGTCGTACAATGACACGTATTGCGATAATCAAATAAAAATTTATTTACATATAATTGGATGTCTCCATTTAAATTTTTGTCATATTTTAACATTGCTGATTTGATCGTTTTTACAGTATTTTCCGCAGCACCATTTGTAGCAGGATGGTACGGAGCACCGCATTTATGTTTAATTCCGTTTATTTCTAGAAATTGTTTAAACTCAGCAGATTTGAATTGTGGTCCATTGTCCGAAACAATTACTTCAGGTAACCCAAATCGCGAAAACAACGTTTGCAAAATTTTTATTGTGGTATCGCTTGTGATACTTGAGGTAACACATGCCTCTGGCCATTTTGTATGTGCATCTACCACTACAAACACATACTTCCCAAAAATAGGACCTAGGTAATCAACGTGTAACCTACCCCAAGGTTTCTCTGGATAATCCCAAGTTAATAAATTTGCCTTAGGCGGGTTTGGTCTTAACGTTAAACACTTATTACAGTTTTTAATTAGTGATTCTATCTCTTCGTTCATACCGGGCCACCACATATAAGACCTAGCTAAACTTTTAGTTTTAACTACTCCCATGTGAGATGAGTGAAGCTCTTTCAACAAAGTAGCTTGTAAAGATTTCGGTATTACTACTCTATGACCAAATAAACAACATTCGTTTTCTATTGTTAAATTATACCTATTTTTGTAATACATTTTTAATTCATTATCTACTTTCTTTGGCCACCCTTGATTAACAAAATTTAACACTTTTTTCAATACTTGATCATTTTTTGTTTCAACGGCTACTAAATCACAATTTATTTGTACATCCTTATTTTCAGTTACATAATTAATATAAGAAGCGCAATCATTCTCATAAAATACTTCGTTCATTGGCATTCTAGAAAAACAATCAGCATTATTATTTTCTGATTTTACATACTCGATATCGTAATCAAAATTTGAAAGTAACAGCGCCCATCTTTGCAGTCGATTTGCTGCTAGCGTTGGAATTCCCTTCTTAGGACCAAATATTGTTACTAAAGGTTTATGATCTGTAACTAAAGTGAATTTCCTGCCAAAAATATATTGATAAAATTTTTGAACTCCAAAAATAATTGCTAACCCTTCGCGTTCTATTTGTGAATATTTAACTTGAGCAGAATTTAACGTACGAGAAGCGTATGCTATAGGTTTATCCTCCCCGTCAGGAAAAACATGAGATAAAACTGCTCCCAAACCGCTTGCTGAAGCGTCTACAGTTAATTTGATAGGTAAATTTGGATTATAATGTACTAAAACTCTTGAAGAACTTAAAATATTCTTTACCTTTTTAAATGCATTTTCACAACTTTCAGACCATATAAACTTGTTGTCATTTTTTAGTAAATTATATAATGGTTTTAACACCGTCGAACTATTTGGAATGAATTTGTTATAATAATTAACAAGTCCTAAAAATGATTTTAATTCTGTAATACTTTTAGGTTTAGGTGCCTCACATATCGCTTCTACTTTATCCTGAGTGGTATGAAGACCCTGACTATCTATCACATGTCCTAAATAATTAATTGACTTTTTTAATATCTCGCACTTCTCTTTCCTAATTGTTAATCCACAATCTTTTAAAATATCTAACACTATTCCTAATCTTAAATTGTGCTCTTCTTTTGTAGAGCCTGCAACTACAATATCGTCTAAAAAACATACTACTCCTTCTACCGATTGTAATATTGATTCCATTGTTTTTTGGAATTTCGACGGCGCGCATGCTATACCATAAGGCATTCTTGTGTACTTAAACAGGCCTTTATGTGTACTTATAGTTGTGTACAGTTGGGTATTTTCATCAAGTTTCATTTGTTGGTAAGCATTGGACAAATCTAACTTGGTAAAATATTCTCCTCCCTGTAATTTAACAAATAGTTCCTCAATACGAGGTAATGGATGTTGGTCTATTAGCATTGCTTGATTAAGCGTTACTTTGTAGTCCCCGCATAACCTAATTGATCCATCCTTTTTCAATATGGGAACGATAGGTGTACCCCACGGACTATAATCTACTGGCACTAAAACACCTCCTTTAACTAACTTATCTATTTCCAATTCTACTTTTTCTTTAATTGCGAATGGTAAAGGTCTAGCCCTAAAAAATATTGGCTCCGCATTCTCCTTCAACTTAATTGAAATCTGACCTTTATTAAATAATCCCAATTTTTCGGAAAATACACTACTATATTTATTATACAATGATTTTTGTATCTGAATTTCATTATTCTCACGTAATTGATTAATCTGTAAATTAAATTTATAATAAAAATCTCGACCTAATAATGGTGGTCCAGTTCCTTTAATTACGTATAAATAAACATCCTTTGAAATATTTTTAAAATAAATTTTAACTAAAATTTTACCTAAAGGATTAATTTCATTGCCATCATAATTAAATAGCACTTTATCATTTTTATCCATTTTTAAATTTTTAAAATATTTATCTTTATATGCAGACGAGATAACTGAACATGTTGCACCTGTATCTAACTCAAATCTCAAAGATATACCACAAATTTGTGCCCATACATAAATTGGCTCTCTTATCATTTCATTATTTGAATTCATTGAAAATAAAAAATTATCTTTGGGTTGCTCAGAAATAAAATAGTTTCTGTTATGGAACGGTTTTTTCTGATTATTAAAATTTGACTTATTTTTACACATGGTTGCAATGTGTCCCTTCCTGCCACAACGGTAACAACTGCTATTTTTAAATCTGCAAGAAAAAGTGTTATGATTTTGCTTACCGCAAATTTTGCATTTTTGCGTACAAGATTGATTAAATCCTCTATTAACTTTAACATCTTTCATTGCATAAACTTCATTCTTGATTGTTGGAACCTCGTTTTCCCTTTTTACCTCGAAATTTTTCCCCGAAGCTTCTTTACTGACGGCAATTTGGATGGCATCTTCCAGCGTTAAGGTTGACGCGTCTTCCTCAAATAATTTTTCCATAATTTTCTTGTTGTTAAGACCCATCACAAATTTATCTAAAAGTAAAGTTCCTAAAGTTGTACCTGCATAGGCACATGTCGCCGCTAAATTCTTTACACGTGCAGCCCAATCCGCCACAGTTTCCTTCTCCGCTTTGCACGCGTTGTAAAATTTAAATCGCTCTGGAAAATACGATCGCTTCGGGCTGAAATGTGCGTCGAATAATAAGATTAACTGATCGAATGTTTTTTGATCTGGAGTCGATGGTACCGCAAGATTGCTAATCAGTTGATAAGTACTTTCATCCAGATTACTAAGTAAGATCGCACGTTTAACTTCCACATCTTCAATACCATTTGCGATATAAAATTGCAACAATTTGGCTTTATAAATATTCCAATCCAATTTACTGTTGAATTCATTTAACTTTCCATAATTAGCCATTTTTTTATCCTCGTCGCCAAATGTTATGTACTTTACATTTAATTAATTAAATATATTTATTACTTATAATTATTTATTCACGAAGTGACCATGTCAATTCACTTACAGGTAATCGAGTAATGCCGGTACACGCGGGTAGTGTAATGGACGCGCAGTCCGCACTTAGCGTCTGCGTATACATTACATTTCTAAACAATTTAAACGTTCAATAGATATATTTAGGGCTGGTTTATGCTGGCCGTTAACTTAAGATTTAAGCTTTAACCTTGAAACGTAGCATTGGTTTCCCTATAGTCAACTCAAGGTTAAAGCTTAAAGTTAAGTTAACGGCCAGCATAAACGACCCCTTACACCTAGATTAATTGTAATTTTGTAAGGATAACTATTCCTAACCTTACAAAATGACCGATGAAAAATATTTTACAACTATACCAAAAAAGGCGAATATTTCAAGTTAAAATCTGAGCTTAACAATGATAAAAAGAAAAACAACGGATGTGGCCATACGAGGAACTTTTTCCTGTTGTATTTTTTTTGTGCATTTCTTTTTTTATTAAAATTTAATTTGATAATTAATTTTAAATTATAAACTTTTAAAGAAATGCACAAAAAAATACAACAGGAAAAAGTTCCTCGTATGGCCTCATCCGTTGTTTTTCTTTTTATCATTGTTAAGCTCAGATTTACAGCAAATACTTTTGCTAGCGCTGCCCTTGCGATC